>JAWPEI010000074.1:0-395362 GCA_035578085.1 Solanum pinnatisectum | reverse complement strand
TTAAGTGACTAGGTTTTCATTTTATTTACTTATCTAGTAGCTGCTAAGCCAGGGTGGTATGTGAGTTGTATTTCTACAAATTAAGTTTTGACATGAATGATCATCTATAGTGAAATAAATGATAGCTTAGGGATTAGTGATGTGATTTTTGAAATTGATCTTGTAGACTTGATATAACATATATGATTTAATATTGTGAAATTTCAATAAGTGTGATAGTTCCAAGTATGATGTAGATGTTAACCCTTAGGTTAGACAATGAATGGTGACTATGTAAGTAGATGAGATAGATCCTTATGAGGTTGGGAAGATGAAATGGAACTGAGGTAATATATTAATGCATGATATTACAATTATTGTAGATTTATGCATTTCTGAATTGATATAGTTTAATATCTAAGTGTGGAAAAGACTAATTATAGTTTATGTATATGATGTTATTAAGAGGAACAAGATCAAAGTTTGGGAATTAAGGGTGTTGTGATTCTTATAGTTAAGCTTTATCTCCCACTAGTTGAGAGGATAAGAACTTAAAGGTGTGATTTGCGATGTGAATGTAAGAATGATTCAATTGTGAGGTGCTAGGAAAATTATGGTTATGTATTTTCTAGTAAAGTATAAATTATACAGTAATGGGTAGAAAAGATGAGGAAAAGTTATAATGGTATCTAAAGGGAATATTCAATAATAGGCTAGTATCTTTATTATTGAATTATGCAGGTAAATCAAAGTGAATCATGTGTATATTGTTTCTTAGTTTAGTGCTATGGAATGAAGCCTGAAACTTATGATCATGATAATGATCATAAAGGGGAGATGATTTGGAGAAGAACCATATCAAGTGTTACGAATCGGATGGTGATGAATTTTACAAAATTCTTTATAATGAGATAACAATCATTTTTCTCTACAGTGTTAGAAAGTTTTAACTTCTTTGATTCTCACAATCTATACACATATACCAGCATCATAAAAGTGTAATCCTAATCAATTCTAAGAGATTTTCCACTCGTATTCAGAGATTCCTAGATAGATGAAATATAACTTTGAAGAAAAACATATACTCATATACTCTGGGACACTACATGACTATACCTCATATAAACCTTACAAATGTGCATGATTTCATGATATCCTCTCAGTTCTTTGTGATGATGTATTCTTATGACTGTTGAAATCACAATACTATGAGTATGTTTCTAGAATATAGGCTTCATAACAAACTTGTTTTTATATAGTTTTGGTATTACAAAGCCTTATTTACAATGTCTCCATATTGTGATTGATGAATTTTACCTAGCATGTATTCATTACCTGGAGATGGCCTCGGTGTTCTTATTGTAATGTGTAAAGTTCATGTTATACTATTTTCATACTTACTTTACATGTATCTTGAGTTCCCTATTTATGATTATATGCAAGTCATTAACTTTATAAGTTGCAGCAGTTTAATAGTATCTTCTCTTATTCTAAATCTCATATTACATTAGTCACTTAGTGACTTTCATGTTATTTTGCGATAAATATGCTATTGATATGATTGAAAGATGGTTTTAGAGGAGAAGGTGAATTGTGCATTAATTAGGAAGAGTCGAGGATATTCTTATTTTTAGACAGGTTATAAAAGTGGAGGAAATTAAAAAGATTTAGTGTACAGTAAAATAGTAAGATGAAAATCTCGGTTTTCTTTGTACTAATACTTTGAAAATTCACGATTACAGGATGTAAAGAAAGCCCAGAGACTATTATATCGATTGGATTTACCTTTGGAAGTCCAGTGAAGTAGATATAATAATAGACTTGAATATTATTTTGATAACATATGGATGGATGAATTATACCTTTAGTAGCTTTTTGATTTGAACTTGGAGTTAGTTGGATGAGGTTGTAAGAAGAAGTTGTATTCTTGGGATGGAATTTCCTATGAGAAACATAGGATTAATATGTTTATCTTAAATTATAACACTTAAATCAGGTTAGGCTTGAAACGATCATTGTGACGAGCATGTGGTTAGACTCGGACTTGAATTGAAGTAGACATATGTATCATTACAGGAGTTTATAGAATTACTGAGTGATCTGCAAGATAGTATTCAAAGAGAAGAAAGCGTAGTTAAATATTTCTAAATTGTAAGAGAAGTGAAATCGTATCCCTTAGGTAGAATTATTCTTACCTCTCATGTACCCACATGATTATCATGTCTACGTATCAGTAACCGAGATCATTGTAGGCGCCCGCGTCAAATTCAATATTGTTCATACTTTATAACAAATCTATATGAGTGTCTCACATGAATTATGCCTATGATTCATTCACGGGAATGTGATAAGAGTTCCCTTTTCAAGTCTTACAGGAGGAGACTGATGGAGGCTAGAGTCCACTACCTTGTTTTATGTTGTTACGGACTAATATGCTGGATTAACTTCGCTCTTTATTCATGCTTTTAAATTCCTTATTATTGATTACTAGACCCCTATTATTGGTAAATTTAGTTTATACAATTATATGAAACTCTAATAGTCAAAAATCATTGTTCACTCTATTAAAAGTCTATTCTAGTTTTGATCATCATTAGTATAATATATCCCAAGGAAGAAATATTATAATACCTACCATAACTTCTTTGTGGAATCCAAATCATTAATCGTAAGTGTATGAACATGAACCAAGTGATGTCCTACTTAGCCATCATGTATTTTAAGGTTTTTACAAAATAGCAGAAAAGAGTATTAGAAGTGATTTAGGGTGTAAGGAACCTCACATACAACGAAAGGCAAATTCAAAGCATTTCTATTGACTATGTTTGCATGTCTCAATATAAGGTTCAACTTCAAACAATCATATGTTTATTGAATATGAAGAGAGTTAAATGACCCTGACCTTTCAAATTAATGATTGATGATTCGCTTCCTACGCACCATAATTCGAGTTTTGGTAAAAGAATATGCTTGATTTATTAGAAGGATGTTGCGGGGTGTGGCAGCAGCCCACGATGGCTCAGCGTTAAAGTGAATCACGGACCTCAGCATCCGTTGGAATAAATCCAGACTTAGCTCTTTTATTATTTTTAAGAGGTATTTTTGTCCTAAAACCATCAAGTCATCTAAATATCCCTAAATGAGTTGAAAATTAGTTGTTTCATAATTAAATCCTCTCTCATCCAAAATTCTACAATCAAGACCTTGAAATATAAACACTAGGGTTCATCTTTAAAGATCCTCCATTCAAACTTTCCTACTAAGGTATGTAAGGCTTAAATGGCGTATTCATTCGCTCTATACATCAATGTATTTTGATTCTCAATAATTTAATAGGATTTTTTAGAAACAACCTATGACTTTTATGAAATTATGATCTTTCTTGATAAGCTATGTTTTCCATTGTTTCACTTTGAATTTTGAAACCTTATGGTACTCATTTAGCATGATTCTTAGGGTCATTCAAACCCATGTGGATTCTTAGCATCAAAACAAGCATGATTTGAATTACAACCTCAATACATGTTATTTTAAGATATGAATTTTGAGTTTAGCCTCATAAATGATTGAATATGATAAGTGGTTTTCATACTATGAGCATTTATGAATATATGTTGTTTTGGGAGAACTATTTAGTGCAGGAGGATGCGGGTTTTAGAACCAAGTCCCATAACTATGTGCCAACATAGAATTATGTTTAACCTCTTTGTTGTTTGACCTTATGGCCATGAGAGGCTTAGGTTAGTGGATCCACATAGAAATAACATGGTCACATACTCTGTCAAGTTATGGGGCAGCCCTCCCAACTAGGTTAGTTTAAGGACATCATGAGCTTATACGGTGTATGTCGGTTATAAGAACTCTCCAATTATGCAAATTTAATGATGTGTTTAAGGTATATATATGGTTCATTTTAAGTATGCTATTTTATGTATATGATTATTCAAGACAATTGAAAGAATCAACTATATGTATATGTACCTATGAAAAGAGATTTTCATAATGCTTGATCATAAATTCCAATTATTTTCTCTTTGGTTTTTCATTATGCACATGATTATGGACCTTATTTTACTATCCTTGTTATGAAATTTTACAATTATGCTAGTATTCCATGGTTACTTTCGTTACATTCTAGAAATCTTGACGCATACTAACTAACGTTGCATCTTTTTATGATATAGATTTCTACGTCATACTACTAAGACTCGTGGCTAGAGAGGTTGTCAGTTCTAGCCAACGCTTAGTGAGTCATCCCAACTAGGGGACTTCCTGAATTAGTTGTTAGTCAAAGTTTAGTACTTTTTGGTTATTTGTCTTGAGGTAATTAGGGGCACTTGTCTTGGTAAACTTATTTCCTTCGGTTTAAGTGTTAGAAACATCTGGACATTAGATTTTTTTATCATAGTGGATTTGTTGATTTCCCTACTAAGAATTATTAAGCAAATGTTTCAGCTTCTACATCAGTTTCATGATATACTTTGATATATAAGAGGTTAGTTTGGGGCATCGTTGTTTAAGTCAGATGTCTCGGTGGGAGGTATAGATCAGGGTCATGACAAAAAGGACAAACATCAAAGTGACTAGGAGAATGTTTGTGTATAATGCATCATGCTTGACATAAACATCAAAGTTCAAGCCACCATTGGCATAGAATTAATAGTGTTATTCAACATGTATTAATAAGATCTGAAAACAATAACTTTAAAGAACTTGGTAAGAAACAAGAATGTTAAAAGTTTATTTTCAAAACTAGTAACTTAAAATTAGTAAAGAAAAATAATTTTTAAACGAAATATTTCTCAAAGAATGTCACGACCAGGTACCCCTAGATGTAACATGGCGTATAGAACCGAAAGACTCATCTGACCGCTTAGATCTCATAACATAAGAAATATAATAATAAAGTAAAAGCAATAGTCGAGTCCAAATATTCTTTATAAAAGAAAAGCGAATGCTAAAACACTTGTCGTCATATCCATGTCTAATGATAGAATGAAATTGGGCCTAGCCATAACTCGTGTCAAAGAGAAATACATAAAAGAAAGTGAAGCAATAAAACTCCATCCTCGAAGGATGAGGACTCAACTAAGCTCAAAAATTTTGAACTCGACCACAGCCACAGAAACTTATGACCCTACCATTTGTCCGGACCTGCATTTTGGAAAATGCAGGTAAGAGTATCACATTAGTACAAGACAATGTAACAAGTATGATAGTCATGCATAAAATATTTAAAACATTCTAAAAGGGACATTTCATTTCATGTCATGCAGTTGACCAAGCTAAAACATGATATAAAGAGTTTAGAAAACATAAGTCATAAACGAAGGTCAAATGCAAGTGAACATCATCTTTAAAACCTTTGAACTCATATATGATGCTTCTTGAAGTAACCTTAGTTCATTATACGTGGGGAATTAGACGTAAGCGACATAGAGATCCCAGTCTCCAGCGAAAAGAGTTTTCCCTGCTTGACAAGGTAGAACAGTGAACTTCAGCTTAAGTGGATTCACTACCAATGTCTCTTGAGACAATCGTCTATGGAGGCACATAGGTAAGGGATATAGAGATTGCTTCTAGAAACCAGGCCTCTATTAGCAGGAGATCCTCCGTCTCGATATCTTTTGATGTTAAGCATAAATCCCATAAAATAGTCATTTCTTACTTTACATTACTATTCATGGAAAGGCATCCTGGATAACCAATCAAAGCTAGTTTCATTAGAAATCTCTTTCTTTGATTCAGTAGGTGAAAAAGTTTTTCAACCTAAGAATCCTTTCTATGTGAGAAAGACTTTCACATCTTACTCTTATGTGAATAACACGTCATGATCATTTGTACTTTACTCTCAATTCATCGTTAAAACATTTGCATAGATTTCATAAGAAAAAGCATAAATCTATAATTTACCTCTTGAGGTTCAAAACCCACTTTCAATCATCAACATTTAGAAAACATGGCTTAAATCTAGATTTCATCATAAATACATGTAAAGCTTGTCATGCTTAATTTCATAGAACTCTTGCCATGTTCAAAATCCTCATCATATGATTCATAACTTGAAACATGGGGATTATATGGGTTAATGAAATCATCATAAAATCATCATATTTCATCAATTACTGCATAGAGATCAAAAATTAAATTATTTAAATCAATAATGGAAAGAACCATGATATTTGAAGAAAACCCTAACTCGATTGGGAATTCTGCCTTTAGAAAAAGAGGAATTTGGAAACTCATGAATGGAGGATGAAAGCGATCATAACTTGAATCAAATGCTAGCCTTCGATGGAGGAATTGAGACATTGACTTAAAACCTAGGTTGAATCCTTAACTTCTTGACTTTCTAGAGAGAAATATTTTGGAGAGGAGAATTTGTCTTCTTTTGTGAATTTGGAAGAATGAAGTGAATTGGCTAATTTGGGGTTGAAAATACTTATATAGGTGTCTTAGTGAAGGTAAAACAATGTTGTATTGGAATTAATTATTTAGGAAAAGGCCAGGCGCCCTTTAAATAGCGATAGGCGACCACTAGCGGACCCGGTCGGCGGACCATGAGTCGACCCATGGCGATCTGGTGGACCGTCGTTGGTCATCAAAGCTTTTGCCATTGAACCACTATGTCGTGGTCTGGCCCCTGCAGTCTGTAAGTCAGGCCGTGGTCACAACCTCTGTGACTTGGCGGTGGCTAGTCCGCGTCTGTTATATGGTCAGTGGTCCTAGGCAGATCGTGGTTTGCCTCTGTGGCTAGCAACAACTTCCCAAAATGTGTCTCATTTCCTTTTTTGATCGGGTGTTACAATATCTCCCTTGGACCATTCGTCCTCGAATGAGATTTAAATTGGTTCTAAAAGGTTAGGAGAGGAACTAATGACCCAACAATTGTGATGCATGTAACGAGGAACTATCGACTCGAAGCTAGGACGTTCTCAAAACATCATAAGAGGGTGAAAGTAACTACAACAGCCCATCATACGCCAAATGCACATATAAAGAGAAACATCAACTCCAGGCTGAGTCGTACTCGATCATCATAAAGTAGGAACTACGACTAGAAACCAATGTCATGAAATTTCAAAATTACTCATGTTCGGAGGAACTACCTTCTCGATGCTAAGCATACTCAACACAATCTCATCGAGCCAATATATAATTCGTTCTCAAAAAGCATAGCTAATGCATGTTCATCAATTCATCTCATGAAGTATATGGGCAATTCATACTCGATGCACCATAACATGAGGAAAATCAATCATATAAACTCATTTTCTTTCAAAACCACAAGCTTTTATGAGCATGCATAACATAAGGAAATCATGGAAACTCACCAAAACATATGACTCCCAAAACAAAGGACAAACGAGATGAACTCATTACCTCAATTTGGAATAGTAGTAAACGGAAAGAGATGAGGATATTGGGACATCATATCGTCCATGGCCTCAGATAGCACCTCGACTAAGCGATTCTTCTACAACACTTTTAACGGCTATTTCTTTATTTTACATCTTTTTGACTTGCGGTCTAAAATCTCAGCAAAACTTCCTAATAAGAAAGACTTTCATCACCTTCATATCTATAGAGACATGGAAAACAAGATGCAAGCGCCTTGACTCATTTGGCAAAACTATCTTATAACCAACCTTACTAACACTCCTCAAAACGTGATATCGCCTACATATCGGGACTAAACTTCCCTTCTTACAAAACCACATTACACCATTCATGGGTTAGATTTTCAAATAAACTTAATCATTAACATCAAACTCTATATCCAGCTACTCATGTTGGCATATGACTTTTGTCAACTTTGAGTTGTTTCAACTTTTCTCTTATAAATTGAACTTTCTCTATGGCTTCTTGTACCAAGTCGGTGCCTATTAGACAACTTACCTGAAACCATCATGTAAGATATATATACCTCTGACCATATAAGGCCTCAAATGGAGCCATATTGATCTTGAGTGATAACGATTGTTGTAAGAAAACTCAATTAATGGAAAATGGTCATCCCAAATACCGTAAAATCAATCACATAAGCACTTAACATATCTTCATAGTTTGGATGTCGCTCACTCTTGCCCATAGGTTTGGGGATGAATAGTTTTCTAAGCTTAATGTTAGTGCCAAGATCCTTTTGGAATGACATCTATATGAGAAGTGAATTGGGTACCGCGATTAGAAATAATGGACAAAGTCAACCAATGCAACCTTATAATCTCTCTCAGTACTGACTTGGTATAGTCCTCCGCCAAGAGGAAACATTGTTGGTAAGGAAATAAGCTGTTTCATCATCCGATCTACTATCACCCAAATAGGATCATATTGTCATTGGAGTGCGAGGAAGCCTAACTATAAAGTCCTTATTCAGGGCTTCTCACTTCCAAGTAGGAATGCTAATGTCTTGGGATAAACCTCACAGTTTTGATTCTTAACCTTTACTTGTTTGCAATTTGGACATTTAGCCACAACCACAATATCCTTCTTCGTCCATTCCACCAATGGACTCACGTAAATCACGACACATTTTGGTGGTGCCCAAATGAATGGAATCTGAACTATGGGCCAAAGATTTGTTCCCTTAAGTCATCAACTTTGGAACACATAAATGACCTTGATATTTAAGTACCCATCTCCCCCTTAGGATAAAGTCTCATGATTTCTTAGCACCACTTTTTAGTTCTGCCAAAATTAGATCAAGACCTTGTTTGGCTTTCACATCCGCTACAAAGATGATTTGGAACCATTATGAACCATAACTCCACCCTTGGCGAGTCCACTAATTGAACACCTAATCTGGCCAATCTATGAACATCTCGAACCAAGTCATTATTTTATTCTTCAATATGAGCCATACTAACCATAGATAGCGACTAAGAGCATCCAGCCACCAAATATGCCTTCTAGGGTGATAGAGAATACTTATATTATAATCCTTTAATAACTTTCGAAGCCACATTTTTGGCAAAGAATTAGATCTTTTTATTAAACACATATTGAAAACTTTTGTGGTCATTAAACACATCTACATGTACCCATACAAATAGTGTCTCCAAATCTGTAAGGCAAATCGACCTCCATTAGTACAAGGTTATGGGTAGGATAATTCTTTTCATGAACCATAAGTTGCCTTGAGGCATAGGTAATAACTTTCCCATTTGCATAAGCACATCTAACCCGATTCTTGAGGCATCATAATAAACAACAAAACCATTTGTCCGCTTCGGTAAGGTCAACACGGGCGGTAAGTCATCCTTGAACTCTTGAAATCTCTTTTCATAATTCGGACCATCTGAACTTTGCCTTCTTTTTGAGTCAAAGCCTTGAAAGAAATTGAAGAGAAACTCCAAACAAACCTTTTATAATAACTGGCCAAACCAGATGCTTTTAATATCCTAAGGATTTAGAAGTCTAGGCCAACTCTGTGCATCCATCTGCTTAGGATCTACCTGAATACCCTTAATTGAAACAATATTACCAGAAAGCTACGGACCGTAAAAAATTCACATTTGCTAAGCTTTGCAAGAGTTGTTGATCCTTAAGAATTTGCAACACGATCCTCAAATGATCAATATGCTCATTCTCACTTCTTGAGTAGATCAAAATATCATCGATGAACATAATTACAAACATATCAGGTATTGTCTAAACACCTGATTCATCAAATTCATAAATGCCACGGGCATTTGTCAACTAGCGGCATTACCAAAAACTCATAATGACCATACCAAGTTTGAAAAGTCGTCTTCATAATGTCATCTTCTTTCACCATCAATTGGTGATAACCCGATCGAAGATAAATCTTAGAAAAGTAATTTGCTCCATCAAGTTGGTCAAACAAATCATCAATCTTCGGAACAGGATACTTATACTTAATAGACACCTTGTTCAACAGACGATAGTCAATACAGATACAAACAGAACCATCTTTTTTTCTAACAAACAAAAATGGGGCACCAATGGAGAGATAATTGGTTGGATGAATCCACTTATCCAACAAATCTTTTAATTGTTCTTTCAACTTTGTAAGTTCTACCAGAGCCTTGCTGTATGGAGAAATAGAGATAGGTTGCGTATTTGAGAGAAGGTCAATACCGAAGTCTATTTCCTGCTCTGGAGGAATATTGGGTAGATCATCTAGGAACATTTCGGATACTCGTTAACAGGGGACCGACTTGAAAGTAGGGGTTTGAATACATCCTCTCTCAACTAGATGGTAAAAGCAACCCTTAGAAATCATCTTTCTAGCTTTATGATAGAGACAAACTAACCGCTTTGGCATAAATTTCCCCATTCCACTCTAGGATTGGCTCATTCGGAAACTAAAGTTGACTTCACAAGATTGTACGATCAATAGAAGCATAAGCTTGAGTGCAGACGATCCATACCCAATTGCATCAAAATCTAACATATCAAGGTCTGCCAAGTCAATAAGAGTAACTCTATGGGACAAGGAAATGGGACACGTTCTATAGACCATCTTAGCTCTGATAGAATCACTGAGATTAGAGACAAAAAAAGTTCTAACAATACATGCGGAAGAACATCAAACCTCGTAGCCATATATGGCGTCATAAGCTGATAGGTAGCGAGATCAACTAAAGCATAAACATCAAATTGGAAAACATTTAACATACGGTCACCACATTAGGAGAACCTCTTGTTCACCATGAGTATGAAGTGCGTAGAATCGGTTTGCTTACCGCCGTGCTTTCTTACACACTTAGTAAAAGTAGACGTAGGCAATGAAGATCAACCATCATTACCTCATTGAGGCTTAGGGTTAGACACCCTATCTTTGTAGAACATTGGAGGAGCATTGGATGAATCTTGATAGGAAACCCATTGTCGAAATCTAGGATGACCATGTCCATCGGACCTTGCATGTGAAAGATTATCATCACTGGTCGTAGCCCTTTTTACCTCTCTAGACTTTTCCTTAAGTGATTCCTCCTCAATGTGTTGTGCATGGACCATGATATAAGAGATGTCCATGTCATTAATAAGCAAAGCTGTACGGTACTCTTTAACCACTATTTGAGACACACCCAGAAACAAAACACTCATCTTAGCCCTTGAATTGGCAACCATGGTTGGAGCATACTTATACCATTAAGTGATCTTTAGAGCATATTCCCTCACACTCATACTTTCTTGTCAAAGGTTAATGAAATCAAGCACCTTGGCTTCCCTCATCTCAACGGGTAATAACCTATCAAGAAAAGCATCCTTAAACCTCTCCAATCAAGACAACCAACATCTTTCGGTCTTATTCTTTCCATTGGTTATACTATATTTGAGCCATAACTTTTGGTTGATAAGTAGTCAACTCCGCATTTTCTATCAGTAACTCCATGATCATCAAAACCTTATAGACCTCAAATAAACTCTTAAGGATCTTCGCCGACCTTAGAACCATGAATCAACTGAGGGTTCGTCTAGTGAAGTCCTTACTCTGAAGGCTATCGTGTCCACATTTGGGTTCACGGAGCGGTGACCTACCTATTGGCTTGGGCCGTCATGGCTTAAGACAACACTTCAAAAGCATCCTAAACTCTGTATTGGACACTTGCTCGATCAAAGGATCGATCGAAACTTGAGGAGCTTAACATTCGCATTCCACTCGCATTCCTTCTTGTATAAGCTTTTGTGTAGCCATGTCGTGTAAAGCAAAAAATAAGGATTAGGAGCCAGACATTATAGAGTTAAATTCTATTGCACGACATAGAGCAATGAAAAAAGTAGAGTTTCTTAATCATCTTGTAGCCTCTCATTCATAAATGTTGCACTCTTCACACTTATGAACAAGACTACACTATCGTGGCTTATGAGACATCTTAGGATAATTCTAAACCTTGTGCTTTGATAACAAGATTCTCATGATCGAGGTACCCTAGATGTAACATGGCTTATAGAACCCCAACGGACTCCATACAAGACACTTATCTCTCATAACGTAAGAAATAGAACAATAAGAGTAAAACAATAGTCGAAGTCAAAACATTCTTTATAAAAGAAAAGTGGAAGTCTAAAACACTTGTCTCATCATGGCCACTAATACAATAAAATGAAATTGGGCCTAGCCCATACATTATGTCCAAAAGAAAAATACATGAAAGAAAGTGAAACAATAAAACTCTGTCCTCGAAGAATGAGGACTCACGTCTTTCTCGATAACTAAGTTTGTCAGGTCTAGGGTACCCCCTAGATGTAACATGGCACATAGAAACCCGAAAGGCACCATGTAAGCCACTTAGCATATCATAACATAAGCATAGAACAATAAAGAGTAAAAACAAATTTCAAGTCCAAAATTTTCATACAGGAAAGCAGAAGTCTAGACTTGTTTCAATTTAGCCATCTATTAGAATAGTCAAAATGAAAAGGGCCATCTCCCATACAATATAGTCCATAAAGGAAATAGAAGGAAAGAAACTACTAAGTGAAAACATCTGTCCTCGAACCATGAGGACTCACCAACAAGCTAGGGAAAATGAGCAAATCCAAGCTTTAGCCACAATGAGGACCACCTTGAGAACCAGATCCTACAACATGGAAAAATGTAGGAAAATATGGGTTAGTACAAAAATGCACCAAGTATGTGATCATGCATAAAAACCTTGAAAACATTCTAATAGGGACATTTTAGTTGAATGCATACAATTTACTATGTTAAAGCATCATTTTGAAGATAATTGAAAAGCATAACTCATAAGCATGTTCATTACATATATCATCATAACATAAGAGAAACATACCATAAGTACCCGCAAAGCATACTTGTGCATTGCATGATTAAGATCCATAATCCCACCCGTACTAAGTAAATCTTCTTGAGTAACCATAGTTCATAATTCATATTCTTGTTCATATTGTTGCCATAGTGGGAATAAGCGTTCACCAACATAGACCGTATGAGCTTAACATGGAATCTTGTGTTACCAGCACCAACATGGGTTGTCTACTTGCCTAAGGTAAGACCATCATTTGTAAGCTTTAGGTTGATCCACTAGCTAAATATCCTATGGGAACGTAGTTTATGGGATAAGGAGATTTTTAATAGAAACCACTGCCTTTATCGTGGGAGCTTCCATCTCGAGAGATTGCTTCTAGAAACCCGACCTTTCTCACGGGGAGCTTCCATCTCATATTCAATATCCACTCGGTGCTAAGCATTTATCCCACGAGTACTTATTAAGTCATAACTTGTTTCATTAGGATAGATCGTTAGATCGTGTGTCGAATAACCTTTCACCGCCCGTATACATATAACATTAGATTGAATTAGGTGAGAAAGGCTTCCAACCTAGAATCTCTATTGTGTGATAAAACCTTTCACATTATGTTCATTATGTGTTTATTAGAATAGCCTTTCAATCAACACATAAACATTATCATAATCATGGACACTTCGCTCTCGAAGTGTTCTTTAATCATAGAACCACAACCTTAATAAAACATGCGTAATATCTTATCTTGCCCTTCCAAAGGTCAAAGCTCATATCAAATTAACACGTCTAGAATTACTAAAGTATACATGGATAGTAACATAATTCAAATAACTCAATTACTACAAGCGTAATCTCATAATATCCTTGCTCATGAATTCACTTACATCACGAGGTCATAAATTGGGAATATGGGAATTTCATGGATTCTTGAGGATATAAACATAAAAACCATATTAGATCATCAATTCAATCATAATATAAAGTAGATAAATTATTAGAATTGTTTTGAAAGGAATCCATGATTTGGAGTCAAACCACAGCTTTTAGGAATTACTAGTTTTGAAATTGAATTTGGAGGATTCCATGGATCAAAGTGTAACGCTTGATTCTAGTAGGCTAGACTAGCACTAAGTGTGAGGGGTAGCTAGCTATGGAAGAGGGCAGGGCCTAAAATACCTTGGGAAGAGTGAAGGAAAACATTTTTCTCCTTCGTCCACTCGGCGAGAGCGATACCGTAGGCGAGGTGACTTGGCGATTGGCAGTGGAGCCACCATCGCCTAGTGGGCAGTCCCCTTGTCCTAACTACTAAAAATTGGGTGAGCCAAGTCAGGGCTCACTGGTTGGGTGGCACATCACTCCCCATCGCCAATTTGGCTTGCTCCTTTGAGTGAGCTCACGATTATGTTAGGCGAGCCAAGGGTCCACTTGGCTAGCCTCGGTGTCTGTGACCAGGAAGGTAAAGGGTCTTTAATGGCATTTCCTATTTCACCTAATTCGAGACTAAGTTGTTCTATTCCTTAACTAGTTAAGTATAAAAGTTTTGTAGACTCCAAATTTCCCCAGTTAAGTCATTCTCCATGGAATCTAAAAGAAAACCCAAAAGTTTATCCTTTCTAAAGAAAATTCTCTCTAAAACCTCAAGGAAGAATAAGAAGGAAGAAGGTGGAGCTAGGGTTCACCAAATTCATTGTATTTCATAGTTAAGGTATGGTATTCCTTCATCCATGGATGGTTCTCATCCATGGAGTCCCTTCAAACTCAATTTCAAAGATAGAAATTCCCCCAAAAGTTAGGATTTGTCTCGAGTTATGGGTTCCTTTTAAAAATGCTTCTAATGTTTGATTAACTTATATTATTATTGAATTAATGATTTATTATGGTAATGTTAAATTCCTAAGAACCCATGAAACCCCGTATTACTCAATTATGATCCTGTGATGTGGGTTTGTTGATTATAGAAGAATATTATGACATTATGTTTGTAGTAGTAGAGTTAATTGAATCGAGTTATTATCCATGTATAATTTAGTAATTCTAGATGTGTTGATGGAATGTAGTCTATGGTCCTTGAAGGGCAAAGTATGAAATATGCATGATTATGAGATTTTTGTATATGCTTTATAAAAACTTCAAAAGTAAAGTGAATATGATTATGAGCTAGTTGCGGTGTTGTTAGAGGTTTTCCTCATGTACACACTTATGTATGGGCCCGATATGATGATAAAGATTTTCTCACAATATGATGATTCTAAGGTTGAAAGTCTATTCTCACCTATTGAATCTATGAGCTATAGTATGAATTATGTTGGATGGAGTGTTAAGACATTCTTCCATGAATATGAACATAATTAAAGATTTAATATGTAATCTATAGGAATTATTGCTTATGAGTGGATATGAATATGAGATGGAACCTTATATGATAGTTAAGTCAGGCTTTCCAAATGGGTTCCTTCTACCTTAGTTAGTGCAGGTTCACCAATTATGTATCTTATGAGATGGAAATCTTATACCTTAGTAGAGTTCGAGTTTCTAGTAGCAATCTCATATCCCATAAACTATGTGCCTCATAGGAATTTAGTTAGTGAATCCACCTAAGCTAAGAGTGTGGTTCTACCTTAGGTAAGTAGAACAACCCCTTTTTGTGTGGGGTAACCTTTGGATTCCATGTTAGCTCACATGGTCTATGTCGATTAAGGCTTATTCCCACTAGTACAATTATATGAAATATGAACTATGGGTACATAAAAAGCTTTACTTAGTATGGGTGAGATTATGGGATCTTATTCATGTATTGCACAAGTATGCTTTGAGGGTATCTATGGTATGCCCCTTTTATGATGTGGTGATCTATGAGTTGACTATGCTTATGACTTATACTTCTAGTATCTTTCAAAATGATGCTTTGACTTAGAAAATATCATGCATTCAACTAAAATGTCACTTTTAGCATGTTTTCATGAATTTTTGCATGGCTATCGGACTTAGTGCATCTTTTTACTAACCCGTATTTTCCTACATTTTCCCCAAGTGTAGGGTCGGGTTCTCAGGTAGTCCCTATTGTGGCTAGAGCTTGGATGCTTAGATTTGTTCATTCTCCTTTCTTATGCGGTGAGTCCTCATGATTAGAGGATGGATACTATCATTGTAGTTTCATTCTTGTATTTCACTTTGATTATGTTGTTTTGGGTTGTGACCTATTTTGACTCAAGTATTGTAATAGATAGTTAATTGAGACAAATCTAGACTTTCTCTTTCTTTTATAAAATTTTGGACTTGAAATTCATTTTTCTTGTTCATTGTTCTATTCTTATGTTATGATATGTTAAGTGGCTTACATGGAGCCTTTCGAGGTTCTATGTGCCTTTTTATATCTATGGGGTACCCTTGGGTCATGACAAACTTGGTCATTAGAGCACAAGGTTTTGAATGATTCTAGGATGATGTCTCATAAGCCACGTCTAGTAAAGTCTTGTTCATAAATGTGAAGCATGCCACCTTTATGAATGAGAGGCTATAATGTGTTTAGGAAATTTCACTCTTTCATTACTCTTAAGTCGTGCCGTAGAGTTTAACTCATAGTCCCTCTCCTAATCTTTCTCTTGTGTCTTCAGGAGATGAATACCTGAAGGGCTAATGCTAGAAGGATGGAAGAGGAGAATGTGAATCAAGAAGCTCCCTTGACTTTGATTGATCCTTCGGCTTTGTGAAAGAGGAGGTTAGGTGACTTTTCAAATGTTGGCCCAAGCTTTGTGAATCAAGCCAATAGGGATGTGGTAGCTCAGTCAATCCTAATGTGAATTCGGCTGCCTCTAGGGTTAGGTATTTTGCTAAATTAACCCTCCCAAATTTAATGTCTCTCAAGTGGAAGAGGATCCTAAAGGTTTATCGATGAGGATTATAAAACTCTTGTTGTCATGGGGGTGTCTTTGTAAGAGATGGAAGAGTTAGCTGCCTACCAACTAAAGGATGTTTCTTAAGTATGGTATGATCTATGGAATAGGGAAAGACTCATAGAAGCAGGCATGGTTGAGTGGGAAACGTTCAAGTCAACATTTCTTGGTAGATTCTTTCCCAGAGAGTTGAGGGAAGCTAAGGTGGAAGAATTTATTAACTTTAGGCAAGGTAGCGTGATTTTCAAGGAGTATGCCTTGAATTTTACCCATCTATCTAAGTATGCTCCATCTATGGTGGCTAATTCGAGGATGAGATGAGTAGGTTTTTGATGGGTGTGTCCGACTTGGTTGAAGAAGAATGTCGTACAACAACACTCCATCATGACATGGATATCTCAAGCCTTATGGTGTACATGCAACAAATTGAGGAGTCAAAACTCAAGAAAAATAATAGGGAGGTGAAAAGAGCTAGAGGCGGTGACGGAACTTCTCGATGCTAGGTCGATGGACAAGATTGACCAAGGTTCAATCAAAGGTTTTCCAACCAAGGCTCTTCTAGTGCTCGAGGATCAACAAGGATAGGGTTTCCAACCCTACACCTTAAGGAGGTAATAGTGGTGGTTCTTATGTTGCTTGGCCTAATTGTGCAAAATGTGGTAGAAAGCATGATGGCAAGTGCCTTGTTGGTACCAATGGGTGTTTTAGTTGTGGCATGGTTGGCCACAAGATAAAGATTGTCCAATGCTCATGGTTAAGGGAGGAAGATAAGCAAGATCCTCCAAGCGGTTCCAACTCCAATGCTCAAAAGCAAAACCGCTTTTATGCTCTTCAATCCTGAGG
The DNA here is from genome assembly GCA_035578085.1 of Solanum pinnatisectum. NCBI lineage: Eukaryota > Viridiplantae > Streptophyta > Magnoliopsida > Solanales > Solanaceae > Solanum > Solanum pinnatisectum. The sequence continues at coordinate 377,910 of JAWPEI010000074.1, read as the reverse complement.
TGACCAAGAGAGCTCCCCGTATGTGGTGACATGTATGTTAAAAGTCTTTTATATCAATTTATATGCCTTGTTAGATCCCGATGCTACTTTGTCCTTTGTGACACCTTTTGTGGCCGTGAAGTTTGAAATACTCCGCGAAGTGTTAGTAGAACTGTTTTCAGTCTCTACCCCAGTTTGTCATTTAGTCTTGGCTAAAAGAGTCTGTAGAAGTTGTCCCATTTCCAAATGAGCCTATTTTAGAGGGGGGGGTGTATTTGATCACTAAAGGTCAATTTGTTTCTTGTCTTAAAGCTAGTAAGATGATCTCAAGAGGTGTATTTACCATCTTACGAGGGTGAGGATGTCAGTCTGAAACCCTTCTCTAGAGTCGATTCATTAGTGAATGAGTTTTCAAAATTTTCACGATAATTTGCACAGTATTCCTCTTGAGCGGGAAATAAATTTTGGTATAATCCTTCTACTGGATACACAACCTATCTCCATTCCTCCTTATAGAATGGCTCCGGCAGAGTTAAAGGAGTTGAAAAAACAATTAAGGGATTTGCTAGATAAGGGTTTTATCCGACCAAGTATCTCTCCATAGGGTTCTCCGATGTTGTTTGTTAGAAAGAAGGATGGGTCTCTTAGAATGTGCATCGATTATCATCAATTGAATAAAGGGACCACTAATAATAAATATCCCCTTCTGAGAATCGAATATTTGTTTGACCAACTTCAAGGGGCTAGCTATTTTTCAAAGATTGACCTTCGTTTGAGTTATCACCAATTGAGGGTGAGAGGGGTTGATATTCCAAAGATGGAATCAGGACCCAGTATGGTCACTATGAATTTTTGGTTTTGTCATTTGGGTTGACAAATGCTTCGGCGGCATTTATGGATTTGATGAATAGAGTGTTTAGGAAATACCTAGACATGTTTGTGATTATGTTTATTGATCATATGTTTATCTATTCAAGGAGTGAAAATAATCAAATGGACCATTTGAGGATTGTGTTGCAAGTTCTTAAGGACCAATACCTTTTTGCAAAATTTAGCAAGTGTGAATTTGGCTAAGGTCCGTAGCTTTCCTTTGTCATATTGTGTCAAGTGAGGGTATTGAGGTAGATCCTAAGAAGGCAGATCTGCGGTTAAGAGTTGGCCTATACCTCTAACTCCTTACGAAATTAGAAACTTTTGGATTTGGCACTGTTACTATAGAAGGTTTTTAAGGGGTTTTCCTCCATTGCCTCTCCATTGACGGCTTTGAATTAAAAAAAAAAGACTAAGTTTGAGTGGTCGAAGCTTTTGAGAAAAGTTTACAAGAGTTGAAGGATAGACTTACTTTCACTCCGATGTTAACCTTATCGGAGAGTGCGGATGGTTTTGTGGTATATTGTGATGCCTCTAAAGTGGGGTTGGGATATGTCCTCATGCAAAACAGTAAGGTGATTGCCTATTCTTCAAGGAAACTTTAAGTCCATGAGACGAATTATTCTATCCATGATTTTGAATTAGTGGCGGTAGTATTTTCCTTGAAAATATGGAGACATTACTTGTACGAAGTCCTTCTAGATTTTTCAGCGATCACAAGAGTCTTCAATGTGTTTAGTCAAATAGACTTGAATCTCCAACAAAGAAGGTGGTTAGAACTTTTGAAGGATCATGACATGAGTGTCACTTACCACCGGCAAAGCTAATGTGGTAGCGGATGCATAGTAGATTGTCCATGGGTAGTGTGTTTCGTGTAGAGGATGAGAAGAAAAAATTGGTTTGTGAGGTGCATAGATTGGCCCAACTAGGTGTCCAACTAGTGGATTCCACCAATGGTGGTGTCATGATCCATAATAGTTCCGAATCATCATTTGTTATGGATGTGCAGTCTAAACAAGGTCTCAATCCTATATTAGTTGAGTTGAAAGAGTCGGTACTCAAGAAGTCCATTGAGGCTTTCTCCCAAGAGGGAGATGGGGTGCTTAGGTACCAAGGTCAATTATGTTTTTTGAATGTTGACGGTTTGATGGAACAAATTTTAGAGGAAACTCATAGTTCGCGATACTCTATTCATTCGAGAGCCACCAAGATGTAGTGATCTCTGAAGTCTATTGGTGGAATGGTATGAAGAGGGATATTACAGAATTTGTAGCCAAATGTCCTAATTGTCAACAAGTTAAGGTTGAGAATCAAAGGCCGGGAGGCTTGTCCCAAAATGTAAGTATCCCCACTTGGAAATGGAAAGATGTAAATATGGACGTTATTATGGGATTGCCTCATACTCGAAGGCAACATGATTCTATGTGGGTCATCATAGATCGGATGACCAAATCAGCCCACTTTACTCCCGTCAAGGTTTCTCATCGGTGGAAGACTATGCCAAGTTGTATATAAGAAAGACAGTGAAGTTGCATGGGCTCCCTTTATCTATTATTTTGGATAGGGGTACTCAATTTACTTCAGACTTTTGGAAGTCATTCCAAAAAGAGCTTGGTATTAAGGTTAAGCTTAGCATGGATTTTCATCCCAAAACCTATGGGCAAGCGGACCATACCATCCAAACATTAGAAGATATGTTAAGGGCTTGTGTTATAGATTTCAAGGGTAATTGGGTTTACCACTTGCCATTAATAGAGTTTGCCTACAATAATAGTTATCACTCAAGTATTGGTATGGCTCCCTTTGAAGCCTTGAATGGTAGGAGATGTAGGTCTCTAGTTTGTTGGTTTGAGGTAGGTGAAATTGCTCTTATTGGTCCCAAATTAGTTTATGAAGCTATTGCAAAAGTTCGGCTCATTAAAGTGAGGTTGAGGATGGCTTAAAGTAGACAAAGTCCTATGCCGTTGTGAGGCGAAGGGATCTACAATTTGAAGTTAATGATTAGGTCTATTTGAAAATCTCACCCATGAAGGGTGTAATGAGGTTTATAAGAAACAGAAACTTTGTCACCGGTCTATAGGCCCATAACAAATTTTGAAGCATATTAGGAAGGTTGCCTATGTGTTGGATTTGCCAAATGAGTTGGCCCGATTCATACAGTATTTCATGTTTCTATGCTTAAGAAGTGTATTGGAGATCCATTGTCCATTACTCCCATAGAAGGGTTGGGAGTTGACGAAAGTCTTTCCTACGAAGAGGTTCCAATAGAGATCCTAGACCGGCAAGTCAAGAGATTGAGAAACAAGAAAATAGCTTAGTGAATGTTTTATGGAGAAATCATTTAGTTGAGGTGTTACATGGGAGGCTGAGGCCGATATGAAGTCTCAATATCCTTATCTCTTTCCTTCTACTCCTATTCAATCTTGAGGTAATTAGTTCCTCTTGAGTTTTAGTTTGGGAGTCATGTGTTTTTCCATGATTTCCTTATGATTATGCATGTTCTTGAGAATTCATGTAATAAGGAAATGAGTTTCATGATGTATGTTCCTCGTATTTGTTATGCATTTAGTATGAGTTGCCTATTTGACTTCATGAGATGAGTTGATGAACATGCTTTTAAGAGTAATTGCGTATAGGCTCCATGAGATTGTGTTGAGCATGATTTTAGTTGGAGAAGGTAGTTCCTCCTATGAATCTGAGAAATGTTGAGTTTCATGCATAATGGGTTGTTAGATGTAGTTTCTACTTCCTCGTGTTTTATTGGTTATGTTTTAGATAGAGTTGAAGTTTCCTTGTATGAATTATGCATTATTTTTACATTGCATTCATGATGGGCTGCTAGTCTTGAGTCTTTAATTTCTTAAGGTGTCTAGGTCGTCATTTGAGGACGAATGTTCCCAAGGGGGAGATATTGTAAAACCCTGGATTCTAGTAGGCTAGACTAGGGCTAAGTGTGAAGGGGTAGCTAGCCATGGAAGAGGGAATGGGCCTAAATTACCTTGGGAAGAATGAAGGAAAACATTTTTTTCCTTTGATCCACTCGGCAAGGGGCAGTACCATCGCCAAGGTGACTTGGCGATTGGCTAAGTGGAGTCACTATCGACTAGTGGGCAGTCCCCCTTGTCCTAGCTGCTTGAAAATTGGGCGAGCCGAGTTGGGGCTTGTCGGTTGGGTTGGCACATCGCTAAAGGGGCTCCCCCATTACCAAGTTGGCTTGTTCCTTTGGGTTAGCTACTGTAATTTTAGGGTAGCCAAGGGGTCACTTGGCAAGTCACCAAGTGCCCTTGGTGAGCCTTAGTGTTCAGCTGCCTTGAAGGTAAGTAGGGACTTTAATGGCATTTCCTATTTCTCCTAATTCAAAACTATGTTGTTCTATTCCTTAACTATTTAAGTATATAAGCATTTTAGACTCAAAATTCCCCTAATTAAGTCATTCTCCCTTAAATCTAAAAGAAAACCCAAAACTTCATTCTCTACAAAGAAAATTCTCTCTCTAGAACTTCAAGGAAGAAAAAGAAGGAAGAAGGTGGAGCTAGGGTTCAAGAATTAAGTTCTTCTCACCAAATTCATTGGATTTCATTGTTAAGGTATGGTAGTCATTCATCCATGGATAGCTCTCATCCATGGAGTCCCTTCAAACTCAATTTTAAAGATAGAAATTCCCCCAAAAGTTAGGGTTTGTCTCTAAGTCATAGGTTCCTTTCAAAAACGATTCTAATGTTTTATTTAGTTTATATTATGATTGAATTGATTATTAATTATGGTTTTTATTTTAAAATCCCCAAGAACCTATAAAACCCCCATATTACTCAATTATGATATTGTGATGTGGGTTTGTTGATTACAGAAGAATATTATGAGATTATGTTTGTAGTAGTAGAGTTAATTGAATCATGTTAATATCTATGTCTAATGTAGTAATTCTAGATGTAGTTGATGGAATGTGGTCTATTGTCCTTGAAGGGCGAGTATGAGGATTATGCATGATTGTGAGATTTATGTATATGCTTTATGAACACTTTGAGAGTAAAGTGAATAAAATTATGAGCTAGTTGTGGTGTTGTTTAAGTTTATCCTCATGTACACACTTATGTATGAAATTGATATGATGAGAAAGGTTTTCTCACAATATGATGATTCTAAGGTTGAAAGGCTATTCTCACCCATTGAATCTATGAACTATAGTATGAATTATGTCGGATGGAGTTTCAAGACATTCTTCCATGAATATGAACTTAAGTCAAGACATAATATGTAATCTACGGGAATTTATGCTTAGCATCGAGTGGATATGAATATTAGATGGAAGCTTATACGATAGTTGAGTCCGGCTTTCCAAATAGGTTCCTTCTACCTTAGTTAAGTTCGGGTTCCCAGAGTGTGTATCTCATGAGATGGAAACTTTATACCTTAGTTGAGTCTGGGTTTCTAGTAGCAATCTCCTTATCCCATAAACTATGTGCCCTCATAGGTATTTAGCTAGTGGATCCACCTAAGCTAAGAGTATGGTTCTACCTTAGGCAAGTAGAACAACCCCTTTTCGGTGTGGGGTAGACACCAGATTCCATGTAGCTCACATGGTCTATGTCGGTTAAGACCTTTTCCTACTAGTATAATAATATGAACAAGAATATGAAATATGAACTATGGGTACTTAAGAAGCTTTACTTAATATAGGTGAGATTATGGGATCTTACTCATGCATTGCACAAGTATGCTATTAGGGTATTGATACGCTCAAATTACACCTCCCTAAAGAAGTACAAGCAATTGTTATCAAGTAAAGAACCCAACTTTTAGGTTGGGGTTGATCCCACGAAGAATATGGTTTAGACTTAAACTTAACTCACTATTATCTTTGTTTAGTCAAATTATTTCCGAGACAAGTAAGTAAGGGGGGGGGTTTGTGTAACGAATAACTTATTGTTGTTTAGAGAGCAAGTGAGCAAGATTCGAACTTTAGTTGTTCTCAATGAGAGAAAGAAACTACGGTGTATGTGTTTCCCATAAGCTCATAACGCGGTAATCCTAGTAATAATAATACTTTCCTAGTGTATCACATGCAAAGTGGTATGTTATATCACCTTGGTCCGGCTACATGTGTATAATTTACTAACCCTTACCTTTACCTCAGATTAGACATCACATCAATGTATGGCTTAGTTTTCACCCTCACACCAATTCTCACTAGACTATTAGATAGTATCACACTAAATCTCTATTGATAATTCTTTTCTTATTAACTACCTCATTGGTCCGGCAAGTAGCAACAAGGTGAGTTCTAACGTTGGCCACCATTAAAAAGACTTCTAAAAGAAAGAATTATCAATGCATGCATCAACACTATTCAAGAATTACTTAGTTATTATTCATACTTTGTTAATCGCTCCTGGTTCCCACAACCCTAGCTGTGGATTTAGTTACTCATGCTTGCAAGAACACAATGCATATTTTTAGAAGAAGAATTCATGAACTTATGTAATCAGTAGAAGAAACCCGTAATCTCTTATTGAAATTCAAAGCCAAAATCTTTATAAACCAAAATCCGGAAATCAAATTGCTTAAGTTTGCAAGTTAATTCCCAAGAAAAATACCAAGAACTAAAAGTAAACAATAATGTCTAACCCCCCAAAAGTGAGGTTTAATGCCCTATTTATAGAAAAACATGTCCCAAACAAAAAGGAAATGAAATAAGGAAATAAACTTTTCTCGACACGGCTTCAATCGACAATACTGACCTACGGACGATGGACTAACCTACCATCCATAGGTCCCTTTCGTGGCTCAAGACTTAAACAATTTCTCAAAAGTTTTTGAACCTTCAACTTATAGTTGCAATTGACGTACGTGCACTACGGACTGTGGGTCGATCCACGGTCCGTGTGTCATTTTCCATGGCACCATACTTAGAACTTTTGATCCGGTCTTGGAACTTCAACACTCGGTGATCATTGGCGGACGTGTAGGATAGCTCGTGGGTTGACCTACGATCCATCACTCACCTCCGTAGTTCCATACTTGGTCAAACTTCCCGGATGAGCAATCCACGCCTACCCAGATGGTGTGACTAGACATACGTTCCGTAGGTCACTTCCGTGGGTAGCCAGTTCTGCAGAATTTCAGCTGTATCTCTTTCGACCTCGTCCAAGCCTATCTCATGCAAATTTAGCACAATAAACAATAGTTCTAATACAAAATGGCCCTAGACACACACAACTCTTAAGTGAAATGTATTAAAAATATCGTAAACTCATGGTATATCAGGTATCTATGGTATGTCCCTTTTATGATGTGATGATCAATGAGTTGATTATGCTTATAACTTATGCATTTCCACTATCTTCAAAATGATGCTTTGACTTTGAAAATTGCATGCATTAAACTAAAATGTCCCCTTAAGCGTGTTTTCGTGATTTTGTGCATGGCTATCATACTTGGTGCATCTTTTTACTAACCCATATTTTCCTACATTTTCCCCAAGTGTAGGGTCCATTTCTCAAGGTAGTCCCCACTGTGGCTAGAGGTTGGATCTGTTCATTGTCCTTGCTTGTTTGGTGAGTCCTCATGATTCGAGGACGGATACTATCATTGTAGTTTCATTCTTGTATTCTCACTTTGGATTATGTTGTTTTGGGATGTGACCTATTTTGACTCAAGTATTGTAATGGACACTACTAAAAAATTGCCAAAAAGAGACGAAAAAAAGCGACGGACTGCCAAAAGCGACGGAAAAGCGACGCAGTCAATCTCGTCGCTTTTTGGCTTAACGCTTTTCCAAATGCGATGGATTGCGTTGCTTCTAATTTTTATAAAAATAATTTTTAAGAATGCGATGCCGTCCGTCACTTTTTTATTTATTTATTTTTATTTTAAAAAGAAACAAAGTCCGCCGCTTTAATTAATTTTTAATTTTTAGAATCTTGGCGATGGACAATGAGGCGTTGTTCGTCACTTTTTGAAATAAAATTTTGAAAAATCCAAAAAAGCGACAAACTAAAGGACCCTGTCCGTCGCTTTTTTTGGGTTTTTTAAAAAATTAAAATTAAAAAAAGTGGCAGACTAAAGGACCCTGTCCGTCGCTTTTCTGAGCTTTTTAAAAAATAAAATCCAGAAAAGCGACGGACAAAACCACCCTGTCCATCGCTTTTTCTGCAATCTTTTTGACAAGAAATTTGCGATTCTTGCCCACTGCAAAAGCAATTCAATTCAATTCAGTTCAGCCCCAATCAAACACAAAACATTATAAAGAAGCTACAAAAAATATAAAACAACAAACTTAAATTAACATACAAAAATTGTGATTTAAAGACTTATAAAGTCTTTCAAAATTAGAAAAAATTCCTTTCAAAATTACAAATAGTTCGTAAAGACTATATTTTATCAAGATTTCTAAAGTTCAACCTAATAATTAGTTCATAAATTCTATAAATCAAGATTTCTAAAGTTCACAACCTAAAGTTCAAAATCCTACAATAATTCGAGATATCTAAAGTTCACAACTTAAAGTTCTAAAATCCCACAATAATTCAAGATTTCTAAAGTTCACAACCTAAAGTTCTAAAATTCTAAAATAATTCAAGATTTCTAAAGTTCACAACCTAAAGTTCTAAAATCCCACAATAATTCAAGTTCTCTAAAGTTCACAACTTAAAGTTCTAAAATCCTACGAAAATTCAAGTTTTCTAAAATTCTACAATAATTCAAGATTTCTAACGTTTCACAACATAAAGTTTTAAAATCCTACAAAAATTCAAGTTCTCTAAAGTTCACAACTTAAAGTTCTAAAATCCTACAATAATTCAAGATTTCTAGCGTTCACAATCTTATAAAGTTCTAAAATCCTACAAAAATTCAAGTTCTCTAAAGTTCACAACTTTAAGTTCTAAAATCCTACAATAATTCAAGATTTCTAAAGTTCACAACCTAAAGTACTAAAATCCTACAATAATTCAAGATTGTTAACGTTTATAATCTTATAAAGTTCTAAATATAATAATTCAATATTTCTAAAGTTCACAACCTAAAGTTTAAAATCCTACAATAATTCAAGATTTCTAAAGTTCACAATTTAATGTTCTTAAATCCCACAATAATTCAAGATTTCTAAAGTTCACAACCTAAATTTCTAAAATCCTACAATAATTCAAGATTTCTAAAGTTCACAACCTAAAGTTTAAAATCATACAATAATTCAAGATTTCTAAAGTCCACAACTTAATGTTCTAAAATCCCACAATAATTCAAGATTTCTAAAGTTTACAACCTAAAGTTCTAAAATCCTACAATAATTCAAGATTTCTAAAGTTCACAACCTAATTAATGTTCTAAAATCCTACAAAAATTCAAGTTCATATCTAATTTCTATAATTTCTAAGTTCAAGAATATAATTCAAGTAACTCAATTTTCAACAACAATATAATACATATAAGCACAAATACAGTGGCAAATTGAAAAATTCAACTAATCTCTAACTTTTAGCTAGCTTCTAATTATTTGTTAGTTCTAACTTCTAATATTTAATTTACAATCATATTTAAAAATCCCCAAATTTTCTAACTTCAACTTTCAAACTTACTAAATTCAAGAACTTCTAAGTTGAAAATTCAACTAATTTAACTTCTACTTTCATATACTATCAATATTTTCTAACTTCAAAGTAATCTAACTTTCATATACAATTTAAAGTTTTTCTAACTTCAACCGTCAAACATACTAAATTCAAGAATTTCAAAGTTGGAAAATGCAACTAATCTAAGTTCTAACTTCTAATTATTTGTTAGTTCTATCTTCTAATACTCAATTCACAATCATATTAAAAAAACCTCAATTTAGAAGAAAACCCTAAAATAAAAAATCCCTAATTCTGTACCTAACTAGCAATAATCAAATAAACAAATTAACAATTGAATAACACAATTCATCAAACTAAAACAATATACTAATTTATAAAAAATCAAATCTTACTAGAATTGAAAAAAATAATTAAACCCTAACCTTAACAAGCTAAGGAAAAGAGGCAGTGGGGACGACGGGTGGCGGTGCCGATGGGGCAAGGTAGCGACGGGACTAATGCTCAAGGAGAGAAGGGCGACAGCGGCGGTGCAACATTTTGGTTTTAGAGAGAAGGAAGAGAAGAGACAAGAGAGACAAGAGAGAAAGAGAGATGGGAAAATGAGGGAAAACCCGCTTTTTGGTTCAACATAATTTTAAAAAAGCGGCGGACTAAGAGACATTGTCCGTCGTCGCTTTTTAAAAATATTTGACTAGATATTTTGATCAAAAAGTAGCGGACTAAGAGATCGTATGTCGCTTTTAAAAAACTAATTAATAAAATAAAATAAATTAAAAATGACGGACAAAATTGTTATTCTTTAATTTATAAATAATTATATTTAGTAAAAAGTGACGGACGGTGTCTCTATATATATTAAATAAATAATTATTAATTATATATATAATTAGCACAAAAATCCACGAAAAAAGCGACGGAATAAGAGATGTCGTCCGTCTCTTTTTGTAAAATAATTTTAAAAATAATTCTTTTTATTAAAAAGTGATGGACAGTGTGGCAAATGGCGTCGCTTTTTGGAGCGACCTGATCCATCGCTTTCTATCCATCGTTTTTTGGCAGTTTTTTAGTAGTGAGATGGCTAATTGAGACAAGTCAAGACTTCCGCTTTCCTTTATAAAATTTTGGACTTCAAATGTGTTTTTTTACTCTTCATTGTTCTATGTTTATGTTATTATATTCTAAGTGGCTTACATGGAGCCTTTTGGGTTCTATGTGCCTTATTACGTCTGAGGGTACCCTTGGGTCATGACAGAAAGTTATCCATGGATAAAGGACTACCATACCTTAACAATGAAGCCCAATGAATTTGATGAGAAGAACTTATTTCTTGAACCCTAGCTCCAACTTCCTTCTTCTTCTTCCTTGAAGTTCTAGAGAGAGAATTTTTTTTAGAAAAGATGAACATTTAGGATTCGATTTGGGGTTTTGGAATTAATGGAGTGAATGGGTGTATTTTGATTTAAAAGGACTTATATAGGTGTATAAAACTAAGGAAAAATGACTTCACTTTAATAGGACTTAAACCGAAATTACCCAAAACACCCCTCATTTTAAGTGAGCTGCCAAGTGCCACGAGGGGCTCTATGAGCCGTGGTCCCACTCATGGACTTGAGGTAGTTGCTAGGCATCATGTGCCTTTAGCCCACAAGCTCAAGGCAACTTCACGAGGGGCTCCACGAGCTGTGGTGCTTGCCAAAAGCTGTGGTCCCTCTCATGGGCCTTGAGGTAGTGGCTTGCCATCATGCCTTGGCCTCTCAAGTGGTGAAGGCATCACCACGAGCCTTCCCATGAGTCGTGGTCTTCACCACTGGCCGTGAAGTGGCTCGTGGAGACGAGCCAATGTTGGCCAGCGTTAGGGAGGCAACTACCTCACTACCATGAGTGGCACCACAAGGTGTGGTGGCCACCATGGGTTGTGAAGATCCTCGTGGTCATGGGCAGTTCCTTGCCAAAGGCTTGGGCAGCTTTGGCACTTGCCTTGGCCCTTGGCATTTTGCCTTGGCTCTTGCCTTCATTCCTTGACTCTAACCTTCACATTTAGCTCTAGTTTAGCCTATGAATTTTTGGGGTGTTACATAACATAAGCTCTGAAATCTCGAACTCAACCATTATCCAAGAAACTCATGACCTTGACTGTCGGACCCTACATTTGGGCAAATGTAAGCAAGAGTATGCGTTAGTACAAAACAATGTACCAAGTATGATAGTCATACATAAAACATTTAAATCATTCTAAAAGGGACATTTTATTTCATGACATGCAATTGAGCAAGCTAAAACATGATATAAAAGAGTTTAGAAAACATAAGTCATAAACCAAGGTCAAATGCAAGCTAACATCATCTTTAAAACCTTTGAACTCATATGCGATACTTCTTAAGGTTCAAAACCCACTTTAAATCATAAACATTTATAAAAAAAATGGGTTAGATATGGATTTCATCATAAATACCTCTAAAGCTTGAAATACATACTTAATTTCAATAAACACTTGCTTCATGCTCAAAATCCCTTATCATATGATGCATAACTTGAAAACATAGGGATTACATGGGTTCATGGGGAAATCATCATAAAATTATTATATTTCATCAATTCATGCATAAGAGATCATAATTAAATCATTTAAATCAATAATGAAAAGAACCCATGATAATTGAAGAAACCCCTAACTCAATTGGGGAAATCTACCTTTTGAAATAGAGTAATTTGGGAACTCCATGAATGGAAGGAATCCATGGATGAAAACTGTCATACCTTGAATCCAAATTCTATCCTTCAATGAAAGAATTGAGACCTTGACTTGAAACCCTAGGTTGAATCCTTCTTTTTCTTCTTTAAGTTTCCAAAGAGAGAAATATTTTGGAGAGGAGAATTGGTCTTCTTTTGTGAATTTGGAAGAATGAAGTGAATGGCCTAATTTGGGGGTTGAAAATACTTATATAGGGGTCTTTGTGAAGGGTAAACCTACATATTATAGGAGCTAATTGATTAGTAAAAGAACCAACTGCCCCTGAAAATAACTGACAGCCGACAACCAACGGACTCGAGTCGACGGACTATGGACTGACCCACGTCCCATTCTGGTGCACCGTTGTTAGTCATCAGAAACTGGTTCTTGGGCAAGTGAACAATGGAACCTCGACCATGGACCGTGGTCTGGCCTACGGTCCGTAGGTCAAGCCATGGTCCTAAGCCTCTACAACTTGGTATGATGGCCAGTCTATCGACCACACTATGGTTCGTGGTCCTACCCACGGGCCGTGGCTGGCCTCTGTGGCTGGCATATGCAACTTTCTAAAATGTGCCTCATTTCCCTTTTCCAGATACGGGGTGTTACAAAGAAGAAAATTGAGTCTCTTGAATGCATAGGGTGTTTTTAAGGAAAATATTCCCCTAAAGTACCGAGGTTAATGGAATATATCCTCTCTTGATAGAATGATATTACTTACTAGTGTATCTATTTAAAACAACTCAACAACAGTAAAGTACACTTAAAATACTTGCTTTAGTTGTAGAAGAACAAGTGCATAAATTTGTTATTGATAAATAAAAGGAAATCTTCTATTTATAGACAACAGATGGTAGTGTGAATGTGCTCTTATTTTTTTTTTATATCGGAAATGTCACAACCCTTTGGAAAAGGTACAACACTTCAGAAAAGTCATAGCCGTATGGAAAAGTCACAAATTTTCATAGAAATCACAACTCTTTAGAAAAGTCACAACACTTCATAAAAGAAAATGTTAAATATCCCAAAAACAATCTTATGTATATATTTTATTAAACTTATTTCTATTTATAGGAGAGAGATCCATTTAGAATAGGTAGGTAGTAGTTAGCACTATTATAAAGTGGCGGATCTAGGTATTGTCAATGTTGTTATTAAGTAACACTTCATATGAATAAATATTTCTTAGTTTAAAACTTAAGGGAGGTGGGGGTGGGGAGGGTAAATAATTAAGGAAAAAATCTAATCGGATCATTTGTAAAATTGGTGGGTCATTTGTAAAATAATTCACCAAACATCCTGATTCTCCCATAATGGTCCTCGTTTTCAATTGTGGTTTGTGCCTCAAATTAATATTGTCGAGTCCCCCACTCCCCTCCCCACATACACTTATTAAACTCTAATTAAGTCCTAGATTCTAGATTAATCAAGTTGAAGGATAGTTCAGATGGTGGTTTCTTTGATGAAATTCTTGCAAAACTTGAAAGTTGGAAGAATGACAAGAAAGAATTATAAAGAGAAGGTAAGAAGGAAGTAAATCAAACTTCCTGTGGTATGGGGCTGAGTTGTTTCCATCTTTATATGAGTCAATAACTTTTATTTTGGTATACTCGTTTGTCAATCTTCCTTAATTTTGGTAGAATGTGATTTCCTTGTTTAGATTTATCAAAGAGAGGATTAGATCATCAGGGACAAAAAAATGCAGCATTAACTATCTCATTCTCCTTTAGGAGCCATGACTTGTAAGACTGATAACAGAATATGTAACAATTTAACAGTAGAAATTCCTTTTCTTGAGGCCATGTTGTATGATGTCTGTTGCACCGAGCCTAGTTTTTTTGAGATTGTTGTTGTATCTTTTGTTTAAACCTATAAGTACGGACTATGATGGGTAAAGTTGCATTTGATGTGAAGCAACAGTAGATGGCTACATATGTTGACATGTTTTCCCATCTAGACTATGCTTTACGAGCTTACATGGCTTGGAGAGTCGAAAGAACCATCAATTTAGATGTAGTATTGTGATCGTGTGTTTTGTGTCGCGATCGCAATGATCAATTAATGAGCTGACCAACATTAATTATCGCTATCGCGAGGCATGGCATCGCAATCGAGAAGAGTAAAAGTGTTCAGGAAAGAATTCTTTTCCAAAATCAGGGTTTCATCCCCCATTTCACCATTTTTGAACTTTGGAAGTTTGGTAAAGGCGATTTTCAAGGGTGTTTTTTAGATTCTTCGATTGGGTAACGATTTTTAACTCCTCATATTTATTACCCACTATTTACTTAATGATTTTAACACCTAATTACTAATTTTGAAGTCAAACTTTGTGAGTTTTCTCCAAAACTTTGATTCTAAGGAAGATGGTGATTTGAGCTAATTGGTTTCCTACTCATCACAAATGTCTAGTCAGTCCACACAGATTTTTATTTTCTTATTCCCTTTGGATGAATGTTTTTATTTTTGAAGATAATTTTGTCCATGCTTATACTCTCTGTGCACGTAGTCATGGATAGATCTTCGTTGAAAAATTATACTATGTAGATAGGGAAAATGAACTTTTGTTGCATATATTTAAGTTGTTGAATCTCCTTGGCATAAAAACTTTTTTTTGTAATCCCCTTAGTTGAATACCTGGCTCCGCCCCTACTGTTAGTTGATAGTATATGTTCTTGTGTCTCTTTCTAGTGCTTAATGGTTTAGTTCACTAACCTGAGGTAGTCAAAAACTAGAATGAGACACAAGAACATATAGCATCCACTACTAGTAGTGGCGATGCCAGGAATTAAAGGAAGGGGATCCAAAAAAATATTTTATGCCAAGGAGATTCGACGACTTAGATATATGCATAAACAATTCATTTTCCCTATCTAAATAGTGTAGTTTTCAACGAAATTCCATCCCTTACTACGCGCATTGGCTGTATAATCATGGACAAATTTCACTTAAAAAATAAAAAGATCCACCGAAAGGGAATTTAAAAAAAATAAAAATTTGTGTGGACTGACTAGATATTTGAAATGAATAGGAAACCAAACTCAAATTACCATTATCCTTAAAACATAAGTTCTTGAGAAAACTCACAAAGTTTGACTTCAAAAATAGAAATAGTGGGTAATAAAGATGGTAGTTAAAAATCATTAACCAATAAAAAATTATAGAAAAAACCCTTCAAAATTGCCTATACCAAGCTTCCAAACTTCAAAAATGGTGAAATGGGGATGAAACCCCGACGTTGGAAAAGATTTTTGTGCAAGTCACTTTTACTCTTTGTGGTTGCGATCCCATACCTAGAAATCATGATGAGTAATGCTGGTTAACTCATTAATTTACCATCGCAATCGTGACACAGGGCCACGTAATCACGATTCCAAAGACACTATTGCCATACTATCACAACATCCTCCATGTGATCGTGAAGCAGCAAGACTACATACCCACTCAAACATGACTAATAGCCTCGTGATTGTGAAGAAAATTTAACTTTATCAGATACAACACATCAATAAACACCAAAACTTTAAAAAAATCACTGAATGGGCCCTTCAGATTCGATCAGTATCCCATACACACAAATAAAATATGCCAACAACCTAAACTCAATGTTCCAAACCCAATGGAACAATCAAAACATTGATTTGAGGTCTCCTTCACCCAAAACCCGTCAAAGTTGCAATAAACTAACTTCCACTCAAAAACACCAAATTGCCCTTGGAAACTCTGAAGATTCAACGAAGTCGTCACTTATGCTTAAAATCATCCCATGAATTCAATGATGTCTTCGAATCTGAGCATCCAAACTCTGATTATCGACCAAAGTGACTCGTGGCTTCGTTATATTTAAACTTCAAATTCACGGGTTGAATTAATGAAAGGACTATGAAACTGAAAATGACCACACCCTTAGACAAAATTCCGCATTTTAGAGCTAATGGAACTGAAGGAACACCATTGTGTGACTCGTATCTCTGTTTAATTCCAGAAACCACCTTTAACAACTTAAGTTCTCCAAACCTCTAAACTCAGCTTGACCTTGGGGAAGAATCTGTGGGACCCCTCCCTCGAGGGTGCTGAGATAAGGAAGGGTTATACCTTTGCAAGGATGGAAGCTAAGCAAAGTCATGAAGCTGGATTACAAAATTCCCAACATTCGTATCCAATTTAAAAACGAACATCATAAAGTGACCAAACATGACTTGAAACAACTATCGAGAAGGGTAAAATGATAATTTTTTTGAAATTTTCCAAATGTGACCTCTGGGGTCATTACACTAGGCTGCGATGGTTCATACACGTAGAGATGAGATGCATAAATACTTTAGTGCAGAATTGTGATAGGTTGGCTATGGATTGTTTCATGAAAGGTAGGGGTAGGCCAAAGAAATATTTGAGAAAGGTGATTAGACAGGATATGCCGTAACTTGATCTTAACAAGGACATTTTAGATATGGATTATGGAGGTCAGAGATTAGGTTAGAAGGTAAGTTAGATAGTTAACTATTTTGCCTAACTTATTTCTTTGTACTATTAGTCATAGTATTACCATTGTAGTTTCTTGTCCTTAGAGTTTGGCAATTATTTTGAGAATTGGTAACATTATATGCTTCAGCATTAAGAATATGCTAGGGACCTTTAAATCAGAAAAGAACAAAATGCATAATACTTACAAGGATTGTAAGTATTCTTAAAGTTGATCTTAATCCTCTAATCCTATCTCTTTACACCAAACATACAGATATACAATGAAATTGAATTTAACCTTGTTAATGGAATTGGATGTATCTTCAAAATTCCTTCTCTTCCTCTCCTTCCATCTTTGAGTTTGGTTATTATTTATTTCTTTTTGTTGTTCAATTATTGTTTTACCTTGTATTAACTTTTGTTCAGGTTGATTTGTGAGGTTGTGTATAGTATCTTGCCATGACTTTTTCGTTTATGTTATTTCTTTCTCTATACTAGTTTGGACTGTTTTTTCTCTTGAACTAAGTGTCTAACATAAACAACTTCTCTACCTAGGTAGCAGTAAGGTCTACACACACTTTACCCTCCTCAAACCCCATTTTGTGGGATTTCATTGAGTATGTTGTTGTTGTAGATAATAAAAATTATAAAAAGGTAAACATTCTCGGAAGTACCAGTCATTCCAAATAATTTCACTATGAACAACACATTTGTGCTTACACTTTTATACATTTTGATTCCACTAATACACATTTCAACCTAAAATAGATGTCAATGACTTCTGTAATAATTTCTAAATTAAAATGAACAACCTCAATGTTTAACAAAAACATATCTATACTACCTGTACATAGAGTTGTTATATAAAGAGCTACATCCACTGTTCTCTTGAATAATTAATGGATATAAGGGATATTCCAAAATAATTTTTCAAGGAGTATTGAAAATATTAAATATTCCTATTAACTATGAGAACATAACAAATTAAGTTTACTCCTAGCAACATTATACAAACTTTCACACATTCTTTTGGTAAATCGCAAGTAATTGTAACTGGTATAATAAAATTCACAATTGATAGATAAGGAAACAAATAAAGTACTCCGTGAAGATTAGAGATGGAACAGTCCCTCCAGATCTCTTTAAAAAATATTAGAGATGGAACAGAGTCCATGGACAAGGATACAGATGTAAAGGCCAATAGGTGAGACAAGTAATTTATAATAACTCCAAGTGCATAAAATTTATTTTAAAGTTTAGTATGCAAAGTGAGCCATGTGGTAAGTGCTCTTTTTTAATTGATGCAAACAATTGAAAAAAATCTCTACATATACCTAAGAGCCTTGTCGAAGCTAACCTTTTGAGCTTGGTCACAAATTTGGAGGAATCACCCAACTTAATTAGGCAAAGAATCGGTTGATATTCATACTAGGATACATAGGCTGGAGATACATCTTAACTGAAGTCTTCCTTCGAAAAACACTTTTCTTTCTATCTTTCGGAGCCTTAAAAGGGTTTGGAAGATACAAATATCTATCTTTAAAGCTTCCTTAACCTGTAGCTCTTTTCCCTTTCTACCCGCCCCACTTATCACTAGCATTTGTCCAATATACAGAAATATATGGTAAACCTTTGCCAGAGTCATACACAGAAATTGGATAAAGTTGAAGTCCAGTTTCATTGATTCTAGATGCACTACCATTATATAATACAAGTTCACGACACTCCCCAACCTTCTCTTTGGATGACATTTAGATTAAAATCTCTATCTTTGTTGATACCGATGAAAGTGTGAAACCACAGAAAAATAAAGAAGAAACAACATAATGCAAACAATTTTTGACTATATAATAACTATTGGAGACAAAAACAACTAAAGAGAAAAGCCAAAATTTGGGCATACTTCCCAAGAAAATAAGACAATGAATTTTTTATCCGAAGAAATTATGCTTCAAATGAAAATAAATAAAAGAACTTTTAGCATGCTTGATATAAACACCCAAAGTTCCAAGCCACCTTTGGCGTGAAGTTATGATGCAATTCTTCATAAAAGTCGCAACTTTTCATAAAAGTCACAACTTTTCAGAAAAGTCAAAACTCTTTATAAAAGTCATAACTCTTCATTTTTTATTCGCACATTTTAAAATCCAAAATTAACTCATGGAATTTGATAAATTATATCCTTGAAGGGTTCATTTTTCTAAGATCCTACAACAGGCCAGTCCTAATATGGTCTCAAATCCTTTCGGTAGGTATAAATTGTGGCCTTAATGCCAATATGTAGAAGCATAAACAATCTCAATCTCATGTACTTCTATTTTGATTTCACAACCATTTCATTAGAAATCAAATTCATAGGAGGAAAAAGAGTTACCTAATATTAGCAGTGTGCATAAGCATTTGAGACTATGTCAAAAATATACAACACATTTTTGGTTTCCTGCCATTAATTCTATGTTTTTAATTTACGTCACTCCTAATTTTAGATGCAAATTATCAGCATATATATATATATATATATTTAAATTGATTACTATATATAACTAAGAGACAGTTCCATATATAATAGGTTAGTTGTTAGCACTATCATTTATTGGCGGAACTAGATATTGTCAATGTTGTTAGTAGGATCGTCTCCACTGAAAAATAATACTATGCAAATAATGCAAATCTAATCTTCCTAGTTATATGTAAATTGTTGAATCTCCTTGACATAAGGGAAGATACTAGTGTAGTGGAAAATGTGGCTCAAAATATGTTTTAGTTCATATATTCAAATTTTAGGTGTATATTCTAGTATTTATCACAAAATTTATTTGTGAATCTCCTTCTACAAATTCTATAATTGAGTCTTGTTTAAACCATCTGCCAACTCCAGATTAACTGTTTATAAATAGAAACCGACACTTGTTTTATTTTGCTTGCATTTTACATTTTATCATACAAAGAAATTAAATATTTTCACCTAACTTGACTCAAAAGTTATCAATTTTCCAAGACCATATAATAGACAATAACTTTCTTAAACAAATTTGGGGACCCTAAATCCCCTCAACCATGTCCCAAAAGTTAAAGTTAGCTATTAATGTGGGAGAGCCTTCACGGCTGCACATTGGCTAGATTTCACTCTACCACAAGTAGGTAGCCTTTTCCTAGGTAGCCCTTTTCAAACTCGGTGCCTACACGTCTCCATGGTATGGTGTACACAAAGGGTGATGGAATGCTAATATCATTGATACAATTAAGGAGACCATGGAATTAACATAGAGTTAAAGATAATAAAAAATGCTTCTAACACAAATGAGGATATGCATATCCATTATTAGGAGAAGCTTAGGAAGAATTTTGGAATGTACCTAAAGAGATTATAAAGGGGCCTGTATAAACTAGGTGTCCTGGTAATCCTATATTAAGAGGAAAAATTAAAAATTCCAAAGCAAAGGAAAAAGGGAAATCAGAACCCTAAAACCTTGTGAAATGTAAAACTTGTAATAAGGATTATTTTTGGTATTCGAGAAGTTTTATACCCTCTCCCTTTATGTATGAGTTTGTATACACCTGTCATATACCTTAATGAGCAATAAATAAAAGAGTAATTTTATGATATCACCCTTTGAATATAATTAATTCAATATTTTGATAAATATATTGGGGAAATAAATTGTACTCTCTCTAGTCTATATTAAGTGAATTGTTGGAATATAACAGTCCTTTTAAATAAACATTTAAGGAAAAAAAATTAAAAGACTATTTTATGATCATCATCATCATCATCATCATAATAATAATAATAATAATAATAATAATAATAATATGATTATTATTATATTATTATTATGATAATTATTATTATTATTATTATTATTGTTTTTTTATAATTATATTGATAATAATTATTAATATGAAAAAATTATTAATATGATAATAATTATTATTATGATATAATTATATTAAATATAAAATAATTATTATTATTATTATAATAATTATAAATGTTATTATTGTTATAAATATTATTATAATTAGTATTGTTATCATTATTATTATTATTATTATTATTGTTATTATTATTATTATTATTCCTAAACTATTTTACTAGAAAATGTATAGTTGTTAATAACATCATTAAAAGAAAGGATAAGCATGGAAAAAAAATCCTCACAATTCTTTTGAACTTTGAACAATTCACTTATTCTGAACTATGAAAAAACATCTACTAATTCTTTCAATACGGTCTAGAAGGAATAAATCTTAATAGTTCCCTTGGTTGACTACGTGAACTTTTGTTTTATCTTGTTGGTGAAGGTCCATTTTATCAAGCACTAATTGATAACTTATCGTTTTATATTTTAAACTCGAGAAGAATTCTCAATACTCTTCAACTTGCTCCACATTGGTGAAAGTCTTCCTTAGTGATACCAGCTCGTTAGTTAGAGTAGTAAGTCTAGTAATCATTTCTAGCAAAGTCTCATTTTCCTTCCTCTGGAAGGTTTCATATTCAGTAAACAGCATGGCCACCCTGAATTAGATCACTTATTATTTTCATCATGAGCATTTACCACTGCCTCCAATATTTTTTTAGCTGAATCACAATCTGGCACCCTATTGTAATCGCAAGACCCCAAGCCATACACAACAATATTTTGGGCCTTCACATTCTTTCTGAGTGGTACTAAGTATTCAGTACTGAATTCCCTTCTTACTTTGGGAACATTAATTAAAGCTTCTTTGAAAGTCTGGAATAACCATTGCATTGTTTTCTAACAAAAACTTGACCTGCTCATCCAATTTCTTCCACGTTCAATCCAGTCCTACCAGCTTTCTCCATAAGAGGAGCTTCTTGAGATGTCATAAGATTTGAATCCCATCGCAAAATAAATTATTTCACTTTCCAAGGTAGAAATCAAAGACGGAAAGAGAAGAATTTGGTAATTAACATGTAATGTAGTAGCTGAGGAAGGAAAGGTAGGTTTTTCGGTTCTAAGGCCAGCAGAAGTAGTGGTTTTTCCCTCCTAGAAAGTAGGAGAGAGAACTATTGATGGGTGGTAGATCTGCACTCATTTGGGGTCTATTGAATTCAATAATTAGTGTCCTCAATGCCTATTATGTCCTATTCTGATTATATTTTGATGATTTGTAGCTATGAAGGATGATGGACAAGGCAAGGATGAATGTTTGATAGAATGACCAAAGATGTGAAAAGAAGTATAAATCATACAATGGTGTTCACCAAACATCAAGGGTGAATCACCTAATGATTCTTAGATCACTAAAGTTTACAGTACATTGGTCATTTGTCAAGGTTAGTTGGCGAACTAAAAGATAAACAGTGATGTGTCAAATGTAAAAGGCTAATAGGGTGAATATCACTGAACTTGACAGTACTGACTGACAAAATGAAGGTTCAAAAGGCAAACAAAGGTGATGATCAGTGCCTCCCCAAATTAATAAAAATGAACTCAAATGTGCTTGCCAACTGCGGTTCAAACACCGAAAGCCTAGAGCAAGAAAAGGCGAGCTAAAGATCGATGGGCAATTCACTAGAGGAGTTTGGCAAGCCCGAGTAATGTCGCTAAGTGAGATGCGCATTGTGTTTTTGGGCAAAATTTTGGGAAACTATAAATAGACTAAAGGAGAGAGAAGAAATGGGGTGTAAAGCTCGAATTTGGTGAGAAAAGTCTTAATATTGTATAGAGAGAAATAATTTCTATTAACACTTTTAGTTTTAGGATTTTTTGAATTTGTGAATTTGAATTTGATAAATTGACGTTGAATTCAGAGTGGGTTTATTCTTAATTTGAGGTTACCCATGGCTAATTTCATGCAAGGTGTAATTTCTTTATACTTTGTGATGTGTGGCTAAAACCCCAAACTCTTAGGGTGTGATTATGGGGTTCGGTGTTGATTTGATTTAGTGGTTCAGTTGAATTGCTTTATTTTATAGTTGTTAATTATATATTTGACTGATTACCATGTTATTAGTTCATGAATTAAGGTGGCAATATTGATTTTAGCTTCGATGTTGCATGGGTGCCCGAAAGATACCGATATGAGCGAGTGATCCATTCAATTGCTGCAATTCAGATATACTAAATTGTAGAACTAAGGTTTTGGGTTGTTTAGGATAGCATGAAGATGAGACCAAAATGAGATTCTGTGAACGGATGTTATAAGATCGAAAAAAGATTATCGTCATTGAAGATGACCGAGCAAATCTTTTGTTATTTAGTTGTAATAAGCAATTCTATTAGTTTCACGAATCTTTGCTTATATTGCTAAGTCAGTGCCTAAATTAGTGTTGCTAAATTTGGTGGAATAATCCACACATTTCAATATCAACTCCATTGGAATTAATTGTGATTTAACTCACTAATTGAATTTTTAAGCATACACCATTCGTTGTGGGATTTGATTTTGACTCTTCATTGGATATTTTTGTTCACGACAACCGATGTCCCTTTTAATTTTTCTTAAAGAGGACATTTGAGCATTATCAAAAATGTTTCCGCTACCTGGGAATTGTAGTTAGAATTTCAATTTGAGAAGTAATTCACATATTAATTTGTTGTGTAGTTGAACAAACTTACACTTGGATCTCTTGTTGTGACCTATTGATAGGTTAAATGATGATTGCACATAATTGTGACGACTCTAGTCGCCATGGGCAAGATAATGATGTTAGAAAAGAATATGAGGTGTTTTCTCATACTACAAATGAAGTTCGAGCAATTTTGTTACCACCAGTGCATAAGGACACCATATTTGTCAGAACAAATTCTATGTTGCAACTTATCAAAGTTGAGGACTATCTTAGGGATTCGAGCATGAAGATCTTAATGGGCACCTCCACAAGTTTGTGAATGTATGCAAATCTTTTTCGGCTGATGATATTTCACAAGAGTCAATGCAGTTGGGTTTATTCCCTTTTCCTTTAATAGGGGAAGTAATTGGGTGGTTTATTGAATTGTTGAGAAAGTCTATTACCTCATGGGATGAATTGATTGAAGCTTTCCCTGAGAGGTTCTTTCCACCATCTAATATAATGAAATTGAGTAAAAGCATTCAGAATTTTGAAAGGATGAATAGAGAACCCACTCATAAAGCGTAGTTATGCTTTAAGAGGGTGTTGTTGCAATGGTTTCCCC
This sequence comes from Solanum pinnatisectum, assembly GCA_035578085.1. Classification (NCBI taxonomy): domain Eukaryota; kingdom Viridiplantae; phylum Streptophyta; class Magnoliopsida; order Solanales; family Solanaceae; genus Solanum; species Solanum pinnatisectum. The sequence continues at coordinate 354,151 of JAWPEI010000074.1, read as the reverse complement.
GATGAACTTTTATTACTATATTTTTATTAAAGGTCTTGATGTGGTGAATAAAGGATTTGTTGATCACCTTGTTTAGGGTGGTATAGTTAAACAACCATTTATAGAAGTATCAAGGTTACTTGATGAGATGACCAAAATTAACTAACTTGGTACATGAGTGAAGATTAGGTTTCACTTCCGCACTTGGGGATGCTTAAGGAACAAGAAAAAAAAAAGCAAGAGCATGACAAAAACATTGCTAAATTGACTGCTCAACATAAAATGTTAACCGAGCATGTAATAGGAGGTGGGGAAAATTCAGTGAAGGCAATATCCTGGAGATTGTATGATGATTGGGCTTACATGAGATGTGGAAATCCAGAGGGTTTTCGAACAAGCTACCCAATGCTTGCAGAAAATCAAGGATGGACCAAAATAATATGACATGTGGTATGAAAGAGAATGTGAAGATGCTATACTTGTGTAGCCCATCAATCTAAATGAGCCGATAAATACACAAATTGAAGAATTATTGAATAAATTTTTTGACAAAGTTCAAGGTTCATATATGATTTTGCAAGGAATGAAAAGCGACATTTCAGCTTTGTCCACTACCGTAAGCTCACATTCATCCTCTATTAAGTCGCTTGCTTTGTCCACTACCGTAAGCTCACATTCATCCTCTATTAAGTCGCTTGAAAAGAATGGGTCAACTGACTGCTCTTGTGTATGATACTTCTTATGATAATTCAATGACTCATGGAGATAGAAATTAAAGGGATGTTACTCAAGTCTCGTCCATAGTTACTAAAACTGGGAGGACTTTGTAAGAAATGAAATGGACTTAAAATTACGATGCTCAAAGGGTGATTGTTGACAACGAATCACCTAAAGGAATGGTTAAGGCACAAGCAAAATAAGTGGAAGGCGAGCCAAAGATAAATGTGGAGGAAGGCGGTGTTGTGGCTTCATCCACATCATCTCAAATCAAGATTATACCTCATTTTCCTCAAAGATTGAAAAAGAAAAATTACAATGCAAAATTCCAAAAGTTCGTAGAAATAGCAAAATATTTGAATGTGAATAACCCATTGGTGGATGCCTTGACCAAAATAATAGGTTATGCCAAATATATGAATGTATTGGGGACAAAGAAGTGGGTGATAGATAGCAAAACAATTGAATTTCCACAAACATGTGGTGTCGTAATGACAAATAATGCATTCCTCAAGAAAGATGATCCAGGAGCATTCCATATTCCATGCACTATTGGTGCATGCACTTTTGCAGAAGCCTTGTGTGATCTTGGTGAAAAGTATAAATTTGATGTTATTAATGATATTTAATAGCTCAGGCTTGAGAAACCCAAACCAATAAATATGAGGTTGTTAATGGCTAATCGTTTTGTAAAGAGGCCGGTAGGCATAATCTATGATGTTCTAGTAAAGGTTGACAAATTTGTGTTCCTTGCTGATTTTGTAGTGCTTGATTGTGAGATTGTTATTGAGATGCCGGTTATTCTTGGTAGACTATTCTTCACTATAAGACAAAGCTTTGGTAAATGTGGAAGGTGGTAAGTTGATGTTCCAAGTCAATGATGAAGTAGTTAGATTCAATAGTCACAAATCAATGAAATATCCAAGTGATAGGCATAGTATAGCTCACTTGGATCAGAATGACAAAGCGGTGGCAAGTATTGGAAGTGCACAATATTGTGGGGAATCTTTGGCTTAAGTGCTACTTAATTATGATCAAGCCAAAAGTAGCGACTATGATGAAGTTGTGGCTGCTGTTGTAGGTGTGGGCTCACATACTTCATTTCAAACAAAACTTGATTTAGATTTATCAAGTCGAGAAGCACCACCAGCCAAGCCATCTATTACTGAACCACCAAAATTAGATTTATTTGATAGAGCTCCCATCTCATCTCAAATATGTTTTTTGGAACTAACAACACACTCCCGGCAATTATTGCAAGTGATCTTGAACAATCGCAAGTGGAATTGTTAATCATAGTGTTTAAGAGGCACATTAGAGCCTTGGGATGGTCAATTGCCGATATTGTGGGAATTTTGCCAGGTGTATGTACTCACAAAATCAATTTAGCTAAAGATTGAAAACCAAGCATTGAGCACCAATGAAGGTTGAATCCCCTTATGCAAGAGGTGGTGAAAAGGATATTATAAAATTGTTAGATGCGGGAGTTATCTTTCCAATTGCAGATAGCCAATGGGTGAGTCTAGTTTAATGTGTTCCTAAAAAGGGTGGTGTCACAGTCATTCCAAATGAGAAAGTAGAGCTTATTGCCACTAGACCCATGACTGCGTGACATATGTTTATGGATTATTAGAAGCTTAACTCATGGACCTAAAAGGATCATTTCCCCATGCCATTTATCGATCAAATACTTGATAGACTTGCAGGCAAAGAGTGGTCTTTCTTCCTTGATGGTTATTCCAGGTATAACGAAATCTTCATTGCATTGGAGGATCAAGAAAAAACAATGTTTACATGCCCTTATGGAACATTTTCCTTCAAACGAATGTCATTTGGGCTATATAACATACTGACTACTTTTCAACGGTGCATGCTATCAATCTTCGCAGATATGTTGGAGAAATCCATGGAAGTGTTCAGGGATGATTTTTTGGTAGTTTGAGATTCTTTTGAAGAATGCTTGAAACATTTGGAGATGGTTCTAAAATGGTGTGTAGATTAAAATTTGGTTCTTAATTGATAAAAATGTGACATCATGGTGAAAGAAGGGATTGTGCTTGGGTATAAAATCTTCGGGGATGGTATTGAAGTTGATTAAGCTAAAATTCAAGTTATTGAAAAATTACCTCCCCCAATTTCGGTAAAGGCAGTAAGAAGTTTCCTTGGTCATGTTGGGTTCTATAGGTGGTTCATTGAAGAGTTCTCCAAGATTGTCATTCCATGGTGCAAGTTCTTGAGAAAGAGAGCACATTTATTTTTGATTCATTGCATCCACTTGAAATATCCCTTTTGAAATAATGTGTGATGCTAGTGGAAGGCAATAGAATCTGTCATTGGGCAACGCAAAAACAAATTCTTTTAATTAATCTATCATGTTAGCAAAACTTTCAATTGTTCTCAAAAGAATTACACTCTAACGGATCAAGATTTATTTGTTGTTGTATATGGGTTTAAGAAGTGTAGAGTGTACGTTTTGGGTACCAAAGAAATCGTGCACACACATCATCCAGCTTTACGGTACTTAATGACAAAGAAAGAGGCTAAACCAAGGTTGATTCGATGGGTGTTACTCTTTCAAGAATTTGACTTTGAAGTAAAAGATAGAAAGAGGTGTGAAAACCAAGTATTTGACCATCTTTCAAGGTTGGAAGTGGATGCAAGAATAGATGAGGAGAAAGATATCGATGAAGCCTTTCTTGATAAATCGGTAATGGTACACCCTTTGATCCGTAATATTCTAATATTGCAAACTTCATTGTATGTGGGTTGTTATATGATTATTGGAGTAGCCATCAAAAGAGGAAATTCCTATTTGATGTGAAGAAGTTTATATGGTATGAACCTTTCCTTTTAAGGGAGTGTGCTGATAATATCATTCGATGTTGTATACCCGAAGTAAAGGTGAATGAGCTACTTGAAGCATGCTATGCTTCACCTGTAGGTGGTAATAATGTAAGTATCCGTACAACCTCTAAGATTTTGCAATGTGGCTATGATTGACCTACAATTTTTAAAGATTCTCATTCATTTTGAAAATATTGTGTTCAATGTCAATTACAAGAGAGTATATCTAGGAGACATGAATTTCGATTGTCTCAAATCCTTGAAATTAAATTATTCAATGTTTAGGGGATTGACTTTGTGGCCGGTTTCCTAGAACATTTGGGAAGAAATACATTCTTGTAGCAGTTGAATATGTCTCCATGTGGGTGGAAGTTATGGCATTACCAAACAAAGAAGCAATAAATGTCACAAAGTTTCTTAAGAAGAATACTTTCTCAATTTTTGCGACCCCAAGGCCTATTATAAGTGATGGAGCATCACACTTTTGCAACAGTCAATTTGCAGTCCTTCTATCAAAGTATGGATTCAAGCACAAAGTGGCAACATCATACCATCTGCAGTCTAGCAGATAGGATGAGGTGTCTAATCGAGATACAAATAACATCTTAACATATGTCGGATATACTCGGTCTTTGAACCGTCAAGCTTTGGTGTATACCTAGACAACCATATGTCACACAATTAACCTTTTACCATTTATGGTTCTTACGGTTGTGTTCGTTTCAGCCATGAACACCTCCTGGTTTCTTGAGTGCATAGAGAATAGGCTTTTGACAAAAAAATTCTCTTTGAAGCGGTTTATACTTCACACTCACATACGTGATTTCTGACTGTGTCATCTCATAGATACACTATTTGGTCAAATTTGCCAAACTTAGCAAATCATTAAAAACTTTAAGCTTTATTAACTTCATTAACAAGCCTTAATGTTTTAACCTCGTTCCTCAACATTGTCTTCATCATGAGAATGGATTGAGTTGACTGATAATGTCGAACGGTCGATCACAACTTTGTTTTTCTCCTTGAATCTAGCTCTTGGGATCTCTAGTCTGCTAGATAGAGTTACCGCCATGATGACTTGTCCTAAGCCATAAACCCATTACCTTAGATGATCTTTCAACTACCTCTCTTACTAGGCCATTTGTTAGTGGATATGACATATTATCATTTGACTTCACATAGTCAATTGTGATGATTCCACTAGAGAGCAGTTGTCATACGGTGTTATGTCTTCGTCGTATATGATAAGACATCCCGTTGTACATGACTTCCCCTACCCTACCTATTGTTGCTTGACTATCACAATGTATGCAAATAGGTCCCATAAGTATGGGCCATAATAGAATATCCTCTAAGAAATTTCAGAGCCATTTAGCTTCTTCACCGGTCTTATCTAAAGCAATAAATTTAAATTCCATTGTAGAGCAAGCGATACATGTCTGTTAGGATGATTTCCAAGAGACTTATCCTCCACCAAGTGTAAACACATAACCACTTATGGATTTTACTTCATTTTACCCGGTGATCCAATTTTCCTCACTATATCCTTCAATCATGGCATGATATTTATTATAATGCAAAGCATAGTGTTGTATATGTTTTAAATACCCCAGCACACGTTTCATTGTAATCCAGTGAGTTTGATTAGGATTACTAGTGAACCAACTCAGTTTGATAATAACACATGCTATGTCTGGTCGTGTACAATTCATAATATACATCAAACTTCCCAACACTTTGGCATATTCCAATTAAGAGTCGCTTTCATCTTCATTCTTTTGAAATGTAAAGCTTAAATCAATTGGAGTTTTGAAAACGTTGAAATTCAAGTACTTGAACTTATCCAATACTCTTTCAATATAATGAGATTGAGATAATGCTAGTCCTTGAGGATTTTTGAGAATCCTGATCCCTAAGATCAAATCAGCAACTCCTAAGTCCTTCATATTGAACTTGCTGGACAACATGTGCGTAGTAGCATTTATAACGTCAATATCTTTTTTAATTATTAATATGTCATCAACATACAAAAAAACAATGACTTCATGATTCGGAACATTTTGAATGTAGACACACTTATCACATTCATTAATCTTAAATCCATTTTCCAACATTGTTTGGTCAATTTTAGCATGCCATTGTTTAGGTGCTTGCTTGAGCCCATAAAGCGACTTCACAAGCCTGCACACTTTCTCTTCTTCACCAGAAACTACAAACCCTTCAGGTTGTTCCATGTAAATTTCTTCCTCCAAATCTCCATTTAAGAAGGCTGTCTTTACATCCCTTTGGTGGATTTTAAGATCGTGCACTGCCGCTAGTGCTAATAACATCCTAATTGATGTTATCCTTGTTAGTGGAGAGTATGTATCAAAGTAGTCCAGATCTTCCTTTTGTCTGTATCCTTTGACTACAAGTCTAACCTTATACTTGTCAATAGTCCCATCGGTTTTCATTTTCCTTTTAAAGATCCACTTTGATCATAAAGGTTTATTTCCTGGAGGAAGATTAGCCAATTCCCAAGTGTGGTTACTTAAATTGATTCTATCTCACTATTGATTGCTTCTTTCCAATAAATTGACTCAGATGAAGACATAGCTGCTTTAAATGTTTGAGGCTCATTTTCAAGAAAGAATGCCACAAAATCTGGTTTGTAAGAAGTGGATTTTCATTGGCGATTACTGCACCTAGGATCCTCATTACGTAGTGTATTTTTCGTTGATTCTTCCCGTGGTCATTTAGGTCTTTCACTTGTCGACTAACATTCAGTTTTATATGGATAAATGTGTTCAAAGAACTAAGCTTTATTTGACTCAATTACCATATTCACATGAATTTCAGGATTAACAGATTTGTGAACCAAAAACCGATAGGCCTTACTGTTCACAACATATCAAATAAATACAAAATCCAGTGTTATGGGTCAAATTTTCACCCACTTAGGTAGAGGAACATTTGCCTTGGCTGGACACCCCCACACTTTGTAATATTTCAAGTTAGGTTTCCTTCCTTTCCATTACTCATATGGAATCGATTGTGTTTTGCTACGAGGTATCCTATTGAGTATCTTGTTAGCGGTAAGGATGGCTTCCCCCCACAGGTTTCGCAGTGAACCAGAACTGATTATCAAGACATTTATCATTTCTTTTAATGTTCTGTTCTTTCGTTCCACCAAATCATTTGATTGTGGTGTATATGGTGCAGTCGTTTGATGAATAATACCATTTTCTAAACATATCTCTACAAAAGGAGATTCGTATTCTCCACCCCTATCAATTCGAATTATTTTTATCTTTAGATTCAATTGATTTTCCACTTCATTTTTATATTAATTAAATGTATCAATTGTTTCATCCTTACTATTAAGCAAATATACATAATAGAATCGAGTGCAATCGTCAATAAAAGTTATAAAGTACTTTTTCCCACCAAGAGATGGTATTGACTTCATATCTCATATATCTGTGTCAGTTAAGTCTAAATGTTTTGAATTCCTATCAACAGACTTATAAGGATGTTTAACAAACTTACTTTCGACACATATTTCACATTTTGATTTATCACATTTGATATAAGGCAATACTTCTAAAGTAATCAATTTTTTTGCAAGACTTTGTAATTTACATGTCCCAAACGGGCATGCCATAAATCATTTGACTCCAATAAGTAAACAAAAGCAGAATTCTTATTAATAATGTCAACAACCATTACATACAGTTTGAAGAGGCCCTCAGTGAGGTAGACCTTTCCTAAGAACATCTTATTCTTACTTACTATAGCTTTGTTACTAACTAGGACACACTTAAACCTGTTCTTAATGAGAAGTGCACTAGAAACTAAATTCTTCCTAATAGTAGTAACATGCAGAACGTTGTTCAAAGTCAACACCTTGTCAAATGTCATTTTCAATGTTACTTTCCCAGTTCCTGCAATCCTTGATGTTGTTGTGTTCCCCATGAACAAATCTTTATCAAACTCAGCAGGAGTGTACGTTGCAAAGGCTTCTTTTGTAGAGCAAATATGTCAAGTGGCACCTAAGTCGAGAAACCAGTCCTTGGGATTTCCAACTAAGTTGCACTCCGAGATCATTTCATAGAGGTCATTTGCATCTTCCATCTCTTCCACGATGTTTGCTTGACTTTTACCTTTGTTGTTATCTTTGTCCTTTCTTGGAACATGATAGTCAGAAGACTTGTGACCGGCCTTACCACAGTTGTAACAGTTGCCCTTGAAATTCTTCTTGGCCTGTTCTGACTTCTGTCCATTGCACTTTTTTATCTTCTTGCCTTTGGTAGGAGCTTTTTCAATAATATTAAATCTAATTATTATGGAACTCTTACGAGACTTCTTTTCGGCTGTCTTGTTATCTTCCTCAATCTTGAGCAGAATCACAAAATCTTCAAGCTTCATTTCCTTATGTTTGTGCTTTAGATAATTCTTGAAGTCATTCTACGGATGAGGTAACTTCTTAATCATTGCAGCCACTTGAAACGCTTCATTAACTACCATGTCCTCAACAATCAGATCATGGAAAATAAGTTGAAGTTACTGCACTTGTGATCCAACAGTTTTACTATTTGACATTTTATAGTCTAAAAACTTTGTGACCAAAAACGTTTCCAAGCATGCATCTTCTGTCTTAAGTGCATCCCAAAATTATTTCAAAGTTGTCATTACACTATAGACATTATATAAGTCATCCTCTAAAGCACTTAGAATGTAGCCTTTACATAGGAAGTTTGCATGTTTCCATGGTTCAATAATCATGAACTTTTCTCTGTCTGACATATCAGCAGCAGGCACTGGAGTTTCTTCATTGGTAAATTTCTGCAGACCAAGAGTGGTAAGCTAGAAAAATACCCGTTGTTGCCACCCTTTAAAATTCACAGCAGAGAATTTTCTCGATTTCTCTGTTGGTGGTACAGCAGTTCTGGTTGGTGCAACAATAACCACCGTAACAATATTCTTTGTCATTTCATAATCAGAATCTGTAATAAATAGAAATCGATACAAATGGCTCAGTAAGCAATAACCTAAATTGAAAACTTAATAGGAGTATAAAACCACAAAGGTTTTTGTCTCCATCAGAAATACATATTAAAAGCAAATAAAATAATTTCCTTAAGATTGTTACTCAATTTGTGTTTAAAACAGTAGTACTGATTCGAACAAACTTTGCAGAAACACGAAGTTACCAAAGTTTAATGAACCACTGACGAATAGAAGAACATAAATTAATTCACACAACTAAAATCTATAAAAACCTACCAAAATCTGGAAAAACACTATGGGAAGAAGATCAAGCCCACTAAATGCACAATGTCCCCTTAAGGAAATTATTCCCCTCTAGTATCTGAGGTTTGATTTAGAATATGTCCTCCCAAGATAGAATGATCTCAATCACCAGTTTATTGATACCCAAATTGCTGGTGTCAACGAGCCATTCAATGGCAGTAAAGTACATGAAGAAAATTTGTGCAGAAAAAAAAAGAAGAAATCATAAATTTTAGTAAGTAGAAAGTTTGAAGAATCAGTGGTATTTATACCAAGAAGCACTGGTTTCGAAAGGTTTCAACCTTTCAGAAACCACATGACCATTCCAGAAAGTTTGCAACCTTTCAAAAGTTCATGGATGTTCTTGAAAGTTGCAACCTTTTAGAACAGTTATCTCCAATAATGAGAAATTCAAATTAAAATGGGAAAGTATTTTAAATAAAATGGGTTGCGCGGATCTGAGTCGGGTCAGAACATTTCAGTTAATTAACTAAATAATTGAACCATTTTGGCCATTTAATTTAATTTAATTAAATAAATAATTAATTAAATAATTAAAACAAACTTTGTCCAAAAAAAATCTCTCGATCGATCATTTTCCAAACCCAAAGCTTTAGCTGAAGCCGAATCGAGCGACGAAAATGACGACACGAGGGGGGTCCGTCTTTCCAACCCTTTTAACAACTAATAGAAGTATTTCTCTATTTAAACACTTCTATTTTTCTTTCCACTACCAATGATGGAGAAATGCCTTTTTACTAAAGCATAAGAGAACTTTTCAAGTTCCTCTCTTTCCATCTTCCCTGCGTTTCCCATTACCTCTTGTTATATGCCCAACATGCCACTCTCAATTTGCTCATGTAGTACCTCTATCTACGCCTACACGTGGCATTTCTTTGCATTGAGCATACTATAGTTTGTATTTTGCTAGGGTGAGGTCCTTTGAGCCTATATTCCTCCTTTTCACTTTCGTCCATATTATAGTATTTCATTTGGTTTACCGTATCTCTTTTGCCTTTTTCATTTTCTCCTAATTTTTCAACCCCTCATGAGTTTTGAAAGTCGTGACATGCTTGAGTTTTCATTGATAACAATTTAACTAATGATTGTGTTCAACATCGATGTCTTGAATTATACTAGTGATGAGCTTATTTTATAGTGTTGGTGTTACGAGAACGAATTTAATGTGGTTGCATTTTTGAGGGATCTCTTTGGATCTTTTGTTGACTAGCTGTGTTTTTATGTGAGCCTCGCAATGAACATCCCACATAAACTTTTGATCTTTTTGGAATGTGCTAAATTAGTGTATTTTGAAGTGCCATGTGTGGTGAGGTCTTACATGAAAGCATGTGTGTGGAGTTCTAGAATTTGCCTTGTTAGTCTAATTGTCTAAACTTTGGTAAATGCAAGGTGTGATCTTAGGCAATAATTCAATAGGGAACACAAATGGCCATAATTCATTATGACTACCTTATGAGTGTGTGCATCTATTTTTGCACTATTTGAGCCTAACTCATTAGTTGAAAAAAACCAAAAGAAAGCCTCTTGAGCCAAATTGTCCCTACCTTCTCGCCAAAAATCCTTTTTGAAGCATTGTTATGTTTGAATAGCCATCATAGACCAAAAGCCTAAGTTGGGGCGTGGAAAGGAAGGAGGAATGACAGCCAAGTGAAGGGAAAATAAAGATGAAATGAATCTAAACTTTTAAGTTTTGTTACAAAAAGAAGGAACACCTACTTATAAAAAAGCGAGAGAAAGAGTCATTGTGATGAAAACATCTTGAAAATGGTAATGAAAAAGAGAAGTAATAAAGGAAAGGGGATTCCAAATAAAGTGAGTGAAGATTCAAGGTTTGAGTGCTCAAATGAAAAAGATTGAAAAAAACTTAAGAAGAAGTGAAATGAATGCAACAATACTATTAAAAGGTGAAGTCACCGAGCCAAATTGACCACCTTAACCCTAAACCACATTACAAGCCTAAAAGACCCTGGAGATCTTGCATGAACTAGGTTGTGTGATGATTCAAAAATATGGTCAAACCTATAAGACAAAGCTTGTATGTGTTTTTCTATTGAGAGAGTGAGAGTTGTGTTGATTCCTTATGTCTTTTTTGATTTGCTTTCTAAGATCATGGAATCGTTCTTGTTGTGGGGTCACTTGAATACATTTATTGAAACATGGTTTTTCATTTGAAAAACATCTAAAGTGAGCTTGAGCTTGTGTTGAAATTGGCTAGTCATCATTTGAAGCCTTTTGATCATGATTAAGTGTAGCATGTTGTTGAGAGTAGCCTTGTTATGACAGTTGGATGTTAGCACTCATTGAAAACTATTGTAGACACCCTTATTGAGCTAATTTTGTTCTTGTTTTACTTGAGGACAATAATAGTATATGTTGGGGGTGTTGATGAGTGGTATATTTGCACTCATTTGGGGCCTATTTACTCAACAATTAGTATCCTAAATGCCTAATAATGTCCTATTCAGATTATATTTTGATGATTTGCAGCTATGAAGGCTGATGGCCAAGGAAATCATGAATGTTTCGAAGAATGTCCAAAGATATGAAAAGAAGTGTAAATCATACACTAGTGTTCGCCAAACATAAAGGGTGAATCGCCTAATGAGTCTGAGATCACCCAAGTTGGCAGTGCACAGGGTCGTTTCTAAAGGTTAGTTGGTGAACTAAAGAATAAATGGTGATGCGCTGAATGCAAAAGGTGAATAATGTGAATATTGCCTAACTTCACAATATCGACTGAAAAAAATGAAGGTTCGAAAGGCTAGTAATGGTGATTATTGATGCCTCAGTGAATCCATAAAAGCAAACTCAAATGACCTCGATGAGTCAGATCAAAACACCTAAAGCCTTGAGCAAGAAATGGCGAGCTGAAGCTCAATTGGTGATTTTACAAAGGAGTTCAGCGATCATGAATAATGTTGCTGAATCTCCGAATGCAACGCACATTGAGTTTTTGGGCTAAATTTTGATAAACTATAAATAGCCCAAAGGAGAGAGAAGAAAAGGGGTCCAAAAATCGAATTTGGTGAGAAAAGTCTGAATATTCTCGAGAGAAATATTTTCTATTGAATGAAAACACTTTAGTTTTGGGGTTTTTGAATTTATGAATTTGAATTTGATAAATTCAGGTTCAATTAACAGTGGTTTACTCATAATTGCTCAATTACAGGTTACCCATGGCTAATTTCATGCAAGGTATAACTTCTTTACACTGTGATGTGGCTAAAAGCCCAAACTCTTGGTGTGTGATGATGGGGTTGGATATTGATTTAATTTAGTGGATTTGTTGAATTCTTCTATTTTATAGTTGTTAATTATCGATTTGACTAATTACCTAGTCATTAATTCATAAATTAAAGTGGCCAAGTTGATTTTATCTTTGATCTTGCATTGGTGCTCGAAAGAGACCAATATGAGTAGATAATTTGTTCAATGGTTGCAATTCAGTTATACTTCATTGTATATCTAAGGTTTTAGATTGTTTAGGATAGCATGTAGATGAGACTGAATGGAGATTCTATGCAAGGATGCTATGAGATCAAAAAAGGTTTAGTGTCAATGAAGATGACCTAGCATATCTTTGGTTATTTAGTTATAATGAGCAATTCAAAAATACCCCTATTGAGATCAACTTTCAATCCCCGCACCTCTATAGTCAATTAGTTTCGTTATTCATTGCTTAATTTAATATTGCTAAGTGAGTGCCTGGATTAGTGTTGCTAGATTTGATGGAATTATCCACCCATTTGCCATATTAACTCCATTGGAATTAATTACGATTTATCTCACTTATTGAATTTTAATCGTACGCCATTCCATGTGGGATTCCACCCTGACTCTTTGTTATGTATTTTTATTGATGACGACCTCTATCCCTTTTAATTGGTTTTAAAAAGGACATTTTAGCATTATCAACTATCTCACTATTCGTGTCTAAGAGCATTTGCTAACTCAATACTATTCGACCATTGTTATTTTTTAAGAATAATAGTTAACTTGAGTAAATTTATTGGGACAAAAAAAAGTTAAATTACATTACTAGGTAATTCTACCCATTTGAGTGACAATGACCCCTCCATTACAAGTGCCTAAACAGAATGATGTTTAATGTTCTGTGTTGCCTTGCTGTCATCGCAGGATCTTGTATTTTGAATAACAGATGTTTATAAAATTATGCAGTAAATTGTATGGTCATGACAAATTCCAGTCGTTAGTTTGATGAGAGATTGCAACTCTCCTAAATTGCAATGACTCTAAATTTGTATGGAGCTCTTCCCCCTTAACGGACCTCATGTAGCATGATTCTTGATCAGCGGTAGCCCCAAAAAAGGTACATGAGACTCAGTGGGCCCAAATAACATATTCATTTCTGTGATATTCAAAGTCATTGCTATTTAGGAGATCTCTAATCTCTCTTAAGCTTCATATTACTACTATTGTAATGATTAACATTGTTCAAAATGGTTATTTGGAGCTCAAAGTTACACAAGATAAATTTGTATACCGAAATAGAGAAAATTTTGTTTTTCTTTTTGTAATTTTAGTAATTTCATCGTTTGAACTTCCCCCCTTCCAGATGTTGGTTTCTATCATGGCATTAGGATATTTGCTCTGTGTGTGGATTCAGAAATTGAAAAAATTCTCTCTCAGTGGGGAACTTGTTGCAAATTGGCATGGCAAAAATGTAGGTTAGTGACAAATGACAAACATTTTTATTTGTGCAATAAAAATTTGTTGAGTTGCAACTTCTTAGGGGTCGTTTGGTTATCGGGAGTAGGTCATGATCCCAACATTAAATTTGGGATTAAATTTATCTATTGTTTGGTTGTTGGTATTGTCGATTTTTTGTTGAATGCCTCTGAAATGGAGAGAGTCTTTCCATTAAATAAAGTATAAAGATTACACATCCCTAAAGATCTTCCATTCCTATCTCTAAATATCAGCTATTCTTTCTATATAAATATGCTAATCAATCCTCTTAATCTGCTTTGCTATCCCTCTAAATAAGCTACTCTACAAATATATATATATATATATATATATATATATATATATATATATATAATACTTCAGTTGTCCATTATGCCAACACCCGCCCATCAAATTTAAGCTAGTAGATCAAGAAGCATCAATTTTCTTACTAGAAACTCATGGTGTTGTTGTGCCATTAATTTTGTAAGCACATTAGCTATTTGAATATAACTAGACACATATGGAAGAGTATTAACTACTTTATCAATAGCTTCTCGTATATAATGACAATATACTTCTATGTGTTTGGTCAACTCATGAAAACTTTATTTGTAACAATCTAAATATCATTTGTATTGTCAGCATAGAGAGCAGTACGATGAGGATGCCGAAATCCAATCTCACCAAGTAATCCACAAAGCCATACTATATTGAAGCAAGCACCAACTATTGACTGAAAAATGAGTATTAGGACATCCCGCACAATCAAAGTCACTAAAAGCATTAAGACAAATAGGAGAACCACTTAGAGAGAACAATCCACAAGTAGATGTTCCTAGAAAATACTGAATGATGCGACGAATAGCCACCAAATGGAGATGATGAGGAACTTAGATAAATTGACTAACTTGTTGAACTGCAAAAGAGATATCAGGCCGAGTAGTAGTAAATTTAGACACCGAACTAATTGTCGAAATATAGTTAGGACACAAAGAAGATCTCCTTCTTCAAAATGATACTTCACAATCAATTTCAATGGAGTATCTACGGTGGAGGAATCTTGAAGGCCAGCCAAAGAAGTCATATCTTGAGTATATTTGTGTTGGTTTAAAAACACATCTGAAACATAATTATGAACTTTAGAACCCAAGAACTATGTAAGGGTACCAAGATCTTTCATATGAAAATGATATTTAAGTGTTGTTTGGAGGCTAGTGACTAATGAAGAATCGGTTGGCATAATAATAATGTCTTCTACGTGCACCAAAATAAGAAAAGAACCTTGAAAAGTTTTTTGGAGAATAAAAGATGAGTCAATTTGCTCTGCATAAAAAATTAAAGCAATGTAGATCGAAACTTCACAAACCAAGATCTAGGAGCTTGTTTTAATCCATAAAAAGACCGCTTCAACTTGCATACATCTGATGTAGATGATGAGAACAAACCAAATGAAGGTTTCATATGAATAACTTCTTTAAGATCACCTTGGAGAAAAGAGATTTTGACATCCATTTAATAAAGCGACAAGTTTTGTGAAGCATGAATGTCAATAATTGTTCGCATCATAGCCTTTTTTCTAGGGGTGGAAAAGATTTCTCATAGTCCACCCCATACTCTTGTCTATTACAAAGAACAACTGATTGAGCTTTGTACAAATAAAGATTTCCATCAGAATGATGTCCAATTGAGTAAAACCATTTACATCCAATTGGGTGAAAATTTGAAGGACATGAAACAATGTCCCATGTGTCATTTTCTTTAAGAGCCAAAGTATTTCCTCCATTGATATCAGCCAACATTCATGCTTAGAATATTGTGAGTAAAAAGATGGAATCAAAATGTTTGATAAAGTAGAGATGAAGTCATCCAACTGGGGTTACAATACTATTTAGTAGATCGCTAAGTAGGCTCATGAGGACCAGATCTTGAAGAATTCTAAAATTCTTGTAGTTGTTCAGTTTCAGGTGGCAGATAAGTTTTGGGATAGGGTATAGTAGGCTGACGTCATTCATACATAAATCTAGCTTTTGTTGGCTAGTTCCAGAACTAAGAATATTAGAAGCAGAGTGGTTCGAACAATAGCAGCAGAAGAACTCTTTTATTAATCTTCAAGTTTCTTTTATAAAACATGGAATTAAATGGAAATTAATAAACAATACAGGACTAGCAGATTCCCTAACTCCTAGATAATGGGATTAGATGGCTAAAATCTAATTGAATAACTCTTATTAAATATAAATGAGTAAAAGTAAATTAACTGCAGTTGAAAACGAGAATTCCTAACACTCCTCCTTGCTTTGGAAACTACAAACCTTAATTTTCTATCGGAGAAGCTCAAACTTGATTGCTAAAGGCTTATTGAATATATCAGCCAACTGTTCTTCTGTCTTGTAGTAGAAGAGATTTATATCTCAATTTTAAAGTGCTTAGTTCTTTCATAAAACACAAGATTGTGAGATATATCGATTGTTGCTCCATTATCCACAAACACTTCGATGCTTCCAGTTGGATCCATATGCAGATAAACCATAATTTTTGTTAGCCACAATGCTTGAATTACTATTGTTGAAGCTGCCACAAACTCAGTATCAGTAGTAGATTGAGCCACAATATCTTGTTTCTAACAATTCCACGAGAAAATTCCAGAGCCAAGACTAAGACAGTACCCTAAAGTACTCTTTGCATCATCCTTGGAACCACCCCAATAACTATTGGAGTACCAACAAAGCTTTACATGTTGGCACTACTGAAACATGACTCCATAGGTGATGGTTTCTTTGGTGTATTGCACTACTCTTTTGCCTTCCTGCAAATTTATTTTTCTAGGACAATTCATGAACCATGATTAAACACTTACAACATACAATATATCCGGTCTTTTTGTTTTAAAATACATTAAACACCTAATGAAACTTCTAAAAGTATGTCTCCTCCACTTTTTTGGTTCCCTCATCTTTCATTAGTTTCTTTTTTTGGTTCATGGGAGTACTTACTCTTTCCAATTTTTGATTTTGAAATTCTTGAGATTTTCTTTTCAAACTTTTTTCTGGCAAATGAAAAACACATATTTTCCTTGTGGAATCTCCATTCCAAGGAAATATGTCATAAGAAAATGATCGGACATTTCAAAAGCTTGCATCATATCTTGCTTGAACTCATCAATTAGATTTTCACTGCTCCCTATAATCAAAAGGTCATCAACATAAAGAGAAACAACAAGATTCTTACTGTTATTATGTTTAACAAACAGTGTGAATTCTGAAAGACACTTTTCAAAATGGAGGTCGAGCAAGTAATCATCTATTTGGCTATACCAAGCTCTTGGTGCCTGTTTTAAACCATAAAGTGCCTTATTTAGTCGATAAACTTTATCTTCCACCATTCCATTTATAACAAACCCTTTTGGTTGCTCAACATAATTCTTTTTTCAAGAATGCCACTAAGAAATGTTGATTTGACATCCATCATATGCATATTCTTGTCACGTTGTGCATAAATAGTTAATGAGCAATTTGATCGTGTCGAGCCTAGCAACTATAGTAAAAATGTTAGAATAATCTAAACCAAAAATATGTGCATAACCCTTAACTACCAGCCTTGTTTTATGCTTGTTTATTGAACCACCAATAATTAGCTTGGTCTGGAACACCGACTTCAACCCAATTACTTTTCTGCCTTTAGGTTTGTTAACAAGCTGCCATGATTCATTTTTTCTGATCATAATCAGCTCCTCCTCTGTTGCATTTCTTCACTTGGGGACTTTGAGAGCATCTTTAGGGTTAGCAAGTTTACGAATTCCAACTTTGTATCTCTCATATGTATCATTGAGCAATCGAGTTCTCCTTACTTATGGATCATCGACCCTTTCAATTAACCACGAGCATGTTTTCAGGATGGAATACTTGAGTCATCCCAATATCATTCATCATTCTCCATGAAGTGAACATATCTATTGATAACTATCTTCTCACCTTCAGGTTGAAATATTTTGTACGCCTTTGAAACATTATTGTACCCAATAAAATTACTCGGTGAAGCCTTCTTGTCTAGTTTATCTCATTTGACCTGAGAAACCTAGGTGAAACAAAGACAACCACACATTTTAAGAAAATGAAACAGAGGCTTGTACCCATACCATGCTTCAAAAGGAGTTTGATATTTCATAGCTTTTGAGGGAAGTCGATTTTGTAGGAACAAGCTTGTATTTGCTGCCTCGGCCAAAAGATCTTTGGCAAATTCTTTTCATGCAACATCCCTCTTGCCATCTCCATGATAAATATGTTTCTTCTATCACTAACTCCATTTTGTTCTAGAGTATAACGAGTAGTAAGTTGATTTTCAATCCATACAAAATAGACAAAACTGATGAGAAGTGTTCTCCTTGCCATTGTTAGATCAAAAAAATCTAAATTTTGCTACAACTTTCATTTTCCACCTTGGCTTTCAACTTCCAGAAAATGCTCATTACCTGTGATTTGAACTTTATAAAATAAATTCAACACATCTAGGTCAGATAGTCAATAAATATAATATAGCAAAGACTACTTTTAAGTGAATTAGTCTTTTGGGGTCCTCCAATGTCAGTGTGAGCCAGTTGAAAAATTCTTGTTTCTCTCCAAGTTACCTTAGGGAATGGAAGTCTACTTTGTTTTAGAAATTGACAGGCCTGAAAATTTTGAGAACTCGCTCCCAGTTTAGAACTATGACCTATTCTTCCATATTGAGAAGCCCTTGAGAATTATAGTGTTCGAGTCTCCTATGCCATAGATCAGAAACTTTGTCTCTTCCCGAACACACCACTTGTTCTTCCTCGAATGGATTTAATGAAAAACTTCTACCTTTCATTTCGACTTTAAATAAGTCATGTCCTAAGGCTTCCTTGATCAAGCAATGTTTATCTTCGAAATATAGTTTTAAACCTTTTTCTAACAATTGACCAACACTTAACAAGTCCTAATCTAAATCCGGTACATAAAGAACGTCAGAAATTTCTTTAGTACCTGCTTGTGTTTCAATTGTAATGTTTCCCATTTCTTTTCCCAAAATATAACCGCCATGACCTATTCTGACTTTTATAACTCCAATAGGCTTCAAGTATTTAAAGAGATCTTTGTCATGATTCATATGATTTATGCATCTGCTATCAATCAGCCAAGCCTGAGTTGAAACATTACTTGTAAAACACGATGCCACAAAGAGTTTATCATCTTCATGTTCATTAACAACCTAGGCATCTACATCTTGCTGCTGCAATTTATTGTTACAGATAATTGTTTCATTCTCGAGTTGGTTGCACTTACTGCATTTACCATCTAGCCTTTAACAGCATTTATACGATACGTGTCCATTCTTTCCACAATGCTTACAAGGAGGATAGTTTCCTTTGAAGCTAAATGCTTTGCTTTTTTGTTGTAGCAAGCTGCTCCTTCTACTTTTTTTGGTTGGTTCTTTTTTTTTTTCTTTTTGTATCTTTCACTATCTTCATGTTTAGTCGCCAACACTCCCTCTCTAATTCCATCTTCTCTCCTAAGCCTTCTTTGTTCTTGAGCCTGCAAGGAATTCAATTATTCCACCAAAATAATTTTTGACAGATCATTGGTGTTCTCCAAAATGGTAATGGTGACTTCAAATCTTTCAGGTACAGTAATAAGAATCTTTTCAACAATAAATGAGTCTTTAAACTCAGAACCAAGAAATATTACTCTATTGCCTATGTTCATAAGACTGTCAGAGTATTCTTCGATGGTTTCTGTTTCATTCATCTTCTATAACTCAAAGTCTCTAATGAGATTTAACAGTTGCATACCTTTGATATGATCATAGCCTTCATATTTTTCTTTGAGATAATCCCAGATGGCTTTTGTTGATTTTAGAGACATAATACAAGTGAAAATCGTTAAAGAGAGTTTTGAAACAAACATCCATTTGCCTTTTAGATTTCTAATTTTCTTATGCTTGTGAGTTTTAAGTTGAGCCATTATTGGGTTTTTGGGTAGAGGAAGAACTTCATAGTCTTCCTCAATTTCCTCCAAAAGATCTAAAGCTTCAAGATATGCTTTAGTCTTCACTGCCCACATATGAAAATTTTCACCATTGAAGATAGGAGGTTCCATTGCTGAGAAACTTGAGCTTTCTTCCATGTTTAATCTTTTGTTGTTTTTTGTTATGGTGGTTGAGTCACTGGAAACACTCACTCATAGATATACTCATAGATTCCACATGAAAAAAAGGCTCAGTTACCATTTTTTGGTTAATTTCATGACTAAGGATATTAGAAAGTAGAGAAGTTTGAAGAATAGCAACAGAAAAACTCTTTTATTAATCTTCAAATTTCTTTTATAAGACATTAAATTAAATACAAAGCAGTAAAAAGTACATGACTAGAAAATTCCCTAACCCACTAACTAACTTCTAAATAATTGGATTAGATGGCTAAAAATTAATTAACTAAGTCTTATTTAATATAAAGCAGTAAAAGTAAATTAATTGTAGCTGAAAAAGCAAATTCTTAAAAGGTTTGAACCTCTTTAAATAAGATGAACAACCTCAAAAGTAGAAAGAAGAAGAGAAGTAGAAGATAAATCTACAATAGTAACAAAGAAATACTAATTCTCAAAGAAAACAACATTTCTAGAAACATGAAACTTGTGAGAACAGAGATCATAATAAAACCTTTTTGTGAAGTACTATACCCTATAGAGGCACATTTAGTAAATTGTACAGAAAGTTTATTGCACTGTGAAGGAGGATAATGTACAAAACAAAACAACAAAATGTATGAAAATCACGATAGTAGGATTTTGGTGATAAAGAAGAAAATATAGACACTCGAGATTTAGCACTTTAGATGGTTGTCTATTAATTAAATAGACAGCAGTAGACAAAGCTTCTACTCACTATTTAGATGGTACAAAGGACTCAATCAATAAAGTACGAGCGACATCTAAAAGATGGTGATTTTTACGTTCAACAACTATATTTTATTGTGGTGTCTATGGGCAAGAGTGTTGTAAGATAATTCCTTTGTCAACCAAGAAATATTTGAATTCATAAGACACATTCTCCACTAGAATTACATCTTAATAATTTGATGCATGTAGAAAATTGTTTCTTAATGTAAGCCAAAAATATCTCGAACATGGAAAATACCTTAGCTTTGGATCGAAGAAAAGCAACCCATGTAAATTGAGTATAATCATCTATGAATTTCACAAAGTATTTGAAATGTGCATGATAAATAATTGGCGAAATTCCCAAAATATCACTCTGAATAACATCAGAACACTTTGTAGCACAACTACCAAAATTAGGAGAAGGAAGAGTTGTTGGGTTTAAAACCTGTGAATGGAAAATGAAGAGTTTTGTGAATTTTATGAATAGTTGTGACTTCAATGAAAAGTTGTGACTTTTATGAGAAGTTGTGACTTCTATGAAAAGTTGTGACTTTTATGAAAGGTTGTGACCTTTCCGAAGGATTGTGACATTTCCAAAGGGTTGTGACCTTTCAGATAAGGCACAATAAGATCCTTTTCACACTACCTTTTGTTTTCTATAAATAGAGGGATTTCCTCTTATTTTATAAAAATCATTTTTTTGGACTTCTACTACTACTAAATCTAGTATTCTAAGTTTACTTTACTACCATTGAGTTGTTCGCTAACACCGTGGCTATAGGTACCGATACACCGGTGAGTAAGATATTTCTATCATTGGAGGATATATTCCATTAACCTCAAGTAATTGAGGGAAATAATTCCTTAAGGGAGCACTACGCATTTAGTGGGCTTGATGTCTTCTTTGAACAAAATATTTTTTATATTGTCTCTAATCTGTATCTTATTCTATTTTCTCTACTAGTTCTAATTTTCTAGTTTGAAAATGCTCTTTAAACATTGTTTTTATCAAGTTCTTTAAAGTTTTTGTTCTAAGTATCTTAGAAATATAAGATGAACAACAAGATTTTTACTTTTTCCTAATTTACAAGTAGAACAATCAATGGAAGCAGCTGAACATTGATTTTTATTTCACAATAAACCAAAATTTGATAAATGAGACAGCATAATGTAATTTAGATGTCCTAGCTGCTTGTGCCAAACCTTAGTCTTACTAGTAGTGGAAGTACAAGCCAAAAATAGAACAGAGGAATGGAGAAGTGTATAGGAAACAATCGTCCAACTTTAGGCCCCTATGCAGTAATCGTCCCCGATACCTAATCCTGCACAAGATAACCATTATGAGAAAAATTCACATCACAGTTGTTATCTACCAATTGTCCAACTAAAATAAGACTAGTTGAGAGTTTTGGTGAAACAAAAACATTCTTGAAAGTTAGAGTAATGTCCCCTACCTTGGTAATGGGAAATCTGTATTTGTCATGGACCTTAATACTTATGAAAATTTTTAGGATGCTAGTTGAGCTGGTTATATGATTGAAAACACCCGAATCGACAATCCAAAAATTCGATATACCACCATTACTTTATGTCACAACCTAAAGTACACCTTAGACGTGACATGGCGTATAGGATCCCAAGAGGCCCTACACAAGCCACTTAGAGTACATCATACAAGATAATAGAATTTAAAAGTTCAAAAGACAGTTTATATCATAGAATATTTGATAAGAAAATGAAGCGAAAAATCTAACAGTCTCAAAGCCATCTAGTACATCAAGAATGATTGGGACGTAACCCTTACATCACATACAATACGGATTATAAAGACAATAAGAAATAAAGGGTTCGATCCTCAGAATATGAGGATTCACAATTCTTCAAAAGCTACTAATGTGATCACTAGCCACGGGAATGCGGAATAGGAGCGTCAGACCCTACATTAGTGAAACAATGTAGACAAGAGTATGTCAAAAGACTTTTCATGCTAAAATTTATAATAGCAAGAGTATAAAATCATGCTAAACAGACTTCCCATGAAATACAAAGATCAAGTTGAAACATAAGATAAGAGATTAGAATCATAATCGTGATCATGGTAAATGCAAGTAAAAATCATCTTTAAAAACACATGTGAGATACTTCTGGAAGTAACCTTAGTTAATTATTGTGGGAGATTTACCTTTAACTGACATAGAGATCATGTGAGCTATGAAATGATTTTCGATGTCTACCGCACACAAAAAAGGGGTGTCCTACTTGCCAATATAAGGACCATGAACTTCAAGCTTATGTGGATCCACTAGCTAATGTTTATCTAAGACAATCATTCTATGGGGGAGCATAGGTATGGGATAAGGATATTTCTAGTAGAAACCCAGCCTCAATCTACGAGAGAGCTTCCATCGAATTATCCTCTCGGTGCTAAGCATAAAACCCATCGAATAGTCATTAATCTTAACTTGTCTTATCATTAAGATGCATGGGTAATCGCCATTTATGTTATCATCCATAGAAGGCACATCAAGTAGCCATTCCAAGCTATATTTCATTATAATAGCTCCTAAATCTTGATTCAAAGTTTAGTTGAGGAAACCTTTCAACTCTAAGTATCCTTTATGTGAGAAAACATTTTCACAATAACAACAACAACATTGATGATTTACTCTCAAAGCAACTTAAATCATTTTTCATCAGTTTCATAAAGAATATGGATATCTTCATAAATTCATCTGTTATAGATCAAAACCCATATCATATCATCAAAGTCTAGAAATCAAGGGTCACGCATGGGTTCATGTGGGATTCAGCTAAAAACATACATTTCTTCAATTCGAGCATAAGAAGACATAAAACAATCATTTGGATCACCACTGAAAGGAACCATGGTAATTGAATAAAACCCTAACTTAATTGGGGAATCTAACTTTATAAAATTGGAGGTATTAGTAACCCTAGAGAGTAAAGAGCTCCATAAGTGAAGATTATCATACCTTTATGCAAAAACTTGAAATTAATGGAGGGTTTAGAGACTTGATCATTAAACCCTAGACTTCTTCTTCCTTTCAGAGAGAAATATTTGGGAGGATGAACTTAATCAATATTTGGGAACTTAAGAGAGAATTGAATTGGGTAATTTTGGGGGTAAAAATCATTAAATAGGGCTTTAGGTAGAAGGTAAAATGACATAGTATTGAGTTAAAATAATTAGGAAAAGATGAACATGAACCTGACTTAAATCTAATGAAGTGTCTCTTGTGAAGGGCTTCACGGGCCTTCTAGATCATCACTGCCCATCAACTAGCTAGTGATGATGCCCTACCTAACAGGGCTTCACTAATATGAGCATAACTTTTTACTCCGTGCTCGAAATTAGGAAACCTTGGTGGCATTGGAAAGAGGACTCAAAGACATTTAATTTAGTAGGTCATATGATACCTAATTCTTTTTCTGCTTAAAGATATGATCGTTTGAAGTTGATCCAACATTCAAAGTCTAACTAGTCTCTTTTAGGGATGACTTTACGGTCTGTGTGAAGTTTCATGGACTGCCTAGATGTCTGTGGTCCTTCACAGTTACATATGATGAAACCTTACTGATGGGGTCACTTGTATGGACACCTAGATAGCCCATCCAACTCACCACGAGTTGTTTGGGGCACACTTTAGGGGACTCCTACCTAGGGCAATTCAAGATGGCTTTCACAAGCCCTTTAATGGGCCGCGGACCTCAACACGTCTCGTCTAGGGTGCCGTGAAGAGTCCATGGTCTGTTTTGGGTTCATGGACTAGCCAATTTTACCCTAGTTAGCCTTTTTCAAATTTGAGGTGTTACACCTTGTAATCCCAATGTTCAAAAGGCTAACATGATTATTTGTTGTACTATTTAAAGAGTATGAACTTATCTTGAAGATTTGTTATCAATAGTGGAACAATTTATCCAAGCTTTAAAAGAATTTATCCTATGATTTTGATGGTATGTGGGGCACTCTTTGATAATATGTCCTTGGTGTTCACAATAATTACACAAATTCTTGCTACAATTGCTAGAATGTGACCATTTTCCTTACAACTGTAGCATTGAATTCTAGTCATATCCATGACCTTTCCTTTACCTTGAAGAGAAAATGCAATAGTAACATCATTTTCATTCTAGAAAGTACTTTGTGTGACAACATGTTTCTCTTCACGAAGTAACTCCCTAAAAAACATCCAATTAGGGAGACAGGTCACGATTCATCAAGTTAGAGCAAACACTCTCAAAGTTGAAGCAAAATTTCATCATAAATTAGTTTATTTGCTTTGCTCATGAGCTACCTAAATCACTGATAGATATTCAATAGGTATTTTGGCATAGACAGTTTTTGTAAATTCAACCCATAAGTTCTTAAATCCAGCAAAATAATCTTGAGCAGAAACACCTTTTTGAGTGTAATTAGCAATTTCATTCTTTAACTAAAATCTTTCTTGTGCTATTATCTTGGTTGTAAACCACTTGTGTGTAATCCCACATGGCATAAGTTGTCTTGTACGACAAGAGATTAAGAACAATAAGAGGGTCAATTGATCCTAGAATACATTTACTCACCCGAGCATCTTTAATCTTCCATACACCCAGCTTGTTAGATCTGCAGGTGCATGATCGATTCCATCTATGTGGCCCAATAGTTCATTGTCGGTGACAAATAATGAAAGTGAAACTCCTAAGGAAGAATATTTTTTTCGAGTTTAACGAACACTGAAGGATATGAAATGATGTGAATTCATGCTTTTGAATAGTTATAGAAACTACAAAGACTCAAGAAAGCAACTAGAATGGCCACGAACAGAAGTCCTAGGTGGTAGGACTGATGACAAACAATCAAAAAAATACAATATTTTCCCAAAAAAAAATGGAAGGAAGAAGAGATGACTCTATGAAACAAGACAGCGAAGTGAAGGCTCTAATATCATGTCAATTTTCTGGTGAATGCCTTTCAATATGAGAGAGTCTTTCCATTAAATAGAGAGTATAAAGATATCACATCCCCAATGATCCACCAGTCCTATCTATAAATATCAAATATTCTACCTCTACAAATCTTCTATTTAGTCCCTCTAAATATGTTTCGCTATCCCTCCAAATCAGGTATCCTATCATAATATTTGTTTCTCCGATTCTAAAACAAATAAAAATTTCCCTCAACTATTTGAATTGGTACAAAATTACACTTTGTCTACCTTTTAGCCCCCCAAATACCCGTGATGTTTACCTTTTGGCTCAAAATGTCCTTATTTCTAACGGCCCACTCTTAAAAGGTCGACAAAGGGCATTAGTTGTACCAAATCACATAGTTTAAGAATATTTTAGGACCTTATCTATTAAAATAATTTGAAATTACTTACTATATGCAAAACCACATATTCGAGAAAGGGAAAAGTACTCATTTCAAGAAGTTGCCAGTGTCAACCCATATCGGCCACCCACGAACATTGGATGGGACCACAGACTATAGGTGTGGTCTATGGTTGATCACCTTGGACTTCCCAAAAAGGGGTCAGAACCATGGTCGGACCAATGGACTGTTGGTGGAACCATGGTCCGTGGTTGGAGCCCGTGGTCTAAGACCCTCATGTTGGGGTTCTGACCACCAACGACGGCTGTGTAGGACGGTCAATCGTTATGACCACGGTCCATCAATGGGGTCTCATAGGTCACAGTTGGCAGTTATGTTTCAGGAGTAGTTGGGTCATTTCCTAAGTAATTAAATCATATACTACGTCGTTTTACCCTTCATTAAAACCCCTATATACCCATTTTAACCCCAAAAATTCAACCCATTCAATTCATTATTCCAAATTCACAAAAGAAGATCAATTATCCTCTCCGAAATATTTCTCTCTCTAGAACATGAAGAAGAAGAAGGGTTCAACCTATGGTTTCAAGGATAGCCTTCATTTTCACTATTGAACATAAGAATTTGGCTTTGAGGTATGATAGTTTTCATCCATCTACTCCTACTATACATGGAGTTCCCAAATTCCTCTATTTCATAGTTAGAATTCCTAATTGAGTTAGGATTTTCTTCAATTATCATGACTTCTTTTCATTATTGATTTGAATGATTGAATTATGATCTCTTATGCATAAATTTATGAAATACTATGATTTTATGATGATTCCCCAAATGAACCCATCTAATTCCCATGTTTTCAAGTTATGGATCATATGATGTGAGATTTTGATTATAAAGGAAGAGTTTTATGAAATTAAGCATGTATTGCTAGCTTTACATGAATTTATGGTGAAACCATATCAAACCCTTGTTTTCTAAGTGTTGATGATTGAATATGGGTTTTGAGCCTTGAAAGGTAAATTATGGATTTATGCATTTTCTTATGAAATCTATGCAAATGTTTTAAGGATGCTTTGAGAGTAAAGTATCAATGTTGATTACGTATATGTGTTGTTGAAATGATTTTTTTCATATACACATGAAAGCAAGATGTGAAAGCTTTTCTCATATAATTCTAAGGTTGAAAGGTTTTCTCGCTTAATTGAATCAAAGATTAAGAGTTATCCTAATGAAACTAGCTTGGATTGGTTATTGAAAGACACATTTCCATGGATGATGACTTAGCTTTGATTGGCAAGATGACGTGCCTATCAATGGATAATAAGAACAAGAAGAATTGACTATTCTATAGGTTTTATGCTTAGCACCGAGAGGATATTGAGATGGAAGCTCTCCCGTTAGTAGAGGTCGGGTTTCTAGTAGCAATATCTTATCCCTTACCTATGTTCCCCCATAGAATGATTTTCTAGATATACATTAGCTTGTGGATCAACTTTAGCTCAAATTATGGTCCTTAACATGGCAAGTAGGACAACCCTTTTCGATGTGGGAGAGACTGGGGGATCATGTTAGAGCTCACATGGTCTCTACATTGGTTAAGGCTAATCCCCCACATTAATAATGAACTATGGTTACTTCAAGAAGAATATCATACTTTTAAAGGCTTTAAAGATGATTAACTTTTGTTGACCATGGTTTTATGACTTATGTTTTCTAACTCTCTTATATCATGTTTTTGCTCGGTCAATTGCATGTCATGAAATGAAATGTCTCTTTTTAGCATGATTTAAATGTTTTATGCATAGCTATCATACTTGGTACATTTTTTGTACAAATGCATACTCTTGCCTACATTTCCCCTAATGTAGGGTCTGATAGTGAGGCTTCTCAGTTTCGTGACTAAGGGTTGATTCGATTCCTGAGCTTTGGTGAGTCCTCATTCTTCGAGGATGGATGTTTATTGTTTTACTTTCTTCCATGTATTTCTATTTTTTACATGATTTATGGGCTAGGCCCAATTTCATTCTATTGTACTAGATGTCTTTATTGAGAAAGTGTTTTATGCTTCTTCTTTTCTTTTATAAAAGCTATTGGACTTGGACTATTGTTTTACTCTTATTGTTCTATTTCTTATGTTATGGAAGCTAAGTGGCATGTATGGGGTCCTTTGGGATTCTATACGCCATGTTACATCTAGGGGGTACCCCTTGGTCGTGACCAACTTGGTATTAGAGCACAAGGTTTAGAATGGTCCTAGAATGTCTCATAACCCATGTCTAGTAGTCTTCTTCAAAATTGTGAAGCGTGCCACATTTATGAATGACAGACTAAAAGATGATTTAGAAACTCCATTTCTTTCATAATCTAAAGTTGTGCGATAGAGTTTAACTCTATAAGGTCTCTCTCCTAATCATTATCTGATGCTCTACATGATCTAGCTTCTCGAAGAGCTTATACTAGAAGGAATGTGAGGGAGGATGCAGAACAAAAAGCTCCTCCTCAAGCTCCTCAAGTTTCGGTTGATCCTTTGGCCAAACAGGTGACTAATATGTAGTTTAGGGCTGCTTTTCAAGTGTTGGCTGAAGGTGTGATGACCTAAGCCAATAGGGAGGTTGCAGTTCCCGTGAACCCAAATGTGGGCACAGGGGAATCTAGAGTGGGGACTTCACTAGTATGAATCCTCTGTAGTTTCATGGTTCTAAGGTTGAGTAAGATCTTCAAGAGTTCATAGATGTGGTCTACAAGGTTTTGATGATCATGGGAGTTATGCCGATTGTAATGGTGCAGTTGGCCGCTTATCAACTTAAGGGTGTGGCCTAAATTTGGTAAAACCAATAGAAAAAAGGGAGACTAGAAGATACGGATCCTCTTGATTGGGAGAAATTTAATGCTACTTTTCTTGATAGGTTCTTTCCCCTTGAGATGAGAGAAGCTAAGGTGCTTGAGTTCATTAATCTCCGAAAATAAGGTATGAGTGTGAGGCAATATGCTTTAATGTTCACTCAGTTGTCTAAATATGCTCCAACAATAGTTGTCGATCCGAGGGAAATGATGAATAAGTTCATTTCGGGTATGTCCAAAATGGTGGTTAAGAAGTGTTGTACCACCATGCTAATTAATGACATCGACATATCTCGTGTCATGGTTCATGCACAACAAATTGAGTAGGATAAACTTAAGGAAAGTCTAGAGATGTAAAAAGGGCTAAGATTGGCGATGGTAATTTATCTCATGCAAGGTCCGATGGACATGGTCGTCTTAGATTTCGACAATGGTTTTTCGGTCAAGGTTTTTCAAATGTTCCTCCTAAGTTCAACAAAGATAGGGTGTCTAACCCTAAGCCTCAAGGAGGTAATGGTAGTGGATCTTCATTGCCCATGTCTACTTGTACTAGGTGCAGTAGAAAGCATGAGGGTAAGTGCCTAGCCAGCATGAATGGTTGCTTTGGTTGTGGTAAAAAAGTCATAAAAGGAGGGATTGCACATTGCTTATGGATAAAGAAAGAGAGGGCAAGCAAGTTCCTCCTTGTGGTTCCGGTCCCAATTCTCCTAACAAAAAGCGCTTCTACGCACTTCATACTCGTGGTGAACAAGAGGGTTTTCTCGATGTGGTTACCGGTATGTTGAAAATTTTACAACTTCATGTTTATGCTTTACCTGATCCCGGTTCTACCTTGTCTATTGTGACACCATATATGACTATGAGGTTCGATGTTCTTCTGGATGTGTTGTTAGAATCTTTTTCTGTCTCTACTCATATTGGTGATTCTATTGTGGCTAAGAGGGTCTATAGAAAATGTCTCATTTCCTTGTCCCATAGAGTAACTCTTATTGACTTGGTATAGCTTGATATGCTAGACTTTGACAGTATTCTTGGTATGGATTGGCTGTACTCATGTTATGCTTCTATTTATTGTAGAACTCGTGTAGTCAAATTTCAATTCCTGAATGAGCTTGTCCTAGAGTTAAAGGGGGGGAATTCTATTCCTAAGGGTTAGTTTGTTTTATCTTAAAGATAGAAAGATGATTTCTAAGGGTTGCATTTACCATTTAGTTAGGGTGAAGGATGTAGATTTTGAAACCCCTACGTTTGAGTTAGTTTCCATTGTAAATCAGTTTCAAGAAGTGTTTCCAGATGATTTACCTGCTATTCCTCCCAAGAGGGAGATAGACTTCGATATCAACCTTCTCCCAGATACGCAACCTATTTCTATTCCTCATTACCATATGGCCTCGATAGAACATAGGAGTTGAAAGAACAATTGAAAGATTTGTTGGATAAGGGTTTCATCTGACCAAGTATCTCTCCATGGGGTGCTCCAGTTTTGTTTGTGAGAAAGAAAGATCGTTCTCTTTGTATGTGTATTGAGTACTATGAGTTGTACAAGGTTACCATTAAGAATAAGTATCCTCTTCCAAGGATAGATGATTTGTTTGACCAATTTCAGGGAGCGAGTTATTTCTCTAAGATTGACCTTAGATCAGGTTATCACTACTTTAAGGTGAAGGAAGATGGTATTCTGAAGAAAACTTTTTGAACTCGGTATGGTCATTACGAGTTTTTGGTAATGTCAGTTGGGTTGACTAATGCTTTAGCGTCGTTTATGGATTTGATGAATAGGGTGTTTATACAATACCTTGACATGTTTGTGATTGTGTTGATTAATGACATATTGATCTATTAAAGGAGTGAGAATGAACATATTGATCATTTGAAGATCGTGTTGCGAATTCTTAAAGACCAACAACTCTTTCCAAGGTTTAGAAAATGTGAATTTTTGTTAAGATACATAGGTTTCCTTAGCCATATTGTTTCAATTGAGGGCATTGAGGTAGATCCCAAGAAAATGGATATCGCCAAGAGTTGGTCTAGACCTCTAACTCCTTCGGATATTAGAAGTTTCTTGGGTTTAGTCGGTTACTATAGATGGTTTTTCGAGGATTATCTTCGATTGCCTCTTCTTTGACGGCTTGGACTCAACAGAAAGCTAAGTTCATATGGTCCATCTTATGTGAAAAAAGTTCCAAGAGTTGAATGATATACTTACTTCTACTTCAGTGTTGACTTTACCAGAAGGGACCGACTAGTTTGTTGTGTATTGTGATGCCTCAAGAATTGGGTTAGGATGTGTGCTTATGCAAAATAGGAAAGTTATTGACTATGCCTCAAGGCAACTTAAGATTCAAGAGAATAATTATCCTACCCATGACCTTGAACTAGAAGCAGTTGTTTTTGCCTTATAGATTTGGAGGAATTATTTGTATGGAGTTCATGTTGATGTGTTTATCGACCAAAAGAGTTGGCACTATGTATTTAATTAGAATGATCTAAATCTTTGCCAAAGAAGGTGGCTTGAGTTATTGAAATATTATGACCTAGTGTTCTTTACCACCCCGGTAAGGAAAATATTGTGGCAGATGCTCTTAGTCGGTTATCTATGGCAGTGTGGCTCATATTGAAGAATAAAAGAAGGAGTTGGTTCGAAATGTTCATATATTGGCCTAATTAGGTGTTTAACTAGTGGACTCCACCAAGGGTGGTTTTATGGTTCACAATGGTTCTGAATCATCTTTTATGGCGGATTAAAAACCTAAGCAAGGTCTTGATCCAATTTTTGTAGAATTGAAAGAAGCAATGCTTGAAAAATCCGTTGAAGCTATCTTCTAAGAGGGAGATTGTGTGCTTAGATATCAAGGTCATTTATGTTTTTAGAATGTTGATGACTTGAGGGAATAGATCTTGATAGAAGCTCATAGGTCACGGTATTCCATTCACTCAAGAGCCACAAAAATGTACCGTGATTTATGAGAAGTCTATTGGTGGAATAGGATGAAAAAGGATATTGCAGAATTTGTGACTAAATGTCCTAATTGCCAACAAGTGAAAGTTGAGCATTAGAAACTGAGAGGTTTATCCTTAGTTAGTATTCCTACTTGGAAGTGGGAAGATTTGAATATGGGCTTTATTGTTGGTTTGCGTCGCACCCGACAACAACATGACTCTATTTGGGTAATAGCAAATCAGATGACGAAATTGGCTTATTTCCTTACTGTTAAGGTTTCCTATTCAGCGGAGGACTATGCCAAGATGTACTCTAGAGAAATGGTAAAGTTGCAAGGAGTGTCTTTGTTAATTATTTCCAATCGTGGTACCCAATTCACTTCTCAATTTTGGAAGTCATTCAAAAAGGGTCTAGGAACTCGTGTTAAGCTTAGTACGACCTTTAATCCCCAAATTGATGGGCAAGCGGAGCGTACTATCCAAACTTTAGAAGACATGTTGAGAGCTTGTGTGATTGATTTTAAGGGTAACTAGGATGACCATTTGCCATTGATTGAGTTTGGTTATAACAATAACTATCACTCAAATATTGTTATAGCTCCATTTGAGGCCTTATATGGTAAGAGGTGTAGATCTTTTATAGGATGGCTTGAGGTGGGTTAAGTTGCCCTTATAGGTCCCGAGTTGGTATATGAGGCCGTAGAGAAAAATTTCAACTTCATAGAGAAAAGTTGGAAATGGCTCAAAGTTGACAAAAGTCATATGTCGATGTAAGAAGAATAAATCTTGAGTTCTATATTCATGATTGGGTTTACTTGAAAATGTCACCCATGAAGGTCTAATGAGGTTTGGTAAGAAAGGGAAGCTTAGTCTCTGATATATAGGCCCATATTAGATTTTGAGATATGTTGGTAAGGTTTCTTATAAGCTAGATTTTCCAAATGAGTTGGCATCGGTGCATCGAGTTTTCCATGTTTCTATGTTGAAGATATGTGTTGGTGACCTGACATCCATAGTTTCCTTAGAAGGTTTGAGAGTTAAGGACAATCTTTCTTATGAGGATGTTTCTATTGAGATCTTAGACCAACAAGTCAAGAGGTTGAGAAATAAAGAAATAGCTTTCGTAAAAGTGTTGTGGAGGAATCAGTTAGTTGAGGGTGCTACTTGGGAGGCCGAGGCCAATATGATGTCCCAATATCCTCATCTCTTTCCTTATACTCCTATTCTAGCGTGAGGTAATGAGGTCCTCATGGTTTGTTCCTTGTTTTGGAATCATGTGTCTTATGTGTTTCCATGATTTCCCTACTATGCATACTTTATAAAAAGTTCAAGTTTTGAGAAAATAAGTCTATGTAATTGAATTTTACATGTTTATGTGCATATGAATATAATTTTCATGTGGACTACTTGATATGATGTTATGAGCATGATTTTAGCTTGGAGTGAACTTTCCTCGTCGGATATATACATTTGAGTATGTTGTTAGGTTGGAGTTGATGTTTCCTCCTCGGATATGTTCATTGCATTCATGACAGATTGTTAGATCTTGTTTTCACCCCTCTTATGATATTTTGATACCGTCTTAGCTTGGAGCCAATAGTTCATCCTTTGTTGTATGCATTGCATTGTAGGTTGGGTTGTTAGTTCCTCTCCTACTGTTTTAGTACCAGCTTGAATCTCATTCGAGGATGAACCATCCCAAGGGGAGATATTGTAATACCCCGGATTTGAGAAAGGGCAAAGTACCTATTTACTGAAGTTGCAGGTGTCAACCCATGTCTGCCATACACGGCCCATGGATAGGACCATAGACCATAGGTGTGGTCCGTGGTTGATCACGTTCAACTTCCCAGAAAGAGGTCAAACCATGGCCGAATCAACGGACCGTTGGTGGAACCATGGACCATGGTTGGGGCCCATGGTTCAAGACCCTCATGTTGGGGTTCTGACCACCAACGACGGTCGTGCTGGACGGTCTGTCGTCCTCACTACGGTCCATCAGTAGGGTCTCGTAGGTGTCAGCTGGCAATTAAGTTTCAGGGGTAATTAGGTCTTTTCCTAATTAATTAACTCATATACTACGCCATTTTACCCTTCACTAAAACCCATATATAAGCATTTTAACCCCCAAAATTCAATTCATTATTCCAAATTCCCAAAAGAAGATCAATTCTCCTCTCCAAAATATTTCTCTCTCTAGAACTTGAAGAAGAAGAAGGGTTCAACCTATGGTTTCAAGGCAAGCCTCCAATTTCACTATTGAAGATAAGAATTTGGCTTTGAGGTATGATTGTTTTCATCCATGTATTCCTTTTATACATGGAGTTCCCAAATTCCTATATTTCAAAGTTAGAATTCCCCAATTGAGTTAGGGTTCTCTTCAATAATCATGGATTCTTTTCATTATTGATTTAAATGATTGAATTATGATCTCTTATGTATGAATTGATGAATTAATATGATTTTATGATGATTTCCCCCATATTTTAAAGTTATGGATCATATGATGTGGAATTTTGATTATATAGGAAGAATTTTATGAAATTAAGCATATATTGCTAGCTTTATATGAATTTATTATGAAATTCATATCGAACCCCTTTTTTTCTAAGTGTTGATGATTAAAAGTGGGTTTTGAGCCTTGAAAGGTAAATTATGGATTTATGCATTTTCTTATTAAATCTATGCAAATGTTCAAAGGATGCTTTGAGAGTAAAGTATCAATGTTGATGATGTAGATGTGTTGTTGAAGGACTTTTCTCATATACACATGAAAGAATGATGTGAATGGTTTTCTCACATAATAAAGGATTCTAACGTTTAAAGGTTTTCTCACCTAATTGAATCAAAGGTTAAGAGCTATCATAATGAAACTATCTTGGATTGCTTATTGAAAGATACATTTCCATGGATGATTACTTAGCTCGGATTGGCAAGATGATGTGCCTTTCCATATAATAAGAACAAGAAGAATTGACTATTCTGTGGGATTTATGCTTAGCACTGAGAGGATAGTAAGATGGAAGCTCTCTCGTTGGTAGAGGCCAAATTTCTAGTAGCAGTCTCTTATCCCTTACATATATGCCCCCATAGGATGATTGCTTAGATAGACATTAGCTAGTGGATCCACTTTAGCTCAGATTATGGTCCTTACCTTTGCAAGTAGGACAACTCTTTTTGGTATGGGAGATACCGGGGAATAATGTTATAGATCACATGGTCTCTACGTCAGTTATTGCTAATTCCCCACATTAATAACGAATGAAGGTTACTTCAAAAAGTATCTCATATGTGTTCAAAGGCTTTAAAGATTATTAACCTGCGTTGACCGTGGTTTTATTACTTATGTTTTCTAACTCTCTTGTATCATGTTTTAGCTTGGTCAATTGTATGTCATAAAATGCAATGTCCCTTATTAGCATTATTTAAATGTTTTATGCATACCTATCATAGTTGGTACATTTTTTTGTACTAACACATAGCCGACAGTCAAGTTTCTCAGTTTCGTGGAAAGTAGTTGATTTCGAGATTCCCAAGCTTTGGTGAGTCCTCATGCTTCGAGGACGGATGTTAATTATTTTACTTTCCTTCATGTATTTCTTTTTTGGACATGATGTATGGGCTAGGACCAATTTCATTCTATTGTACTAGATAGCTATATTAAGACAAGTGTTTTGGACTTCTGTTTTTCTTTTCTAAAACTATTGGACTTGGACTATTGTTTTACTCATATTGTTATATTTCTTATGTTATGAAAGCTAAGTGGCTTGTATGGGGTCCTTCAGGGTTCTATATGCCATGTTATATCTAGGGGGTACCCCTAGGTCGTGACAATATATGAGCTAATATTATTGACCTAACTTTGGGTTCCATAGTAAAATAACCTCCTCCTTGCCCCCTTTACTTCCCCTCCCCCTCCCCCCCTTTTTTAGTACTTCCTGTGTCTTCTACTTTTTTGTCTTCTTAATTCTTGTATACTATTTTAAATTTTAATTTTTTTTTTAAAACTTATGACAAAACATTGGAGAAAAAAGGAGGAAAATATTGAGGATATTCATATATAAATAATTGTTTCGATAGAAGATGATTTAATATCATTTTTTTCTTTTGTGTGTACCCAAAATACATAGTAAATGAATAAAAATAATTGTTTCTCTTCTCCCCACCCTACCCCCACCATGCTAATTATATAAATTAAAAGAATATAAACATGTAAGTTCAACCATGTTTGAGTCTCTGATATCCTAAGTAAAAACAAGAGATAAAAGAGAAATATAGAGGCAATAAACAACACAATTGAAAAGTAACAAAAATAGTTATGTTAATCAAAAAATTATATTTTTTATATGAACATTCATATTTGATTTTATATGAATCCCAAGTTATGAGTTCAGCTATAACAAATTGGGTATTGATTTAAAATAGGCTAATGGAAAGATATCATAAAATAAATAATTTTTTGAATATTATTTTGAAGCGTATCGTCTCAAAATATGAATAATATTTGGTTTTTATTATTTATTTGAAAATGGTTTAAATTTGGACCAATCAGATTAGACAACATAATAAATAATTAATTAATTATTTAACTTTAGGGGAGCTGTTAAAACTAAGGGAAAATATAAGCTAGAGGGTTCATATCAGGTGTATTTCTGTACGAATAGGTCGATGTCAAGGGTATTTGGGGGCCGAAAAGTTGATGAAGGGTAGTTTTGAACCAATTTGAATAGTTGAGGGGAATTTTAGATCCTTTTTCGTAACACTAATTTATAGCATTATATAATTACTTTATTATATGAAATTATTCAGCTTGTCATTTCTAACAGGTATTGCTAATACCAGTATAAATTTTATACCAAATTTTGGTATTATCAATCACATTTAAAATGCCCCCCCCCCCCCAAGGATAACTTGGTTACAAGACTTCACGTTCTACACATGATCATGTATACATGACTTAGTATGATAAAATATTACCTTGTGTTCTTGTGCTTAATCTTAAAATAGTTTTTCTACTTTTATGCCATCTATAAATATCTTTTTATTTATAAAAATATTTTAAAATATTCAAGAGAAATCTTAGAAGTGTTGTATACCAATGTTTGGAACACACATATGGAGGCTAGACCTGATCCCTAGCATACATAAACATATAGCAAGCTATCTAGGCTAAAAAAAAAGAAAGCTAACATAAAAGTTACATTTTCCTAGAGCTATACATATTAAAGTACATCTAGGGAGTTGCCTCTTATCTAACAGATATGGTCCATTGGCACCTCCAGCCTTCTAGTCCAAGTTGTGATAATCAAGAATAGCTGTATATATTAATGTATATAGTGTTGTAATCCTATATATTTGTTGTAATAATCATAGAGAATAATATTGTGATAGAATAGGAGATTTGGAGGGATAGCGTAATAGTTTTAGAGGGATTTCAATGGCAAATTTAGAGGGATTAAATAGATGATCTTTAGGGATAGTAAAAATTGATCTTTAGGAATGTGTAATGTGTATAATCTCTATATAAAGAAAAATCTCTCACTTTTAGACACTTTCAACAAAATCTGGACATGGTATTAGAGCCTTCTCTCGGTTGTCTTGTTTCATAGATTTTTTTTTTTCCAAAAATCTTGCTTTTGTTGACTATTCATCGACAACTAGACCTTAACACCTAGGAATGTTTGTCGTGGTCATTCTAGTTGTCTTTTTGAGTCATAGTGTTTCTAGTTTTCATAGCTATTCAATAGTATGAATTCACATCACTTTGAGTCC
The DNA here is from genome assembly GCA_035578085.1 of Solanum pinnatisectum. Classification (NCBI taxonomy): domain Eukaryota; kingdom Viridiplantae; phylum Streptophyta; class Magnoliopsida; order Solanales; family Solanaceae; genus Solanum; species Solanum pinnatisectum. The sequence continues at coordinate 316,846 of JAWPEI010000074.1, read as the reverse complement.
TTTTGTGTTCATTTCATCGAAAAAATTATTCTTCTTAGCAATTTCAATCTTAATAATTTGTCACTAGAAAAGAACCATGTGGCCATATAGATGGTAGTGATGCTGCTCCTACTCATTCTACGAAGTTAGGTTAATGGAAGATTAATGATGCTCGGGTGATGACATGGATTTTAGTGTCAATTGACCCTCTTATTGTTCTTAATATCAAGCTCTATGATCTTGGACATATTTATATGCCCAATTATTGTGAATTACCCATCTTTAATGTGTGTTTAAGAACATTCACTACTCTAATTGACGTGTTTTAACTTAGGTTTGCAATGATTGCATACTAATATACATGATTAACTAATTTGCATGACTTCTAAAAGGAATGATTGAATCATGATAGCAAAGGAATCGAGGATGACAAAACGATGCCAGAAGAGGTGGTGCCCCAGTCTAAGTGGCACGATGCGCCAGGCCAAGAAGTACTGGAAGCACTTTTTGGTGCCTTGACAGCGATCGCTGACTTGCAGTGCGTTTACGGCGTCTTTGCCCAAGCGACCGACATTTTTGGTGAAAAATTGTTTAATTAGGATTCCTTCTTGTCCTAGAATTGGAAATTATTTTCCTACACTCTATAATTAGGACCCTAGGGTTATTTTGTAAGGTTCGACTTCTTTTCGGTGTGGAAGAGCAAGATTAACATTTTGTAATAGGTTTCAATTCCCTAACTCTTTCTTTGATTGTGAATCGCATGAACAATATTATTTTGAGTTTTTTTTACTATTATGAGTGGCTAAACGCCCATGTTTTGGGGTTGTAGCTACGAATTATTGTTGAAGTGTCAATGGTTTTGAATTAATTCACGATTATCACTTTAAGCTCCTTCTATGTTCTTATTTTAGTATTTCTTGACTGGCCATCATAGAGATAAATCTCTTGTCAACCATTTAACTTTGGAGACTCTAAGGAAGATAGACCAAAGGATATAGAAAGCTTGATCTTCCATTAATTTGAGTTCATTTTTGCTTAAGAGTAATGCCCTCATGAACACTTATCTTAGTTATGAAACAGGATGAAATATAAATGCTTGCCAATTAGGACTGCCTATCTCTGCTCAATGATGTAGTTAGACAGCTAATTGGAGTAGTTGATTAGAGGTCAGGAGACCATGATCATATAATAAACCCTATAAATCAGAAATTTGATAACCTAAATGAGTTCATACTTGAGATATGATACATGAAAGCTAAAGCATATTGCATCCCTGGAATTTCTCTTACTTCAATAAAACATCAACTTGATATCGTTCGTACTAGTTACTTTATTTCTCAATTTAGTCATAGTAGTAATAAGCAACATTCACACTCTTTTAAAGATACTTTTGTTTAATTGTGGAATAAAGTTAGTGAATATAAATTGATCATCAATCCCTTGGGTACAATAACTCGTTTCTCAAAGGAACTATATTATTTGTGTGACCACGTACACTTGTGTATGCAATAGGGAGCAACAAGTTTTTGGCACCACTGTCAGGGACTTAGCAATTAATTTATATTTAATTTTCTTAAGTCTACAATTAGATTGTTCAAGCGTTAACAACTTGATCTTAGCTCCTTTGTTTTGCAGGCACTTAGTTCTTAAGTGTGGCTCGAAAAGGATATCTTGTTGACCCAAAAGACGAACCTAAAAGAGCTCTTCGACTACAAAGAACCTTGTGAACCAAGGATATCAGCAAGAATTGGAACTGGGTCTCCCAGAAGACATTGAGGGTGACAATGTTGAAAACATGAATAACGAAGGACAAGAGTTACCCCCCAGTTATATCGACAAAACCAGTCCATGATGTGGCAGTCCCACTCATTGCCAACGTGGAATCAAGTAACATAAACCACCAGCAGGTGGTAGATTTGAGCTGAAACAGAACATGGTACAACTCATTCACTCAATGGGGAAATTCACCAGTTATCCTCATGAAGATCCCTAAGTGCATATTCGCAACATTGTGGAAATAAGCGATACATACATTACTAATGGGGTATCTTCTAATTATGTGAGGTTGACTCTTTTCTTTCTTTCATTATTGAGAGTAGCGAGATAGTTGATAGATACAGAGCCACCAAATTCCATAACCACATGGGATTATGTAGCGAAGAGGTTCTTGAGTCGATTCTTTCCATCGGGGAAAATTTCAAAGTTAAGAGTGAAATACTAAGCTTCAAGCAAAAAAATGGAGAAGATATGTACCAAACGCGGGCTTGATTAAAGAAAATGTAAAATGCTTATCTGCATCACTATCAGGCGAATGTGGTACTTGCTCACACTTTCTTTGAAGGTCTTGATTATAATGCACGACTACTTCTTAATAGTGCAGCACGTGGACAAGCTTTAGCAAAGATTCATGAGGAGTTATTTGATCTCCTAGACAGACTCTCGGAGGGAAACCCCAAATGGAATAGGGAGGTACCAAGGACCACAAAACAAAGCGCTGTAGGAATTCTAGATGTGGTTCAAGCTACTGCTATGAATGTAAAATTGGATGCAATGAACCATAATATAACCATGCAGTTCAAGCGAATTGCACTAAATCAACAAGCACTGGTGAATTCTATACAACAATCTAATGTTTGATGCAGAGTCTGTAGTAGTGGAGAACATACAACTGAATACTGTGAAGCAAATCCAGACTCCATGAACTATGTGGGTAATACACAAAGAGGTGGAGGTACGCAGAGTTATGGTAATACTTACAACTCTAGTTTGAGAAACAATCCTAACTTTTCATGGGGTGGAAATCAAAACTAGAACCAAAATAAAATGCAAGGGTCCAACCAATATCGAGCACAAGGAAATGAGCAGAAATATCAAAATAATAGCCAAGGCAGAAATTGAAGTGTGCAGAAACAGGGTATGGCTAATGAAGAGTTGTTCCAAAAGCCGATGGTAAAAATTGGTAAGAGTAGTGCTGAGAATGCAAAAATTAATGCAAGGGTAGATAGGCAGGATTAGAACTAATGTCATAGATGAACCTAGAAAAACAAGTTGTGCAAGTAGCTAATTCACTCAACTTGCGTCCACAAGGAGGTTTGTCGGGTTACACTGAGGCCAACCCAAAGCAGTTGAATGCGGTGAGTACCATAAGTGGTCTAAAACTAGAGTAAATAGCTCCAAAAAAGAGACATATTGAGATAGTGAGTTGAGAAAAGAAACAAGAAGAGGTGGTAAAGAACTCCAATGTTGAGAAGAGTGTTCCTCAAGTGAAACCACCTCCTCCTTTTCCACAAAATTTAAGAAAGCTGAATGAACATGAATGATTTAGTAAGTTTCTTTCTCTTCTTAAATAGGTTCACATTAACCATCCTTTGGTTGATATTTTTCATGGAAATCCTAAGTATGTCAAGTATGTGAAAGAGATAGTAGCAAACAAGAGAAGGCTAATGGAGTATGAAACTATAGCACCTACTAAGGAGTTCAGTTCTCGAATCAAGAATAGACTACCCAAGAAGCTGAAGGATTCGGATAGCTTCACAGTGAAAATTACTATTGGACAAAGTGTCCATGCCTGAGGTTTATGTGATTTGGGTGCTAGCATCAATCTCATGCCGACATCCTTATACAATAAACTTATGTTAGGAAGTCCAAACCAACCACCATTATTCTACAACTAGTGGACATATCTATTACAATGCCATGAAGGGTAGTAGAAGATGTGTTGGTGCATCTTTCTAGTAGACTTTGTAGTCCTCAACTTGAGTCTGATCAGAAGTTCCATTTTTTTGGGGGCTCATTTCTTAGCCATAGGGCGAGCACTGATTGATGTTGCAACGGGAAAGTTAACCATGAGAACGCATGATAAGGTTGAAGTGTTTGATGTCTATCGCGCTTTGAAATTGTCATCCATCTATGAAGGGTTGTTCGACATAACTATTGTGGATTTGGCTATTGAATTACAGTGTATTAATTTTGAGGTTCCCTTAAAAAGAGTTTATGTGGGGCAGTATAGACAGCGATATGGATGTTCAAGAGATGGCGGCTAATGAGTCCACAATTTGGACTTATTTAGGGCTATATTTTGATTGAATTAGTGTCCTCAAATGCATATTTTTGTCTCAATATCTGAAGTAAGTCCTTAGGTTTCAGGTATTTGACTTGAGAGACAAAGCATGGATGCTATCAAGCAAAAAAGGAACAAAACGGCTTAAAGAAGGAAGAAAGGACGGCCTAAAGATCGTCTAATCCATTAGGCAAGTTGCTGAAAGGCCTCCAATCTCGCCTAATGTTCCAGTGTGCTGAGCCCTAAAGGAAAAGATCAAGTTGCGAGGAAAAGGAGTAGTCGGCTCATCACCGAGTAGTTTTGAGAAGTAGTTCCTTGTCACCCAATGAATCAAAATGCAAAGATCTGAAGGCAAAAGCTGATAGGCAATGAACCATACAGAAAGGCGAATCGTCGAGTGCATCGACGATCTCGACTAACTGCGCCGAGTGATCCTTCACAGCACAAATTTTTGAAAACTATAAATACTCATTTAATTCTGTAGCTTAGTATTAAGTTGTAGAGAATTATTACTAAGACTTAGAATATTTTTAGTATATAGTTCTTAGAGTTTTTAGGAGACATTATTCTTGAGCTTGAATGCTTTGAAGGTTTTCAACTCCAAGAAATTAGAAGTGGGCATCCAAGAATCTTCATCTTCAACGTGTTTAAAGGCATTTTCTACCGTACCCATTTATTAGAAACACTTGTTGGTATTGATTTCTATCTCTTTTTCATATCTAGCTAAAACCCCAATTCTTGAGGTGTTATTTTGTGAATATGGGTTAAATTTCCTATTGGGTATTGCCTATTTTTAGTCTATTTGCTGTTTAAATGTGATTTTGTTTAGTAGTTGTGCTTGAACTTAATGGGATTGAAGTTGCAAATACGATTTCATCCTACTATTTTTGGCTTGCTCGATAGAGAGGTTTTGAAACTAAGACTACTAAATCGATAGCCAGTGGTTATTGGGTCGTCATGGGTTCAGCTCGAGAGAGTGAATCCTAGACCTTCTCCCACATATTCAGCTCGAGAGAGTGAATGGGCTAAGGCAGATGTTGTGCTTAAGTGTTGCTACTCGGTGTTCAAGAGAAACCAAGTTGATTCGGGGTAAGTTGCTCGAGAGAGAATTTACCCTCTCTAAAGTCTAGAGTAGTTACAACTATTCAGCAATTTACTATCAATAGCATTTACCCAATAGTATATTTTATCCCATATTTCTATCACATCCCAAGAATCTCGTCTCCCTATCTTGCATCTTTATATTTTTGCCCTTTTTGTCATTAGTTGAATACAAACCCCCCATTTGATAATTGACATTCGTGTCACCTTTAGACTACTATGTTTTTTTTAGTTAATGTTTATAGCTATGATTGATTAGAACTTAATTTTACTTTTCTGTTAATTCTTGGAACCACTCCCTTGGGACTCGACCCCAATCCATTCGGTTGGATTATATTACTGAACGCAATCGTTGACACCTGAATTGGAAATTATGTCTTTGATTACATCTAAACATCAAAATGGCACCGCTGCCAGGAGTTGAGAATTTTTAGTTTAGTAAAGTTTTGTTCTTATAAGTTATAGTTTTACTTAATATTTGGTTTTGTTTTGCTTGATTGTGTTGGAAATAGGAAGTATAAGCGTAAACGACAGCCAAGTAGGCCATCAAGATGACATTGGAAACATCAACAATGTCCATGAGCCTTATGCTAATGACCCCCCTCTCATGGGCGGTATTGGTGCCAATTGCTTGCCTCCGGCCGAAGGGAATGCAATATTTCACATCACGAGTACCATGTTGCAACTCTTGCAACTAAATGGGTTTTTCAGTGGTTTAGCTCATGACAACCCTCATGAGCATCTTAGAAACTTTGTGGATGTGTGCGGACCGTTCTCTTTCAAGAACATCTCCCAAGAGTCGGTCCAATTTAGGTTATTCCCATTCTCGTTGATGGAAGAGGTGTACAACTGGCTGGCTGAGTTGCCATATGAATCCATCACTTCATGAGGGGAGGTTGTAACCGTATTTCAAGTGTGATTTTTCCCTCCTTTGAAGATGATGACTCTTTGAGATAGAATTCAGAGATTTAAGCATCTATAAGGGGAGTCTATACATGAAACTTAGCTGTGGTTCAAAAAGTTGGTGCTTCAATGCCCAACCCATGTCTTGCCTGATAACGTGCTGCTGCAATATTTTTACCAGAGTCTAGATTCGATAAATAAGGGTGTTACAGACCAACTTTCTCCGAGAGGTTTGATGCAGCAACCTTATGTGATAGCTCCTCAACTTTTACATGACATGACTGCTATAAACAGGGCGTGGTACACCCGTAAAGACCAGGTCTCCCTTCTCACATTCAAGCTAACTAAGGAGCAGATGGAGAAAGACCATGAGAGAGACCAAAACATGGCCAAGATCATGACGCAACTTGAAATTTTATCTAAAGATATCAAGGGGCTGATGCTCGTGGTGTCAATACCATGGGGGTCGAGTGTGCAAATCTTGAGGAGACAAAGTTTGAAGCCTTACATAATGAGGAGGTAAATTTTATGGCCAATAAAGGCGGTGGTTATCGTTTAAACTACCCTAGGTAGGTGGTAACCAAGGTTGGGCTAGAGAGGATAGTTGGAAGGATCGTGACAGAGAATGAAGGTATCGAAATCCTAACTGAAAGGATAGGGAGAAGGACAGGTATGTAACTTTCCATAAGCACCAAAAGCCGAAGGATTCGAAAGGTGGTAGGTCTGAGGATATGCTCTCTCGTATCCTCAACAAAGTTGAGGGGTCAAACAAGATTTTAAAATAAATAAAAGAAGACGTGTCTACCCCTAGACAGACCATCACCTCCCATTCAATGTCGATGAAGCAATTGGAGACCCAATATCATCTCATCTCAATCCGAGATAGCAGGGGGGTTTGCCTGGTGATACTATGGCTAACCCTAAGAATGAGGTTTAAGAAGGACTTGCATCATGCCATGACGTTAACTAAGAAGTTGTTTGGGAGGCAACCCAAAACCCTTTTATTGCTTTTTGTTTGTTTGTAAAAGAATGGTGTGTTGATCATACAAGATGAAGTGTGGGAAGTGTTCGGAAATAAGTAGATTGGTGATCAAAATGGTCCAAGTTGGCGCATCACTGATTAGGTCGGTGACCCCGTCTCAGACCATTGTTCGACTAAAGACAACTTTGAGGAAGAGTCTATAAAACTCGATGGGCCCACAAAATTATTGGCGAGTCGCCGGCCTTGGTCGGAGATTCTGATTCTTACTATCGTTTGGACTCCCAAATTGACTGGGCATTTTGTAAAACTCAGCAAAGTAAGTAATTGCTCGGCGTGACACCGAATGGATTGGCTACCACGATTGATGTCGCCGAATGGCCAATAACTGGATGGTTTTTGAAGCTAAAGGTTTAAATTCTCAAACTCTTTCATTTTTATGCATTTTCATTCTTCCAACCTCACACCTACACATTATTCCCTATATTTTTGCATTATGTGAGCGTGTTAGTTCTCGATTTGTGCTCGAAACTTGGATTACATTGCTGCCTAAGATTCAATCCCAATTTAGTCAGCATTAAAGGTTGGTTTCTGAACCCTAAGTTATTTTTATCAATTTCATACTCAAATGCAATAATCTTATAGTGTTGTTGTGTGTTAGACCTCTCTGACAAAATCTGTAGGTTTGAATGCCTAATTTCATTTGATATTCTTGCCCATAATATTTTAATTGTCGAAATCCCATAAGTTTGTGCTTTAAATGAAGTAAAGTTTGTGGGTATCATGCTTGAGTGTTATGGGTTTGATCTTGATGTAACTAGTCCATGCTTTGATGTTGTTTTCGTGGATTGCGGGGTTGAATTCTAGAAGTTGGGTTGAAAATAGGCATGTTGGGCCATTTGGCGAGCTGGGTCAAGCTCATCGAACCACTCGGTGGTTCTCCTAATGTCCCCATCTCGCCATTGATTTCATGCAAAATGTGTTGTTGGAGTTTGTAACTTTTGGTGAAAAGCCGGAAGTCGTTGAAGGAACTCGGCAACTCACCGAAAGTCTTCTTTCTCGCCTTGTCTGCTCCCTTTTATCCCTTTGCACTATAGTTTTTAGCAAACTAACATTTGATCACCGAATGACGTTGGCAAGTTTTCCTGCAACTGATTTTCTGTGAATTAATAGAATGTTTTTCTAACCTTGTCTTAAAGTTAAAGACATGACCAAACCTAAGGTTGTAGGTGGGAATAGGCTACCCCGAACAAAGGGAAAGAGAATCGTCACCAATGTAGAGGCAGCTACATCCAAAGATAAAGCTACCAAACCTCCCACATTTGGTGGGAAGGAGGATAAAGGAAAGGGCAAGAAAGCCCGGGGAGTTTATGCATCTTCTTGTCAGAAGCCCATTTCAACTATTCCATAAAACCCTAATGTTCCTTCTTGTGCCCAGTGTTTCTATGCAGTTGTGCAAGCCTTTTGGGCGGATTCGCAGGTGGCCACTCCTAGTGGGCCTGACACTGTTAATAATTTTGAGATAGTTTCGGTTACTGATGCCCAGATCTCGAACACTACTCCGGACACTGATGCCCAAGTCCAGACTACTACACCAGGCATTGAAGCCCCTACAAATAGAGAGACTACGTAGACAGGATCCCCTCTTTACCTCCCTCTCTGTCTTTCTTTATTTTAAATTTTGGATAATTTTGTTTGTATTTGAGGATAAATGTTTTTAATTGTGGTGGGGTGAGGCCCACCTTTGTGTGCTATTAGTGACTGATGTTTTGATTTTATATTTGGGTCATTATGCTTAGTATTATGTTAAACACTGCTTTCTGTAGATGTTTGAGAATGTGGCTCCTTTTGCTTAAACTCTAAATGATTTTTGACCATTTAAAAAAAATTTGCTACCTCTTGTATGTACTTGAAAGTGGTTGTACTTTAGCAAATTTGAGTCTCGCTTTTGATCAATATCGATGACTCAAATAGAGCTTGCAATTGAACGAACATGAATGTGCGGCTACGATGAGACCAAATGAAGTTACATAAAAAATATGTGAACACTTTGCATCTCGTTGTGACTTGCCATGTATCAAATTGATTCTCTTGTGATGATCGTTGCACACTAGCGAAAGTGTGGAGTCTTGTTTGACTCTGGTATTAATGCCTTGTGTGATGAGCTTACTGTGAACCATGCATGATGACACCTAGAATTTACCCCGTTGGTCCGGTCAACTAAATAAGGCTATCTCTTGATATGATCTTAGGCAACTTCGAAGAGTATGAGCCAATTTGACATATATCTCTTTCGTGACCTACCTTCTGAGTGTGTGAACCTCTTTTGAACACCCCTTGAGCCTTACCTTTCTTTGGGAGAAACTTGATGAAAACATGATCTTTCTTAAATCCACTACCTATAATCCTCTTGATTTCTAGTTGATTGAATAGCCAACTTAGGCTAAAAGCCTAATTTGGGGGTTTGATTAAAAGAGAAAGCAAGTCAAGAAGTGCTAGAAAAGTCCCCTCTAACTCATGGTGTTGAGAAAAATGGAACCTCTCCATACAAAAAAAGAAGAGAAAAGAAGAGAAAAGAAAAGAATTAAAAAGAAAAAGTCATGGAATAAAGTTATGAAAATACAAAAGAAATGGGATTTCCGAAAAATTCGTGGAAAGTGAATAATGGGATGGCTTATGAGCACTAAAGAAAATGATGAAAGAAGAGGAAATGAAGTGTTGTGAGCACCACATTTCACGAGGATAAAAGTCACTGAGCCTAAATGACCATACCTTTGCACTCAGCCCCATTACAAGCCTTGAAAAGACCTTTTTGATCTTTAGTGAGATGAAGCAATTGTCAATCGAAAAATACGGGCAAACCAATGGGCGGAAACATGCATAGTGTACTTCTTTGTGAGTGTGAGCATTGCATTTGTTTCCGAAATGTTCAATGATTTAACCATTATGTGTCAATACGGAATCTTCCTTTGTGTGAGGGCATTTGAATACCTTAGTTGAGCTTGAACTTGTATTTGAAGCAAGTATTGTGATCTTGAGAATCTTTGATAATGGTGTGTCACAACTTGAGTCTTTGAGTATACAATTGATCCAAGCATGAGTAAGTTGAGTTTTGTTGAGTACATTCATGATTTAGTCTTGTATAGCACTGTTTGAAACATCCTTTTTGAACTACTGAACTTGCGTTTTACTTAAGGACAAGCAGAAGTTTAAGTTGGGGGTGTTGATGAGTCCACAATTTGGACTCATTTAAGGCTATATTTTGATTGTAATAGTGTCCTCAAATGCATATTTTGTCTCAATATCTGATGTAGATCCTTAAGTTTTAGGTATTTGATTTGAGAGACAAAGCATGGATGTTATCAAGCAAAAACGATCAAAGCAGCTGAAAGAAGGAAGAAAAGACGGCTCGAAGATCACCTAATCCATTAGGCGAGTCTCCAAAAGGCCTCCAATCTTGCCTAATGTTCCAATGTGCTAAGCCCTGAAGGAAAAGATCAAGTCTGAGAGGAAAGGGAGTAGTCGGCGCATTGCCGAGTAGTTCCATGAAGCAGTTCCCTATCGCTGAATGAATCAAAATGCGAAGATGTTGAAGGCAAAAGTTTGTAGGCAATGAACCAAACAAAAAGGCAGATCACCGAGTGGATTGGTGATCCCGACTAACTGCACCGAGTGATCTTTCGCAGCAGAAATTTTTGAAAACTATAAATACTCATTTAATTATGTATTTTAGTATCAAGTTGTAGATAGTTATTACTGAGACTTAGAATATTTTCAGTTTTTAGTTCTTAGAGTTTTTGGGAGACATTGTTCTTGAGCTTGAAGGTTCTAAAAGTTTTCAACTCTAAGAAATTGGAAGTGGGTATCCAAGAATCTTCATGTTCGACGTGTTTGAAGACATTTTCTATCGTACCCACTTGATAGAAACACTTTTTGGTATTGATTTCTATCTCTTTTTCATGTCTAGCCACAACCTCAATTCTTAGGGTGTGATTTTGTGAATATGGGTTAAATTTCCTGTTGTGTATTGCTTATTGTTAGTCTATTTCCTGCTTAAATGTGATTTTGTTTAGTAGTTATGTTTGAACTTAATGGGATTGTAGTTGCAAATACGATTTCATCTTAGTGTTTTTGGCTTGCTCGAGAGAGAGGTTTTAAAACTAAGACTACTAAATCAATAACCGGTGGTTATTGGGTCGTCGTGGGTCAGCTGGAGAGAGTGAATCCTAGACCTTCTCCCACACATTCAGCTCGACGGAGTGAATGGGCTAAGGTGGAGGCTATGCTTAGGTGCATCAACTCACTGTTTGAGAGAAACCGAGTTGATTCGGGGGTAAGTTGCTTGAGAGACAATTTACCCTCACTAAAGTCTAGCCTAGTTACAAATATTCAGCGATTTACTATCAATAGCATTTATCCAAAAGTATATTTTATCACATATTCCTATCACATCCCAAGAATCCCATCTCCATATCTCTTATCTTTATATTTTTGTTGTTTTTGTCATTAGTTGAATACAACCCCCCCCCCCATTTGATAATTGACATTCGTGTCACCTTTAGATTTAGTATGTTTTAATTTGTTAATGTTTATAGCGATGATTTATTAGAACTTCATTTTACTTTTCTATTAATTCTTGCAACCACACCATTGGGACTCGACCCCAACCTATTAGGTTGGGTTATATTACTGCATGCGATCGTTGACACCTGAATTGGAAATCGTGTCTTTGATTACGTCTAAACATCAAAATGGCGCCGTTGCCGGGGCACGGTGTTAGTTGAGAATTTTTAGTTTAGTAAAATTTTTGTTCTTATTAGTTATAGTTGAACTTACTTAATTTTGTTTTGCTTGATTGTGTTGGAAACAAGAAGTATGAGTGTAAACGGCAGCAACGGCAGCCAAGTAGGCCATCAAGACGACATCAGAAACCTCAGCGATGTCCATGAGCCTCATGCTCATGACCCCTATCTCATGGGCGGTATTGGTGCCATTCGCTTCCCTCCGGCCGAAGGGAATGTAGTATTTGACATCACGAGTACCATGTTGCAACTCTTTCAACTAAAGGGGATTTTTAGTGGTTTGGCTCATGAGGACCCTCATGAGCATCTTAGAAACTTCGTGGATATGTACGGACTGTTCTCTTTCAAGAACATCTCCCAAGAGTTGGTGTGGTTTAGGTTATTACTGTTCTCGTTGATAGGGGAGGCATGCAAGTGGCTGGCTGAGTTACCACTAGAATCCATCACTTTGTGGGAGGAGTTCGTAACCGCATTTTAAGTGCAACTTTTCCCTCCTTCAAAGATGATGACTCTTCGAGATAACATTCAGAGCTTTAAGAATATAGAAGGAGAGCATGTATGCAAAACATGGCCGTGCTTCAAAAAGTTTATACTTCAATGCCCAACCCATGGCTTGCCTGAAAACGTGTTGCTGCAGTATTTTATCGGAGTCCGAATTTGGTAAATAAGGGTGTTGCGGACCAACTCTCACCGGAGGTTTGATGTATCAACCTTATGTGATAACTGCTCAACTTTTAAATGGCATGACTACCATAAATAGGGCATGGTACATGCGTGAAGACTAGGTCTCCCCTCTCACATTCAAGCTAACTAATGAGGAGATGGAGAAAGAGCATGAAAGAGACCAAAACATGGCCAAGATCATGACATAACTTGACATTTTATCAAAAAAGGTCATGGGGGTTGGTGTGCGTGGTGTCAATACCGTGGGGGTCGGGTGTGCAAATCCTGAGGAGACAAAGTTTGAAGCCTTGTATAATGAGGAGGTAAATTTTCTAGCCAATTAAGGCGGTGGTTATCGTTCAAACTATCCTAGGTAGGGTGGTAACCAAGGTTGGGCTAGAGAGGATGGTTGGAAGGATCATGACAGAGAATAAAGGGACCGAAATCCTAATTGGAAGGATGGGGAGCATTACATGTATGTGCCTCCCTATGAGCACCAAAAGCTGAAGGATTCAGAAGGTGGTAGGTCTGAGGATATGCTCTCTCATATCCTCAACAAAGTTGAATGGTCAAACAAGATTTTAAAAGTAATGAAAAAAGATGTGTCTACCCTTAGCCAGGCCGTCACTTCCCATTCAATGTTGATCAAGTAGTTGGAGACCCAAATGGGTCATACATCGTCTCTTCTCAATTCGAGACAGCAGGAGGGTTTGCCTAGTGATGATATGGCTAACCCCAAGAATGAGGTTTGATGATGGACTTGCGTCGTACCACGACATTAACTAAAGCGCTATTTGGGAGGCAACCCAAAACCCTTTTATTGCTTTTTGTTTGTTTGTAAAATAATGGTGTGTTAGTCGTCCAAGTCGGGGCATCGCTGAAGAGGTCGGCGACCCCGACTAAAACCGCCGTTGGACTAAAGACAACTTTGAGGATGACTCTATAAAACTCAGCGGGCATATGAAATTATTGGCGAGTCACCAACCTGGTCGGCGATTCCGATTCGTACCGTCGTTTGGACTCCAAAATTGACTGGGGGTTCTGTAAAATTTGATAAAGTAAGTGATTTCTCGATGTCATGCCGAATGGATTGGCAATCACGATTAATGTCGCCGAATGGGCAAAAACTGGATGGTTTTTGAAGCTAAAGGTTTAAATTCTCAAAATCTTTCAGTTTTATGCATTTTCATTCTTCCAACCTCACACCTACACATTATTCCCTATATTTTTACATTCTCTAAGTATGTTAGTTCTCGATTTGTTCTCGAAACATGGATTACATTGCTGCCTAGCGATTCAATCCCAATTTAGTCAGCATTAAAGGTTGGTTTTTGATGTTTGCGTAATCAACACAACTACAAATGCAAGTTTCTACGATCGTATAATAGTAAAGTAACCCAACCAATGGTTGGGATCTTCCCACAGGAAGTGGTTTTCAGAATTAGTTGAAAAATAAATTTTAGTTCTAATTAGACATAGCTAAAGACATTATCTAATAGAAACATGTTAAATCAAAGGGGGTAACACAAGAGTGTCAATTAATGATGGGGGTTTGTCACAAGTAAACAAAAACATCAAAAATGCAATGAGTACTAATCAAGGAGATGGGGTTCTTGGGATGTGACAGGAATACGGGATAAACTTAACTATTAAGTACATTCTTTTGATGATAAATCTATTGAATATTTTTTAGTAGGCTAGACAATAGTGGGGGTAAATTCTCTTTCGAGCAACTTACCTCTAATCAAATGGGTTCCTCTTGGACACCCACTTACTGCATGAAGAACAGCCTCCGCCTTAGCCCACTCACTCTTTCGAGCTAAGTGAGTTGGAGAAGGACTAGGGTTCATTCTCTCGAGCTGAACCTCATGTAGACCCAATCCCACCGGCCATCAATTTAGTGGTCTTAGTTTTACGACCTCTCTCTAGAGCAAGCTGAAAACACAAAGGTGAAATCGTATCTGTATTACAATTTCATTAAGTTCCACCACAACTACTAAATGAAATCACATCTAAACAACAAATAAATCGACAACAACCAAGACCCAACAGATAATCTATCCCATATTCACAAAATCATACCCCAAGAATTGGGGTTTTAGCTAGACATGTAAAAGAGATAGAAATTTATACCAATATGATTTTGCATTCAAATGGGTATGAATATTTAAGTCTCAAAACGAGCCAAGAGTGAAGAATCCACAAGACGCAAGTCTAAATTCTTGGAGTTGAAATCCTTTGAATCTTCAAGTTCTTTAAAAACCCTCTCCAAACATAGAACTCAAAAATAGAAGCAAAGTCTGAAAAATTACTTTTCAAAGCTAAAAAATTGATACTAGAATAATAATTCCCAATAAGTATTTATAGTTTTCAAAAATCTGTGCTGCAGCGGATCATTTGGCATCATTAGTCGAGATCGTCGATCAACTCGGCGATCCGCCCTTTGGTAGGTTTCATAGCTGTCTTGCTCTATCCTTCAGCATCGTCATGTTTTGGATCATTGGCCGACATAGTACTGCTTCACGAAACTGCTCGGCGACACGCCGTCCGCTCCTTTTCACCGCCGATTTGATCCTTTCATTTAGGATCAGCACAGTGGAACAAAAGGCGAGGATAAGACCTTTTGGCGACTCGCCTAACCCGTTCGACGAATCTCAAATCTTTATTTCTTCATTCTTTCAGCTACTTTTGTTCCTTTTTGCTAAGTAGTATCCATGCTATCCCTCAAACTCCAAATACCAGAAACTTAAGGGTTTTCATCATATATCGAGACAAAATATGCATTTAAGGACACTAATTCTATCAAAACATCGCCTTAAATGAGTACAATTTGTAGACTCATCAACACCCCCAACATAAACTTTTGCTTGTCCTCAAGCAAACTCAAGCTCAGCCGTTCAAAAAGGAGGTCTTAAGCAGTGCTACACAAGACTCAATCATGAATGCATACAACAAGACTCAAGTTACTTATGTAAAGAACAAATGTGCACTTAATGATACAAGTTGTGAGTCACCAATATCAAAGAATCTCATGCTCACAATACTTGCTTCAAATGCAAGTTTAAGCTCAACCAAAGTGTTCAAATGCCCTCACACAAGGAATGATTCCATATTCACACACAAAGGTTTAATCATTTAAAGTTTCTGAATAAAATGCAACGCTCACTCTCACAAGGAAGAACACAATTTATGCTTTCACCTATAGGTTTACCCGTATTTTCCTATCAACATTTGTATCAGCTCACTCAAGATAAAAAAGGTCTTTTCAAGGATTGTAATGGGGCTGAGTTCAAAGGTATGGTCATTTAGGCTCAGTGGTTTTCATCCTTATGAAATGTGGTGCTCACAACACTTCCTTTCCTTTTGCTTCATCATTCTCTTTGTGTTAATAAGTCATTCTATTATTCACTTTCCATGGATTGTTTGCAAACCCCATTTCTTTTGTAATTTATTCTACAACTTTATTTTTCATTTTTTTTGTATAAAGGGGTTCCATTTTTTCTCAAAACCATGGGTAAGAGGGACTTTCTTGCACTTCTTGATTTACCTTTTCTTTTCACCACACCCCCAACTTATGCTTTTGGCCTAAGTTGGCTATTCAACTAACCACAACTTCATGAGGATTATGGGTAATAGGTAAAGAAAGGTTATGGTTTCATCAAGTTTCTTCCAAAGAAAGGTAAGGCTGAAGAGGTGATCAAGACATGTTTACACACTCATAAGGTTGGTCAGAAAAGAGGTATCTGTCAAATTGGCTCACACCCTTTAAAGTTGCCTAATATCATATCAAAAGATAGCCTTACTTAGTCGATTGGACCAATAGGGCAAATTCTAGGATGTATCATGCATGGTTCGAAATTAGCTCATCACACTAGGCATTTGACACTATAGTCAAACAAGACACCACACTTTTGCTAGTGTGCAATGATCATCACAAGAGACTCAATTCGATACTAGGCTAGTCATAATGAGATGCAAAGAGTTCACATATTGTCTATGCAACTTCATTTGGCCTCATCATAGCTGCGCATTCATGTTCGTTCGATTGAGACCACTATTCAAGTCAACGATATTGATCGGAACCGAGACTTAAATTTTGCGAAAGAACAGTCACATTCAACACACAAGAGGTGGCAAAAAATTTTGGAGGGATCAAAATCATTTTGCAATTTAAAATAAAAGGAGTCACAAGCTCAAACATCCACAGAAAGCAGTGTAAACACAATTTAAGCACAAAGCCTAAATATAAACAAAAACACAAGTTACAAATAGCACACAAAAGGTGAGCCTCACCCCACAACAAATAAAAACCATTTGTCCTCAAATGCAAATAACAAAATATCCAGAATGTCAATTTAAAGAAAGACAGAGAGGGAGGTAAAGAAAAATCCTGTCTACACAGTCACTCCACTTGTCTGGACATTAGTGCCCAAAGTTTTGTGATTCTGACTCTAGTTTACATTGTTTGTGTTTGCCTCAGTTGCCGCAACGATATTAGCCTTAGTCATATTATCCAAATCATGAGCTACTCCAAAGCCATGTATGGCATTAAAGAGCCCTCGAGCCCATGAAGGGACATTAGGGTCAATGGGAATCCTCTTACTAGAATTGTCTTTCTTGTTCTCGATCCTTGTTTTTGGGTGATCTGTCGTCCCTATATCTCTTTTAGAATTTTGTGCCTTTATATGTCGATGTGGCATATTTCTTCCTGCAACTTTTGGTCTAGCCATGTCTGCAAAGCCTTTTATGCCGATCAAATGGATGTTGAGATGCTAGGAAGAAATGTAAACCAACTCGTAGCACAATTCAATACTAAAAATACTCCAAAAATGCAAGAAATGTAAAACTAGAGTGCAGGTGTGAGTTTGGGAAGATGAAAAAGTGAGGGAAAGCGAATGAATTTGAAACTTTTAAACCTTTGGTTTGAAAAAATGTCTAGTATTCACCCATTTGGTGACATTAGTCAGGATCACCAAACCACTCGGCGTTTCACCGATTAGCCACTTGCCTTGCCGTAGAGAACTTCCAGTTGTTTTGGGAGTCCAAACAACGGTCTCTATTGGGATCGCCGACATGGTCGCCGATTCGCCAATAATTTCCTGTGCTCGGTGAGTCTTACACACTCCAATGTAAGTTTGTCTTGAGTCTAATGACGGTCTAGTTTTGCGTTGCCGAACCATTCGCTGATTGGACCTGTTGCTCGCCAGTCTGCACTTTTCGCTCACTCTTCACACTTCCATCTGCACAATCAACATACCATTATTTTATCAAAGAAAAATAAAGAAATAAATGTTTTTGGGTTGCCTCCCAAACAGCACCTTAGTTAACGTCATGGCACGACACAAGTCTACATTCAAACCTCATTTTTGGGGTTAACCATAGTGTCACTAGGCAAACCCCATTTCTATCTCGAATTTAGGTGAGACAACATCTGACCCATTTGGGTCTCCAGCTGCTTGATTGATAATGAATGGCAGGTAACAGTTTGGCTAAGGGTCGACACATCTTCTTTCATCTCTTTCAAGATTTTGTCTGACCCTTCAACTTTATTGAGGATACAAGAAAGCATATCCTCAGACCTACCACCCTCTGAATCCTTAGGCTTTTAGCGCTCGTGGGGAGGCACATGCATGTCCTTCTCTCCATCCTTTAAATTAGGATTTTGGTCTCTCTATTCACGATCCTTCTATCCTTCATCTCTAGCCTAACCTTGGCTACCACCCTGCCTTGGGTAGTTTGAACGATAACCACCATCTTGGTTGGCTAGGAAGTTAATTTCCTCATTATACAAGGCTTCAAATTTAGCCTCCTCATGATTTGAACACCCGACCCCCACAGCATTGACACCATGGGCACCAACCCCCATGACATTTTTAGATAAAATGTCAAGTTGTGTCATGATCTTGGCCATGTTTTGGTCTCTCTCATTATCTTTTTCCATCTACTCCTTGGATAGCTTGAATGTGAGAGGGGAGACATGGTCATCACGGGTGTACCATGCCCTATTTATGGTCATCATGCCATCTAAAAGTTGGGATGCTACTGCATACAGTTGTTGCATCAGGACACCAGGTGAAAGTTAATCAGTGACAACTTTGTTTACCGAATCCAGGCTTCGATAAAAGTACTGTAGCAAGACATTATCGAGCAAACCATGAGTCAGGCATTGTAGCACCAACTTTTTAAATCGCAGACAAGTCTCATAAATTGGCTCGCCTCCAAACGCTTAAAGCTTTGGAGACTATCCTGAAGAGTCATCATCTTCGAAGGAGGGAAAAATCGCACATTAACTGCGGTTACTAGTTTCTCCCAAGAAGTGATGGATTCGCGAGGCAACTTCGCCAGCCACTTGCACGCCTCTCCCATTAACGAGAAAGGGAATAGCCTTTACCAAATTGACTCCTGAGAGATGTTTTTGAACCTCACACATCCACAAAATTTTGAAGATGCTCGTGAGGATCTTCATGAGCCAATCCAGTGAAAAGTCTCTTTAGTTGCAAGAGCTGTAACATAGTGCTTATTATGTGGAACACTGCATTTCCAATGGCTGGAGGTAAACGGATGGCCCCAATACCTCCCATGAGATGGGGGATCATTAATGTTGGGCTCTTGGACATCGTTGAGATTTCTGATGTCGTCTTGATGGCCCATATGGCTGCCAATGCTGCCATTAACACTCATGCTTTCTGTTTTCAATAGAAACAATAGAAACTAAACTGAAATTAATTAAGTGAACTACAACTAAGAAGAACAGTTTTTTTTACTAAACTAAGAAATCTCAAGTAACACAACTCCACGATAGCAGCGCCATTTTGATCTTTGCATAATCAAGACACAACTTCCAATGCAAGTGTCTACGATCGTACAATAGTAAAGTAACCCAACCAAAAGTTGGGATCGTTCCCACAGGGAGTGGTTTTGAGAATTAGTAGAAAAATAAAATTTAGTTCTGATTAGTCATAGCTAAAGACATTATCGAATGGAAACATGTTAAATCAAAGGGGGTAACACAAGAGTGTCAATTAATGAAGGGGGTTTGTCACAAGTAAACAAAAACAACAAAAATGCAAAGAGTACTAATCAAGGAGATAGGTTTCTTGGGATGTGATAGGAATACGGGATAAACTACACTATTAGGTACATGCTTTTGATAATAAATCTATTGAATATTTGTGACTAGGATAGACTATAGTGGGGGTAAGTTCTCTCTCGAGCAAGTTACCACGAATCAAATGGGTTACTCTCGGACACCCACTTGCCGCTTGAAGAACAGCCTCCACCTTAGCCAACTCACTCTCTAGAGATGAGTGTGTAGGAGAAGGACTAGGGTTCACTCTCTCGAGCTAAACCTTATGTAGACCCAATCCCACCGGCCATCAATTTAGTGGTCTTAGTTTTACGACCTCTCTCTAGACCAAGCCGAAAACACAAAGGTGAAATCGTATTTGCATTACAATTTCATTAAGTTCCACCACAACTACTAAATGAAATCACATCTAAACAACAAATAAATCATCAACAAGCAAGACCCAACAGATAATCTAACCCATATTCACAAAATCATACCCCAAGAATTGGGGTTTTAGCTAGACATGTAAAACAGATAGAAATTTATACCAATATGATTTTGCATTCAAATGGGTATGAATATTTAAGTCTCAAAACGAGCCAAGAGTGAAGAATCCACAAGACCTAAGTCTAAATTCTTGGAGTTGAAATCCTTTGAATCTTCAAGTTCTTTAAAAACCCTCTCCAAACATAGAACTCAAAAATAGAAGCAAAGTCTGAAAAATTACTTTTCAAAGTTAAAAAATTGATACTAGAATAATAATTCCCAATGAGTATTTATAGTTTTCAAAAATCTGTGTTGCAGCGGATCATTTGAGATCGTTAGTCGAGATCGTCGATCAACTCGGTGATCCGCCCTTTGGTAGGTTTCATCATTGTCTTGCTCTATCCTTCAGCATCATCGTGTTTTGGATCATTGGGTGACATAGTACTGCTTCACGAAACTGCTCGATGACACGTCGTCCGCTCCTTTTCACCGTCGATTTGATCCTTTCATTTAGGATCAGCACAGTGGAACAAAAGGCGAGGATAAGACCTTTTGGCGACTCGCCTAACCCATTCGACGATTCTCAAATCTTCATTTCTTTGTTCTTTCAGCTACTTTTGTTCCTTTTTGCTAAGTAGTGTCCATGCTTTCCCTTAAACTCCAAATACCAGAAACTTAAGGGTTTTCATCATATATCGAGACAAAATATGCATTTAAGGATACTAATTCTATCAAAACATCGCCTTAAATGAGTACAATTTGTCGACTCATCAACACCCCCAACATAAACTTTTGCTTGTCCTCAAGCAAACTCAAGCTCAGCCGTTCAAAAAGGAGGTCTTGAGCAGTGCTACACAAGACTCAATCATGAATGCACACAACAAGACTCAAGTTACTTATGCAAAGAACAAATGTGCACTCAATGATACAAGTTGTGACTCACCAATATCAAAGAATCCATGCTCACAATACTTGCTTCAAATGCAAGTTTAAGCTCAACCAAAGTGTTCAAATGCCCTCACACAAGGAATGATTCCATATTCACACACAAAGGTTTAATCATTTAAAGTTTCTGAATAAAATGCAACGCTCACTCTCACAAGGAAGAACACAATTCATGCTTCCACCCATAGATTTACCCGTATTTTCCTATCAACATTTGTTTTAGCTCACTCAAGATAAAAAAGGTCTTTTCAAGGACTGTAATGGGGCTGAGTTCAAAGGTATGGTCATTTAGGCTTAGTGGTTTTCATCCTTATGAAATGTGGTGCTCACAACACTTCCTTTCCGTTTCCTTCCTCATTCTCTTTAGTGTTAATAAGTCATTCTATTATTCACTTTCTGTGGATTGTTTGCAAACCCCATTTCTTTTGTAATTTATTCTACAACTTTATTTTTCATTTTTTTTTGTATGGAGGGGTTCCATTTTTTCTCAAAACCATGGGTAAGAGGGACTTTCTTGCACTTCTTGATTTACCTTTTCTTTTCACCACACCCCCAACTTATGCTTTTGGCCTAAGTTGGTTATTCAACTAACCACAACTTCATGAGGATTATGGGTAATGGGTAAAGAAAGGTTATGATTTCATCAAGTTTCTTCCAAAGAAAGGTAAGGCTGAAGAGGTGATCAAGACATGTTTACACACTCATATGTTTGGTCAAACAAGAGGTATCTGTCAAATTGGCTCACACTCTTTAAAGTTGCCTAATATCATATCAAAAGATAGCCTTACTTAGTCGATTGGACCAACAGGGCAAATTCTAGGATGTATCATGCATGGTTCGAAGTTAGCTCCTCATACTAGGCATTTGACACTACAGTCAAACAAGACTCCACACTTTTGCTAGTGCGCAATGATCATCACAAGAGACTCAAGTCGATATTAGGCTAGTCATAACGAGATGCAAAGAGTTCACATATTGTCTATGCAACTTCATTTGGCCTCATCATAGCTGTGTATTCATGTTCGTTCGATTGAGAGCACTATTCAAGTCATCGATATTGGTCGGAACCGAGACTTAAATTTTGCAAAACAATAGCCACATTCAACACACGAGAGGTGGCAAGAAATTTTGTAGGGATCAAAATCATTTTGCAATTTAAAATAGAAGGAGTCACAAGCTCAAACATCCACAAAAAGGAGTGTAAACACAATTTAAGCACAAAGCCTAAATATAAACAAAAACACGAGTCACAAATAGCACACAAAAGGTGAGCCTCACCCCACCACAAATAAAAACCATTTGTCCTCAAATGCAAATAACAAAATATCCAGAATGTCAATTTAAAGAAAGACAAAGAGGGAGGTAAAGAAAAATCCTGTCTACACAGTCACTCCACCTGTCTGGACATCAGTGCCCGAAGTTTTGTGATTCTGACTCTAGTTTTCATTGTTTGTGTTTGCCTCAGTTGCCGCAACGATATTAGCCTTAGTCATATTATCCAAATCGTGAGCTACTCCAAAGCCATGTATGGTGTTAAAGAGCCCTCGAGCCCACAAAGGGACATTAGGGTCAATGGGAATCCTCCTACTGGAATTGTCTTTCTTGTTCTCGCACCTTGCTTTTGGGTTATCTGTTATCCCTGTATCTCTTTTAGAGTTCTGTGCCTTTATATGTCGATGTGGCATATTTGTTCCTGCAACTTTTGGTCTAGCCATGTCTGCAAAGCCTTTTATGCCGATCAAATGGATGTTGAGATGCTAGGAAGAAATGTAAACCAACTTGTAGCACAATTCATTACTAAAAATACTCCAAAAATACAAGAAATGTAAAACTAGAGTGCAGGTGTGAGTTTGGCAAGATGAAAAAGTGAGGGAAAGCGAATGAATTTGAAACTTTTAAACCTTTAGTTTGAAAAACTGTCTAGTATTCGCCCATTTGGTGACATTAGTCAGGATCACCAAGCCACTCGGCGTTTCACCGATTAGCCACTTGCCTTGCCGTACAGAACTTCCAGTTGTTTTGGGAGTCCAAACAATGGTCTCTATCGGGATCACCGACATGGTCGGCGATTCACCAATTATTTCCTGTGCTCAGCGAGACTTACAGACTCCAATGTAAGTTTGTCTTGAGTCTAATGATGGTCTAGTTCGGCGTCGCTGAACCATTCGCTGATTGGACCTGTTGCTCGCCAATCTGCACTTTTCGCTCACCACACTTTCTTCTGCACAATCAACACACCATTATTTTATCAAAGAAAAATAAAGCAATAAATGGTTCTGGGTTTCCTCCCACATAGCACCTTAGTTAACGTCATGGCAAGACGCAAGTCTACATTTAAACCTCATTTTTGGGGTTAACCATAGTGTCACTAGGCAAACCCCCTTTCTGTCTCGAATTTAGGTGAGACAACATCTGACCCATTTGGGTCTCCAGCTGCTTGATTGATACTGAATGGCAGGTAACAGTTTGGCTAAGGGTCGACACATCTTTTTTCATCTCTTTTAAGATTTTGTCTGACCCTTCAACTTTATTGAGGATACAAGAAAGCATATCCTCAGACCTACCACCCTCTGAATCCTTAGGCTTTTAGCGCTTGTGGGGAGGCACATGCATGTCCTTCTCTCCGTCCTTTCAATTAAGATTTCGATCTCTCCATTCACGATCCTTCTATCCTTCATCTCTAGCCCAACCTTGGTTACCACCCTGCCTTGGGTAGTTTGAACAATAACCACCATCTTGGTTGTCTAGGAATTTCATTTCCTCATTATACAAGGCCTCAAATTTCGCCTCCTCAGGATTTGAACACCCGACCCCCACAGTATTGACACCATAGGCACCAACCCCCATGACATTTTTAGATAAAATGTCAAGTTGTGTCATGATCTTGGCCATGTTTTGGGCTCTCTCATTATCTTTTTCCATCTACTACTTGGATAGCTTGAATGTGAGAGGGGAGACATGGTCATCACGGGTATACCATGCCCTATTTATGGTCATCATGCCATCTAAAAGTTGGGATGCTACTGCATACGGTTGTTGCATCAGGACACCAAGTGAAAGTTAATCAGCGACAACTTTGTTTACCGAATCCAGGCTTCGATAAAAGTACTGTAGCAAGACATTATCGAGCAAACCATAAGTCAGGCATTGTAGCACCAACTTTTTAAATCGCAGCCAGGTCTCATGGATTGGCTTGCCCTCCAAATGCTTAGAGCTTTGGATACTATCCTGAAGAGTCATCATCTTCGAAGGAGGGAAAAATTGCACATTAACTGTGGTTACCAATTCCTCCCAAGAAGTGATGGATTCGCGAGGCAACTTCACCGGCCACTTGCACGCCTCTCCCATCAACGAGAAAGGGAATAGCCTTTACCAAATTTACTCCTGAGAGATGTTTTTGAACCGCACACATCCACGAAATTTTGAAGATGTTCGTGAGGATCTTCATGAGCCAATCCAGTGAAAAGTCTCTTTAGTTGCAAGAGCTGTAACATAGTGCTTATTATGTGGAACACTGCATTTCCATCGGCTGGAAGTAAACGGATGGCCCCAATACCTCCCATGAGATGGGGGATCATTAATGTTGGGCTCTTGGACATCGTTGAGATTTCTGATGTCGTCTTGATGGCCCACCTGGCTGCCATTGCTACTATTAACACTCATGCTTTCTGTTTTCAATAGAAACAATAGAAACTAAACTGAAAATTAATCAAGTGAACTACAACAAAGAAGAACAATCTTTTTTACTAAACTAAGAAATCTCAAGTAACACAACTCCCTGACAGCAGTGCCATTTTGATCTTTGCATAATCAAGACACAACTTCCAATGTAAGTGTCTACGATCGTACAATAGTAAAGTAACCCAACCAAGGGTTGGGATCGTTCCCACAGGGAGTGATTTTGAGAATTAGTAGAAAAATGAAATTTAGTTCTGATTAGTCATAGCTAAAG
This sequence comes from Solanum pinnatisectum, assembly GCA_035578085.1. Classification (NCBI taxonomy): domain Eukaryota; kingdom Viridiplantae; phylum Streptophyta; class Magnoliopsida; order Solanales; family Solanaceae; genus Solanum; species Solanum pinnatisectum. The sequence goes on along the minus strand of JAWPEI010000074.1, from coordinate 291,907 downwards.
ACATTATCGAATGAAAACATGTTAAATCAAAATGGGTAACACAAGAGTGTCAATTAATGATGGGGGTTTGTCACAAGTAAACAAAAACAACAAAAATGCAAAGAGTACTAATCAAGGAGATAGGTTTCTTGGGATGTGATAGGAATACGGGATAAACTAAACTCTTAGGTACATGCTTTTGATAATAAATCTGTTGAATATTTGTGACTAGGCTAGACTATAGTGGGGGTAAGTTCTCTCTCGAGCAAGTTACCCCAAATCAAATGGGTTATTCTCAGACACCCACTTGCCGCATGAAGAACAGCCTCCACCTTAGCCAACTCACTCTCTAGAGCTGAGTGTGTAGGAGAAGTACTAGGGTTCACTCTCTCGAGCTAAACCTCATGTAGACCCAATCCCACCGGCCATCAATTTAGTGGTCTTAGTTTTACGACCTCTCTCTAAAGCAAGCCGAAAACACAAAGGTGAAATCGTATTTGCATTACAATTTCATTAAGTTCCACCACAACTACTAAATGAAATCACATCTAAACAACAAATAAATCATCAACAAGCAAGACCCAACAGATAATCTAACCCATATTCACAAAATCATACCCCAAGAATTGGGGTTTTAGCTAGACATGTAAAACAGATAGAAATTTATACCAATGTGATTTTGCATGAATATTTAAGTCTCAAAACGAGCCAAGAGTGAAGAATCCACAAGACCTAAGTCTAAATTCTTGGAGTTGAAATCCTTTGAATCTTCAAGTTCTTCAAAAACCCTCTCCAAACATAGAACTCAAAAATAGAAGCAAAGTCTGAAAAATTACTGCTCAAAGCTAAAAAATTGATACTAGAATAATAATTCTCAATGAGTATTTATAGTTTTCAAAAATTTGTGCTGCAACGGATCAATCAGCATCGTTAGTCGAGATCGCCGATCAACTCGGCGATCTGTCCTTTGGTAGGTTTTATCGCCATCTTGCTCTATCCTTCAGCATCATCGTGTTTTGGATCATTGGGCGACATAGTACTACTTCGCAGAACTGCTCGATGACACGCCTACTGCTCCTTTTCACCGCCGATTTGATCCTTTCTTTCAGGGCTCAGCACACTAGAACAAAAGGTGAGGATAAGAACTTTTGGTGACTCACCGAATGGGTTCATCGATTCTCAGATCTTCATTTCTTCGTTCTTTCAGCTACTTTTGTTCCTTTTTGCTAAGTAGTGTCCATGCTTTCCCTCAAACTCCAAATACCTGAAACTTAAGGGTTTTCATCAGATATTCAGACAAAATATGCATTTAAAGACACTAATTCTATCAAAACATATCCCTAAATAGGTCCAATTTTTGGACTCATCAGTTTCTTAACCCTAAGATATTTTTATCGATTTCATACTAAAGTGCAATAATATTATCGTGTTGTTGTGTGTTGGACCTCTATGACAGAATCAATAGGTTTGAATGCTTGATTTCATTTGATATTCTTGCCCGTAATGTTTTGATTATCGAAATCCCGTAAGTCTATGCTTCAAATGAAGTAAATTTTATGGGTATCATGCTTGGGGGTTATGGGTCTGAGCTTAATTTAACTAATGCATGCTTTTATATTGTTTTTGGGGATTACAGGGTTGAATTTGAGAAGTTGGGTTGAAAATAGGCACGTTGGGCCGTTTGGCGAGCTAGGTCAAGCTCGTTGAACCACTCAGCGGTTCACCTAATGTCCACATCTCACTTTTAATTTCATGCAAAATATGTTGTTAGAGTCTGTAACTTTTGGTGAGAAGCCTGAAGTCGTCAAAGGAACTCGATGACTCACCAAAACTCTTCTTTCTCACCCTTGTCTGCTCCTCTGTATCCCTTTGCACTATAGTTTTCAGCGAACTAACCCTTGATCATCGAATGACATCGGTGATTCACCGACTGAGTCAGTGAGTTTGCCTGCAACTGATTTTCTATGCATACATCAAATGTTTTTCTAACCTTGTCTCGAAGTTGCAGACATGGCCAAACCTAAGGTTGCAGGTGAAAACAGGCCACCCCAAACAAAGGGAAAGAGAATAGTCACTAATGTAGAGGCAGCTACATCCAATGTCAAAGCTACCAAACCTCTCACATCTTGTGGGAAGGAGGATAAAGGAAAGGGCAAGAATGCCCGAAAAGTCTATGCATCTTCTTTTCGGAAGATCATTTTAACTATTCCATGAAACCCTAATGTTCCTTTATGGGCCCAGGGGTTCTATGCAGCTATGGAAGCCTTTTGGGCGGATTCACAGGTGGCCACTCCTAGTGGGCCTAACATTGTTGATGATTTTGAGATAGTTCCAAATACTGATGCCTAGAGCTAGAACACTACTCTGGGCACTGATGCCCAACTCCAGACTACTGCACCGGGCACTGAGGCCCAAGTAGATGGAGAGACTGTGTAAACAGGATCCCCTTTTTACCTCCCTCTCTGTCTTTCTTTATTTTAAATTTTGGATAATTTTGTTTGCATTTGAGGACAAATGTTTTTTATTATGGCGGGGTGAGGCCCACCTTTGTGTGCTATTCGTGATTAATGTTTTGATTTTATATTTGGGTCATTATGCTTAATATTATGTTATACACAGCTTTCTGTAGACGTTTGAGATTGTGGCTCCTTTTGCTTTAATTGTAAATGATTTTGGACCCTTCCAAAAAATATTTTGCCACCTCTTGTATATACTTGAAAGTGGCTGTTCTTTAGCAAATTTGAGTCTCGCTTTTGATCAATATCGATGACTCAAATAGTGCTCACAATCGAATGAACATGAATGTGTGGCTACGATGAGACCAAATGAAGTTACATAGACAATATGTGAACTCTTTCCATCTCGTTGTGACTTGCCAAGTATCAAATTGATTCTCTTGTGATGATCGGTGCACACTAGCAAAAGTATGGAGTCTTGTTTGACTTTGGTGTCAATGCCTTGTGTGATGAGTTTACTGTGAATCGTGAATGATGACACCTAGAATTTGCCCTATTGGTCCGGTCAACTAAGTAAGGCTATCTCTTGATATGATCTTAGGCAACTTCGAAGAGTATGAACCAATTTGACATATACCTCTTTTGTGACCTACCTTCTGAGTGTGTGAACCTCTTTTGAACACCCTTTGAGCCTTACCTTTCTTTGCGACTTGATGAAAACATGACCTTTCTTAAATCCACTACCTATAATCCTCTTGATTTGTGGTTGATTGAATAGACAACTTAGGCCAAAAGACTAAGTTGGGGGTGTGCTGAATAGAGAAGGCAAGTCAAGAAGTGCTATAAAAGTCCCTTTTAACTCACAATGTTGAGAAAAATGGAACCCCTCCATACAAAAAAAAAAAAAAGAGAAAAGAAGAGAAAAAAAAGGAATGAAAAAGAAAAAGTCATGAAATAAAGTTATGAAAATACAAAAGAAATGGGGTTTCCGAACAATCCATGGAAAGTGAATAATAGGATGACTTATGAGCACTAAAGAAAATGATGAAAGAAGAGGAAAGGAAGTGTTGTGAGTACCACATTTCATGAGGATAAAAGCCACTAAGCCTAAATGACCATACCTTTGCACTCAGCCCTATTAGAAGCCTTGAAAAGACCTGTTTGATATTCAGTGAGCTGAAGTAATTGTCAATTGGAAACTACGGGCAAACCTATGGGAGGAAGCATGCATAGTGTTCTTTCTTGTGAGTGTGAGCGTTGCATTTGATTCTGAAACATTAAATAATTAAACCATTTTGTGTGAATATGGAATCATTCTTTGTGTGAGGGCATTTGAATACCTTAGTTGAGCTTGAACTTGCATTTGAAGCAAGTATTGTGAGCTTGAGAATCTTTGATAATGGTGTGTCACAACTTGAATCTTTGAGTATACAATTGATCCTTGCATGAGTAAGTTGAGTCTTGTTGTGTACATTCATGATAAAGTCTTGTGTAGCACTGTTTGAGACATCCTTTTTGTACTGCTAAACTTGAGTTTTACTTGAGGACAAGAAAAAGTTTAAGTTGGGGGTGTTGATGGGTCCACAATTTGGACTCATTTAGAGCTATATTTTGATTGAATTAGTGTCCTCAAATGCATATTTTGTCTCAATATCTAATGTAAATCCTTAAGTTTTAGGTATTTGACTTGAGAGAGAAAGCATGGACACTATCAACCAAAAAGGAACAAAGCAGCTCAAAGAAGGAAGAAAAGATAGCCTGAAAATCGCCTAATCCATTAGACAAGTCATCGAAAGGCCTCCAATCTCACCTAAATTTCCAGTGTGCTGAGCCCTGAAAGAAAGGATCAAGTCTGTAAGGAAAGGGAGCAGTCAGTGCATCACCGAGTAGTTCCGCGAAACAGTTCCCTGTTTCCCAATGATTCAAAACGCGAAGATGCTGAATGCAAAAGTTGATAGGCAATGAACCAGACAAAAAGGCGGATCGCCGAGTGCATCGGTGAACACGACTAACTACTCCGATTGATCTTTCGCAGCACAAATTTTCAAAAACTATAAATACACATTTAATTTTGTAGCTTAGTATCAAGTTCTAGAGAATTATTACTGAGACTTAGAATATTTTCAGTTTTTAGTTCTTAAAGTTTTTGGGAGACATTGTTCTTGAGCTTGCAGGTTTTGAAGGTTTTCAACTCCAAGAAATTGGAAGTAGGTATCCAAGTATCTTTATCTTCGACGTGTTTCAAGACATTTTCTATCATACCTACTTGATGGAAACACTTGTTGGTATTGATTTCTATCTTTTTTTCATGTCTAGCTAAAACCCTAATTCTTGGGGTGTGATTTTGTGAATATGGGTTAAATTTCCTGTTGGGTATTGCTTATTGTTTGTCTATTTGTTGTTTAAATGTAATTTCGTTTAGTTGTTGTGTTTGAACTTAATGGAATTGTAGTTTCAAATATGATTTTATCTTACTGTTTCTCGCTTGCTCGAGAGAGAAGTTTTAAAACTAAGACTACTAAATCGATAGCCGGTGGTTATTGGGTCATCGTGGGTTTAACTCGAGAGAGTGATTCCTAGACCTTCTCCCACACATTCAGCTCGAGAGAGTGAATGGGATAAGGTGGAGGTTGTGCTTAAGTGCTGCAACTTGATGTTAGAGAGAAATCGAGTTAATTCGGGGTAAGTTGCTTGAGAGAGAATTTACCCTCACTAAAGTCTAGCCTAGTTACAAATATTCAGCTACATACTATCAATAACATTTACCCAATAGTATATTTTATCCCTATTCCTATAACATCCCAAGAATCCCGTCTCCTTATCTCGCATCATTATTTTTTGTTGTTTTTGTCATTAGTTGAATGCGAACCTCCCATTTGGTAATTGACATTCGTGTCACCTTTAGATTTAGTATGTTTGTATTCGTTAATGTTTATAGCTATGATTGATTAGAACTTAATTTTACTTTTCTATTAATTCTTGCAACCACTCCCTTAGGACTCGACTCCAACCTATTCAGTTGGGTTATATTACTGCACGTGATCGTTGACACCTGAATTGGAAATTGTGTCTTTGATTACGTCTAAACATCAGTGGCTTGCCTTAATTTGGCAATAGATGGAACACAAAGAGGTAGGGCATTAGATCACGAGTTGGGGCCTCTACCCAAAGCCTCAATTGAAGAAGCACCCAAAATAGAGTTTAAATCTCTGCCTGCTAACCTAAGGTATGCATATTTGGGTAACAATGAAACTTTGCCAGTAATACTTTCTACAGAAATGTCTGAATCACAGGTTGATGCGGCATTGAGAATCTTGAAGTAAAGGAAGAGAGCGCTTGGGTGGTAGAGGTCTGATATTCATGGGATTAATCCAACATTATGTATGCAAAAAATCTAGATAGAGGAGGATCATAGGCCAAGTGTGCAACATCAACGTAGACTAAATCCCTTAATGAAAGAAGTGGTAACAAAGGAAGTGATCAAGTGGTTGGATGTGGGAACTGGGTATCAAAATTCTGATAGTAAGTGGTAAGTCTTATGCAGTGTGTACCAAAGAAGTGAGGTATGACAGTGGTGAAGAATGAGAAAAATGAGTTGATTCCCACTAGAACCGTCACCAGATGGAGAATTTGCATGGATTACCAAAAGTTAAATGAGGTCACACGAAAGGATCATTATTCTATTCCTTTCATTGATCAAATGCTCGAACGACTAGTAGGGAAAGAATACTATTGCTTCTTAAATGGGTATTCTGGATATAATCAAATTTTCATCGCACCCGTAGACGAAGAGAAGACCACATTCACTTGTCCTTATGGTACGTATGCCTTCAAATGCATGCCATTTGGACTCTGCGATGCATCGGTGACTTTTCGAAGGGGCATGATGGCCATTTTTCATGATATGGTGGAGGAATTATAGAGGTATTTATGGATGATTTCTCTGTCTTTGAGAAGACTTTTGAGGAATGTCTTTAGAACCTTGATAAAGTACTTGCTTGCTGTGAAGATACAAACTTAGTGCTCAACTGAGGGAAATGTCACTTCTTAGTTTTAGAAGGCATAGTGCAGGTCATAAGGAGTCAAAGCATTGACTAGAAGTAGATAAAGCAAAGGTTGAAGTGATTGAAAAATTACCCCTTCTATTTCTATAAAAGGGGTGTGAAGTTTCCTTGGGAATGCAGGTTTTTACCGAAGATTCATCAAGGATTTCTTTTAAGATTGAAAAACCTATATGCCGTCTATTAGAAAAGGAGATGAAATTTAAGTTTGATGAGATGTGCTTGAAGGCGTTTGAGGTTTTGAAGCAGAACTTAATTGAAGCTTCAATCTTCATTGCTCCTAACTGGGAGTTACCATTTGAACTTATGTGTGATACAAGCAATGTAGCAGTGGGTGCAGTATTGGGACAAAGAAAAGATAAAGAGTTCCATTCAATATATTATGCGAGTAAGACACTTGATTCTGCTCAAGCTAATTACACATTGACTGGGAAGGAGATGCTGGCTCTAGTGTAGGTACCAATGTAATTGTTTACACTAACCATGCAGCTATTAGGTACCTAAGCAACAACAAGGATGCTAGACAAAGGTTAAGTTAGTGGATATTGCTTTTCCATGAATTTTTCCTTGAGATAAAAGACAAAGGGGTAATGAGAAAAAAATAGTTGATCATTTGTCCAGGTAATAATATTTTTCTATCGTACATGAGAGGGAAAAAATAGGCGAAGAAATTTCAGATGAGCAGATGATTGCATTGTATACCTCTCAAGTGACTTGGTATGCTAATATAGTAAATTTGTTAGTGAGTGGATTGAATCCTCCAAGTTCAACTCCCCAACAAAAAAAAGAAGTTGACTCATGATGCTAGGTTCTACATCTGGGATGATCCATTCATGTTCGAACAAGAAATGGATCGAGTTATGAGACGATGAATTCCTTAATATGAGGTCAAACAAATGCTCGAAAGTTGTCATGCAAGTCCTTATGGAGGGCACCACGGAGGAGAGTGCACGGCGCACAAGATACGGCAATCTGGTTTCTGTTGGCCCACCTTATTCAAAGATTATATGGCCTATGTGAAGGGATGTGATCAAGTCCAAAGGTTGGGTGCTATGTCAAGAAGACATAAGATGAGACTAAACAATATTCTTGAGGTGGAGATCTTTGATGTGTGGGGTATTGATTTCATGGATCCCTCCCTACCATCTAGTGGAAACCAATACATTCTAGTGATTATTGATTATGTGTCCAAATGGGTTCAGGCGGTAGCTCTTCCCATGAATGACTCAAGTGTGGTGATAAAATTCATTAAGAAGCACATTTTCACTCGCTTTGGTACTCCTAGGGTAATCATAAGTGATGGAGGTAAACATTTCCTTCACCATTCAGTGAAAAAACTTCTTGCTAAATATGGTATCCGACATAAAGTTGTGCCATCCTCAAACAAGTGGTCAAGTGGAACTGTAAAATAAAAAGGTGAAGCAAATCTTGCAGAAGACAGTGAATGCGCAGAGAAGAGAATGGTCTGAGAAGCTTGATGATGCGTTATGGGCATATAGAATTTCATATAAAACACCCATAGGGACTTCTCCCTATCACATGGCATTCGACAAGGCATGCAATCTTCCGGTGGAATTAGAGCACCTAGTGTATTGGGCAATTAAGAAGTTAAATCTTGACTCCGAGCTGGCTAGTAGGAAGTGAATTAGTCGGTTGCATGAACTTGAGGAGTTTACGATCCATGCTTACGAGAATGCTAAGCTGTACAAAGAGAAGACCAAGAGATGGCATGACAAGCACATAGTTCCTCACACTTCCACTCCATGTGAAAGGTGCTACTTTTTAACTCTAGACATAATTTATTCCCTAGGAAACTAAGCTCTTAATGGAGTGGGCCCTTCGAAGTGGTGAGGATGACACAACATGGTGCTATAGAACTTAAAGGTAAACATACCCTGTTGTTCTTGGTGAATAGGCAAAGGGTCAAGCACTACTTTTGTGAAGATACGAATCGTGATTGAGAAGCTTCTGAGCTAAATAATGAATGATCCAAGCTTAGTCGAGCTGCGACGTCAAACCAGGCGCTCCACGGAAGGCAACCTGTGAAAATATGTAATAAGTAGTGAGTTTTGTTTAATTTTTAGTTTAGCTTAGTTTCATTTTTCTAGGATTTTGTGACAATTATCTTGTTTTTATTTTATTTTATTTTTAGGATTTTTGTTAAGTTTGATTTTTTTTTTTTTTTGTAATAGTTAGGAGTTATGAAGAAAATACAAAAAAAGGAGTCGTTCCACGACCAAAACTAAGGCATTGGGTGGGAGGAAACCCACCACTTTATTTTACATTGTTCGGTTGATGTGTAGGATATCAGAGACTATACCATAATTGGAGGAGAAACAAGCACATCAGAAAATGGGGCGAGGATTCCCAACCATGGTCGGGTGCAGGACGGGCACACTGCGCCAAGGAAGCCAGTCCTACGACCTGTTCCAGGTGCACTTGCACTGCCTCACGCCACCATCGCGCCCGCCAATTGTGAGGCACTGATTCTCGGGCTATTTGGGCGTGCTTAGCAAAGAAGGAATTACTGGTAGCGGTTTTTGGTGCACTGCTAGCACGCCACCCCCCAACGCGCCAAGCTCAAAAATTTTGAAGTTTTTTTCCTCCCATGGAAGCCCCCCCCCCCACCCCCCAAACCACCTTAAATCTTCCACCCACCCAAATTCCCCCTAACTTTCTCAAAATTTTCTCTCTCTACCCGCCTCTTTCTTCAAATTCTCTCCAAATTCTCCAGTTTTTCCTTCATCTTCTCCACCTAATTCTTCCCCAAAATACCATATTCCTCAATTAATTCTTCCTAAAACCTTCTTTTCTTAACTTTTTCTCCACACCCAACTACTAAAACCACAAAAATTCTAAAGAAAAATCAAACCCACTAAAACCTACCCCCCACTGCCTACCCGACCCCCACCCACTTTCTTCCCTAATATTTTTTTCTTTTTATTTCTTATTTTTTTCAATGTTGAGGCTAGGATGGCTCCTAAGTTCAAGAATGTTGCAAATCGTGTGGGTACTAAGTAAAGTTGAAAAGGGACGACTTTTGAAAGTTGAAGTCGGGCACTTACCGACTTACCGCCTCAAAAAATTTGTAAGGAAGCGGTTATTCACTACGGTGAGGAATGGTATGACTGTCAATAATAAGCTAAGTACATGGGCGATGAATATGTAAATTAAGGGTGATTGCTTGTGGAATTTCCTCACATTCACACTCATGTCCTTCCTTTAGGGCTTTAGTACATCTTTATGGATCCTGGTGAGTGTAATTTGAGTCTTGTGTGTGAATTCTATGCTAATTAGAATATGCATCATGTAAGGTGTCACGACCTAGGGGTACCCCCTAGATGTAATATGGTGTATAGAACCCCCGAAGTACCTCATACAAGCCACTTAGCTTTAATAGAATAAGAATAGAACAATAAGAGTAAAACAGTAGTCTAAGTCGAATAGTTTTATAAAAGAAAAGCGGAAGTCTAAAACACTTGTCTCAATATAACCATCTAGTGCAACATAATGATATCAGTACTAGCCCATACATCATGTCCAAAAGTGAAATACATGAAAAAACTGAAACAATAGAATTCGTCCTCGAAGCACGAGGACTCACCAAAGCTCAGGAATTTTGAAATCAACCACTAGCGACAAAACTGAGAAACTTGAGTGTCAGATCCTACATTTTGGGGAAATGTAGGCAAGAGTATGCATTGGTACAAAACAATGTACCAAGTATGATATCTATGCATTAAACATTTAAATAATGCTAAAAGAGGACATTTTATTTCATGACATGCAATTGACCAAGCTAAAACATGATATAAAAGGGTTAGAAAACATAAGTCATAAAACCATGGTCAATTCAAGCTAGCATCTTTAAAGCCTTTGAAAACATATGAGATACTTCTTAAAGTAACCTTAGTTCATTATTAATGTGAGGAATTGGCCTTAACCGACATAGAGATCATGTAAGATATAACATGATCCTCTGGTGTCTCCCACACTGAAAAGGGTTGTGCTACTTGCCACGGTAAGGACCATAATCTGAGCTAAAGTGGATCAACTACCTAATGTCTATCTAGACAATCATCCTATGGGGGCCCATAGGTAATGGATAAGGAGATTTGTACTAGAAACCCCGCCTCTACTAACGGGAGATATTCCATCTCAATATTCTCTCTGTATTAAGCATAAATCCCACGAAATATTCATTTTTTTCTTGATCTTACTATCCATGAAAAGGCACATCATCGGTCCAATCCAAGCTAAGTCATTATCCATGGAAACATATCATTCAATAAACAATCCAAGCTAGGTTCATTAGGATAGCTCTTAATCTTTAATTCAATTAGGTGAGAAAATCTTTCAACCTTAGAATCCTTATTATGTGAGAAAACCTTTCACATATTACTTTTATGTGTAAATGAGAAATGTCCTTTAAACAACACATCCACATCATCACCATTGGTACTTTACTCTGAAAGCATCCTTAAAACATTTGCATAGATTTCATAAGACATGCATAATTCCATAATTTAGCTTTTTCAAGGCTCAAACCCACTTTCAATCATCAATTTTTAGAAAACGTGGGTTAGATATTGATTTCATCCTAAATTCATGTAAAGCTAGAAATACATGCTTAATTTCATAAAATTCTTTCTTCATAATAAAAATCCCACATCATATGATCATAACTTGAAAACATTGGGATTTCATGGGTTCATAGGGTAAATCATCATAAAATCATAGTACTTGATTAATTCATGTATAAGAGATCATAATTCAATCATTTAAATAAATAATCAAAAAGAACACATGACAATTGATGAATCCCCAAACTCAATTAGGGAATTCTCTTTGAAATAAAGGAATTTGGGAACTCCGTTAACGGAAGGAATCCATGGATGAAAACTATCATACCTCAAATCCAAATGCTTACCTTCAATGGAGGTATTGAGACTTGACTTGAAACCCTAGGTTAATTCCTTCTTCTTCTTCACGTTCTAGCGAGAGAAATATTTTGGAGTGGAGAATTGATCTTCTTCTGTGATTTTAGAAGAGTGATTTCTATTGGGAAATTTTGGGGTTAAATAACTTATATAAGGATCTTAGTGAAGGGTAAAACGATGTAGTATCAACATAAAATAATTAAGGAAGGACCCAACTACCCCTTAAATAACTGCGGAACCCACCACTAACGGACCCTAGTCAACTGACACATGGCCCGTCCTAGTAGATCATCGTCGTGATTAGAGACTAGGTTTTTGTTCAGTGAACCAAAGGTCCCAACCACGGACCGTGGTCTAACCAATGGTGTGTTGGTCATGCCATGGTCCTGAGCCTTTGAAGAGTTTGAGGGTGACCAGTCCACGGACCCCACCCATGGTCCGTGGTCCCTTCACTGGCCATGGTTGGCCCCTCGTGGCTGGCACCTAGATTTCTTGAAAACTGTTATGTTGCCTCTTTTCGAATCCGGGGTGTTACAATATCCCCCCCTTGGGATCATTCGTCTCCTAATGAGATTCAAGCTAGTACAAAAAGAGTAGGAGATGAACTAACAACCCAACCTACAATGCAATGCATATAACCAAGGAGGGACTATCAACTCCAAACTAAGATGTTCTCAAAAACATAAGAGTGGTGAAACCTAATCTAACAGCCCATCATGCATGCAATGCACATATTCAAGGAGGGAACATCAACTCCAAGCTAACATCCTAGGAGTAATCATCAACTCCAAGCTAACATCCTAGGAGGAAACATCAACTCCAAGCTAACAACATGCTCAAATACTATATCTGAAGAGGAAATATCAACTCCAAGCTAAAGGCATGCTCACAATATCATATCAAGTAGTCTACATGCAATTCATGCTCGCATGCACATAAGTATGTAGAAATTAATCAAATTGACTCATTTTCGCAAAACTTGAACTATTCATAAATCATGCATAGTAAGGAAATCATGGAAACATAAAAGACACATGACTCAAAAATAAAGAACAAACCATGATAAACTCATTACCTCAAGCTAGAGTAGGAGTAAAAGGAAAGAGATGAGGATATCGGGACAACATATCGGTATAACTGATTCCTCCACAACACTTTCACGGAAGCTACTTTCTTATTTCTCAACTTCTTGACTTGCCAGTCTAAAATCTCAACCGGTACTCACTTTTTGGAAATTCTGACACTTAGCCACAAATTCCTCAATATACTTCTTAATCCCATTGCACCTATAGACCTCCCATAAATCACGGTACATCTTGGTTGCTCCTGGGTGAATGGATTATCACGAACTATGGCCTTCTCACAAGATTTGTTCCCTCAAGTCATCAATATTTGGAACGCATAATCGACCTTGATATCTAAGCACACTATCTCCCTATTTGGAGAAAGCCTCTACAGATTTCATAAGTACCGCTTCTTTCAATTCTACCAAAATTGGATCAAGACCTCGATTGGCCTTCATATCCGCCACAAAAGACAATTCGGAACCATTTTGAATCATGAAACCACCCTTGGTGAGGTCTACTAACTTAACACCTAATAGGGCCAATATATTAACATCTCAAACCAACACTTTCTTTTCTTCCTCAACATGAGCAACACTACCCATAGATAACCGACTAAGAGCATCTGCCACCACATTTGCCTTTTCGGGGAGATAGAGAACACTCATATAATAATATTACAATAACTCAAGCCACTTTTTTTGGCGAAGATTTAGATCTTTCTAATTAAACATGTATTGCAAACTTTTGTGGTCGGTGAACACATTTACATGAACTCTATACAAATAATGCCTCCACATATTTAATCCAAAAACAACCACCGCTAGTTCAAGGTCATGGGTAGGATAATTCTTCTCATGAATCTTAAAATTTCCTTCAGGCATAGGCCATAACTTTCCCATTTTGCATAAGTACACACCCTAGCCCAATTCTTGAGGTGTCACAATAAACAACAAAACCATCGGTCCCTTCTAGTAAAGCCAATACCGGAGAGAAAGTAAGTCTAGCATTCAACTCTTCGTAACTCTTTTCACATAATTCAAACCATATGAACTTAGCCTTCTTTTGAGTCAAAGCTATCAAAGGTGAAACAATTGAAGAGAATCCCTCAACAAGCCTTCTAAAGTAATCGGCCAAACCCAAGAAACATCTCCACATCCATCTTCTTAGAATCTACCTCAATGCCTTTACTTGAGAGAATATGACCAAGGAAATGTATGGACCTTAATCAAAATTCAAATTTGCTAAATTTTGAAAAAGTTTTTGGTCCTTAAGAACTTGCAACACGATCCTCAAATGATCAACATTTTGAGTCTCACTTCTTGAATAGATCAATATATAATCAATGAACACAATCACAAACATGTCAAGATATTGTCTAAAAACCCTATTCATCAAATCCATAAATGTCGTCGGAGAATTAGTCAACCCAAAGGACATTACCAAAAACTCATAATGACCATACCGAGTTTGAAAAGCCATCATTGGAATATCATCTTCTTTAATCCTCAATTGGAGATAACCTGATCGAAGATCAATATAAGAAAAGTAACTAGCTCCTTGAAGTTTATCAAATAAATCATCTATCCTTGGGAGAAGATATTTATTCTTAATGGTCACCTGGTTCAACTAACGATAGTCAATGCACAAATGAAAAGACCCATCTTTCTTTCTAACAAAACAAATATGAGCACCCTATGGAGAAGTACTCGGTTAGATGAAACCCTTATCCAATAGATCTTTCACTTGTTCTTTCAACTCCTTAAGTTCTGCCAGAGCCATACCGTAAGAAGGAATAGAAATAGGTTGCATATCTGGGAGAAGGTAAATACAGAAGTCTATTTCCCTTCTAGGAAGAATAACAGGTAAATCATCTGGGAATACTTTTGGAAACTCATTAACAACGGCAACCGACTCGAGAGTAGGGGTTTCAGGATCCACATCCCTCACCCTAACTAGATGGTAATTCCAACCCTTAGAAATCAGCTTTCTATCTTTAAGACAAGAGATAAACTAACCCTTAGGAGTATAATTTCCCCTTGTCCACTCTAGGGAAGGCTCATTCGGGAACTAAAACTTAAATACACGAGTTCTACAATCAATAGAAGCATAACATGAGTGTAGCCAATCCATTCCATTGATAACATCAAAGTCTATCATATCAAGCTCTACCAAGTCAAGAAGAGTAATTTTATGGGACAAGGAAATGGGACACTTTCTATAGACCCTCATAGCCACAATAGAATCACCAACAGGAGCAAATACAAAAAAAGGATCTAACAACACATCGGGAAGCACAGCAAACCTCATAGCCACATATGGCGTTACAAAAGACAAGGTAGCACCGGGATCAAGTAAAGAATAAACATCGAGTTGGAAAACTTTCAACATATCATCAACCACATTAGGAGAACTCTCTTGTTCACCACAAGTCTGAATTGTATAGAATTGGTTTTTCTTAGGAGCATTGGGACTCGAACCACTAGTAGGAGCTTGTTTTCCCTCTCTTCTTTTAGCCATAAGCATCGGGCAATCCATCATTTTATTACCACTCTTACAAAAATTGAAGCAACCATTTGTGCCGACTAGGCACTTACCCTCGTGTTTCATTCCACACCTAGTACAAGTAGATGTGGGCAATAAAGATCAATTAACATTCCCTCCTTGAGGCTTATGATTATACACCCTATCATTATTGAAATTAGGAGGAGCATTGGAGGAACCTTGAGTGGAAAACCATTGTCGAAATCTAGAACGACCATGTCCATCAAACCTTTCAAGATAGAAATTACCATCACCGTTCTTAGCCCTCTTTGTTTACCTAGACTTTTCCTTAAGTTTCTTCTCTTCATTCTGTTGTGCATGAACCATAAGACTAGAGATATACATGTAATTAATTAGCATTGCGGTATGAAAATCTTAAACCACCATTTCAGACACACTTGAAAGAACTTACTCAACCTATCCCTTTAATCGGCAACCATTGTTGGAGCATATTTAGAAAATTATGTGAACTTTAGAGCATATTCCCTCACACTCATACTTCCTTGACGAAGGTTGATGAACTCAAGCACCTTGGCTTCCCTCATCTCAAGGGGAAAGAACCTATCAAGAAAAGCGGCCTTAAACTTCTCCCAATCAAGAGGACCCACATCTTCCAGTCTCCTTTCTTTCAATTGGTTGTATAAAATTTGAGCCACACCCTTAAGTTGATAAGTGGCCGATTATTCCTTTTTCACCGGCGTCACTCCCATGATCATCAAAACCTTATAGACCACACCAAAGGATTCATCCTAGTGAAGTCTCTCACTCTAGATGCTGCCATACCCATATTTTGGTTCGAAGCAATCACAACATCCCTACTTTCTTGGGCCGTCACAGATTCAGCCAAAACTTGAAAAGCAGCCCTAAACTCCGCATTAGTCACTTGCTTAGCCAAAGGATTGACCAAAACTTGAAAAGCTTGGGGAAGAGCTTTTTGTTCCGCATTCTCCCTCACATTTATTCTAGTATAAGCTCTTCGAGTAGCCATATCCCTTAGAGCATCATATAAGGATTAAGAAAGAGATCTTATAGAGTTAAACTCTATCGCACCACTTTAGAGTAATGAAAGAAGTGGATTTTCCCAATCATCGTGTACACTCTCATTCATAAATGTCACGGGCTTCACACTCATGAACAAGACTCTAGTCGACGTGGCTTACAAAGCATCCTAGGACCATTCTAAACCTTGTGCTCTAATTACCAAATTTGTCACGACCTAGGGGTACCCCTAGATATAACATGGCGTATAGAACCCCGAAGGACCCCATACAAGCCACTTAGCTTTCATAATATAAGAAATAGAATAATAATATTAAAACAATAGTCCAAGTCCAATAGTTTTATAAAAGAAAAACGAAAGTCTAAAACATTTGTCTCAATATAACAACGTAGTGCAATAGAATAAAATTGGACTAGCCTATACATCATATCCAAAAGTTAAATACATGAAAGAAACAGAAACAATATAATCCATCCTCGAAGCATGAGAACTCACCAAAGCTTGGGAATCTCAAAATCAACCACTAGCCACGAAAATGAGAAACATGACTGTCGGACCCAACATTTTAAGGAAATGTAGGCAAGAGCATACATTAATACAAAACAATGTACCAAGTATGATAGCTATGCATAAAACATTTAAATCATGCTAAAAAAGGACATTTCTTTTCATGACATGCAATTGACCAAGCTAAAACATGAAATAAAAGGGTTAGAAAACATACGTCATAAAACCATGGTCAATGCAAGCTAACATCTTTAAAGCCTTTGAAAACATATGAGATACTTCTTGAAGTAACCCTAGTTCATTATTAATGTCAGGAATCAGCCTTAAATAACATAGAGACCATGTGAGCTATAACATGATCCCTCGGTGTCTTCCACACCGAAAAAGGTTGTCCTATTTGGACCATAATCTGAGCTAAAATGGATCCACTAACTAATGACGATCCAGACAATCATCCTATGGTGGCACATAAGTAATATGTAAGGAGATTTCTACTAGAAACCACGCCTCAACTAACGGGAGAGCTTCCATCTCAATATTCTCTCGGTGCTAAGCATAAATCCCATGGAATAGTCATCTCTTACTTGTTCTTATTATCCATTGAAAGGCATGTCATCTTGCCAATCCAAGCTAAGTCATTATCCATGGAAAGGTATCTTTCAATAACCAATCCAATCTAGGTTCATTAGGATAGCTCTTAATCTTTGATTCAATGAGGTTGGAAAATCATTCAACCATAGAATCCTTATTATGTGACAAAACTTTTCACATCTTCTTTTTATATGTATATGAGAAATGTTCTTTAAACAACACATTTACATCATCATCATTGATACTTTACTCTGAAAGCATCCTTAAAATATTTGCATAGATTTCATAAGACATGCATAATTCCATAATTTACCTTTCAAGGCTCAAAACCCACTTTCAATAATCAATATTTAGAAAATGTTGGTTAGATATGGATTTCATCAAAAATTCATGTAAATCTAACAATACATGCTTAATTTAATAAAAGTCTTCCTTTATAATCAAAATCCCACATCATATGATCATAACTTGCAAACATGGGGATTTCATGGGTTCATGGGGGAAATCATCAAAAAATCATAGTACTTCATCATTCATGCATAACAAATCATAATTCAATCATTTAAATTAATATTCGAAAGAACCCATGACAATTGAAGAAAACCCTAACTAAATTGGGGAATTCTAACTTTAAAATAGAGGAATTTGGGAACTCCATGAATGGATGGAATCCATTGATGAAAACTGTCATACCTCAAAGCCAAATGGTTATCTACAATGGAGGAATTGAGACTTGACTGAAACCCTAAGTTGAATCCTTCTTCTTCTTTAAGTTCTAGCAAGAGAAATATTTTGTAAAAGAGAATTCATCTTCTTTTGTGATTTTGGAGAATGATTTCTATTGGGAAATTTTGGGGGTTAAAATACTTATATATGGGTCTTAGTGAAGGGTAAAATGACATAGTATCAATATAAAATAATTAAGGAAGGATCAAACTACCACTTTAGTAACTACCGAACCCACCACCAACGGACCCTAGTCAATGGATCGTGGACTGACCCACTGCCCATACCGGTGGAGCGTCGTCTAGATCAGAGACTCACTTTTGGGCTAGTGAACCACAAGCCCCCAACCAATGACCATGGTCTGACCAATGGTTCATTGGTTAGGCCATTGTCCTAGGCCTTTGAAGAGTCTGAGGGTGACCAATCCACGAACCCCAACCACAGTCCGTGGTTCCTTCCACAGGCCGTGGTTGGCCCCTCGTTGCTGGCACTTGGAATTTCTAAAAACTACTATGTTTCCCTTTTCCGAATCCAAGGTGTTACATAAGATGGAACCAAAGTCTTATTTTGAACAATCGTGTGCAATTTTTGATAGAAACGTTGAATGAATTTTTGGGTTCCTCTAACTATGAACATTCTAAGTTTCTAGCCATAATAGGACAAACCCCTTATGAGGATAATCCTCATGCTTTGTGTGGAGTGAACTCTATTGCTAGGTAGGATAGAGTTAGAGATACAGGTCGACATTCGACTCTTCATTATGCCTATTTGAACCTAGAGAAGTGAGTTTGATTGTAGATTGTGTCTAGTACCTTATTGTCATTCAAGCATACGACAGAGGTCACTAGGGTGAGAGTTGTACTGGTCTACCAACTTATTAAAGGATTGCCAGTGAATGCAAGGGCTATTTTAAGACAGAATATGCTCAAGTTTCGAACAAGAAATGGTGGTGTTTTGTTATGGCAGCCTACTCACTAGGTATCTCTAAGCTTTGGAAATTGAAGAAGAAGTCCATGATGTGTTTCCTCCTCATACCCCTCACTTGCTGTCATACCCCGAGGCTACCTCTTATATATAATACGGGACCTAGGATCACCAGTTTCCCCAAACTAACCCTGAGTCTGGCATATCACATGCATACTGACTAGATAACAAAGATAAGTGGAAATATAACTAATAACTGAGTCAAAACTAAGGACTCTAAATGATAGTAAATCTAAACATGTCAAGGGAAAACAAGCCCAAACAGGTGAATACTGACTCTATGTCTGAAAGCCTCTACTACTGATGAGCTGCTGGGAATAGTCCCCTACTAACTCTATAAAATACTGAAAAGAATGAAAGTAAATTAATAAACCAAGCATAATGAAATGTCCTCAAACTATAAGGTCTCACCACTGAAGTTATTGAATGTACGTTAAGAGTCAAACTAAGAGTGATTTGGATTATGTGTGACTGAACCTATATCATAAAACGATGTAGCACAAAGTATGAGTCAGTTCTTGGAATGTACTAAGCATGCAGAATATATATACTAAGTTGAACAGTAGTATAACTAAGTAATATAATAATAACTATGGAAATAGACTGTAGAGAAGCATAACTGAAATATGGGTCAAATACAATGACCAATTACTAATCATGTAACTAATATGTTGAACTGAATGCTGATATCATGGTCAATGCATTAACAATATGACTGTAGGAGCTCTTATAAATCGACTTAAACCAGGTGAGCTAAATGTGGAGTCTGATGTATACGCCTCATCGAGAAGACTCAATATACCTTTCTAGGGGTATAAAGGCATGATTGTGGCGTGATCACTAAAACTGATGCCAAATAAAGGGGACATCTAAACCTACGTTGGCACGTAGTTTTTGGACTATGAGGGTATGCTGAACCCTAGTCCAACTATGTGCTATGTCAACTCCCAACTGAATGAAAAAAAAAACTAAAATGCACTGAAATACCGAGTAGCTCAAAATGTTGTCATGCTATGTGGGAATGCACATAATTATACAGAAATTTATGGCATTCAATTTCTAAAGCATGATTTTCTACCTGATCTGCCTCACAAGTAGAATACATGAGTTGATAGTTGATACAACCTAGGGTTTTGAATTCTATACATGAAAAATACATTAAATCATTAAGAATCATGTTATTTGGATCATGGAAACTATAACAGTTAAAATCATATTAAATCTTCAAAATGAGGAAACCCTAAGTTTGAACTGTTTGTGAGAAATTGAAGAACTGACTAAATTCTTGGTGCATAATGGATGAAAGGGACCCATTAGTGAAATCCCACATACCTGGTGACGAAAACTACGGAGAAATCCTTTCGATATCGGGGCTGAGCTTCGAAGAACAGTCCTTCTTGTTCTTGGGAGAAGCGGTTGACTTTTCCTTTTCTTTTAGCTCTAGGTTGGGTGATTTTTGGAGAATGACTATTCTGGGTATTGTCTGACTAGATTATTAGGCTTAGGCTGAGTAAAACAATGTAGTTTAGGCATCAAACGACAAAATTTAAGTGCCCAACACATATGGTAAAAGACCAATATGACTTAACTTAAATACTCCTTGATGAGATGGGGATTTCGACTTATTAAGGACTTAATATCGAGAGTTATAGTGTCCTTAATGTCTATTTTATGCTCTAAATTAATGTTTAAATGCTAATTTTTTGTAATGAAGGCAAAAGAGAAAGGTAATGACATTACCAGGCTAAAAGGAGCAAAAAAGATGAAAAAGATGAAGAAATGAACGATTGATTATCGCCAAAACCACTCGGCAACTCACTAAGTGGTTCTTCATCTCACCAAATGTTCCAGAAGTCCAGGCCTTGGAGAAAGACAACTCAGCAATTTAAAAGGAGAATTGGCGAATCACCGACTGGATCAGCGACGGAAGTTCTTATCGCATAAAGTCACAGAATGAAAGTGTGGAAAAGCAAAGCTAAAAAGGCGATGGAGGGGAGCACTCGGCAAATCACCAAATCGGTCAGTGAGGCTCGACTTATTTCACCGAGTGGCTGCGAAACTCATAATCTGGAAGAGTATAAATGTGATTTTAAAAAGAAAGTTCCTGAGTTTTTATAGAGTTCTGAAGTTCTGGGCAATAGTTTTGAGTTTTTCAGAGTTTTTACATTGGATTTTTGATCCCTAATAGAATTCTCCAAGTTTCTGAGGGTTTAATTGTTTTTGAAGTGAATTCAAGCATTTGGAAGACTTAGGGATTGTTACCCAAGCTAATGGAAAATTTAGTTGGTAACTATTTCTTGCTCTTTACAATGTGTAGCTAAAACCCCCATTCTTGGGGGTGTTACTATGTGATTGAATTCTTATATTATCTGCTTATATTATCTTATGTGTGTTAGTATTTACTGATTTAATTGTTGATATGAAGTGGGTTCAATTAGTAGTTGAGTTTTAATTGATGAATTGTTGTTGCAAATGCAAATCTAACATAATATTCTAAGCTTGCTTGAGAAAGGGTTTTAGAGTTAAAAGTAGTAATGGATGATTGTAGTAATTTGTTTATTGTGGACTTAGCTTGAGAAAGTGGGTCTAAACTCATTTCTACCAATCGAGCTTAAAACAGTAGATTAATTGAGGTATTGGGCTTTTTTCTTTGTAATGCTTTTTGAGGTTCGAGAGAACTCGCTTGATTCATGATAGTTGATTGAGAAATGGTTGTTACACCTAAAGACTAGTGCACCCACTAAGATTCAACAACTTTTAATAGATGTTAATCCCCCATATAGCGAAATTGGTGTTCAATCGATCACATCCTCAAGGACCCCTTTCTACTTGATTACCCCGTGTGTTCGGAGTTGTTAATTGATCACTCTAATCCCCCTAATTGAAATTAATTGTGAAACTCATGTCATTCTCTTTAATTGTTTCAAAAATGTCTACTTCTACAATCGATTAAACCACTCCTTTCACTTCATAATTGAATTCCTTACTGTATACTCCCTGTGGGATCGACCCCACCTCTTTGTTGGGTTTATTGTTGATTGAAACAGCCTACACTTAGAATCAGATGAAGTGGCTTCGAGACAGGCTTCACAGGCCATCATAATGACCATTTCCCGTCTCACAGCTCATGAAGATGCTCTGCCCGATAAGGCTTCACTTAAATTGGCATAACTTTTTACTCAAAACTTGGAATTTAGCAAACTCGGTGGCATTGGGAAAAGGACTCAGATATCTTTAATTTGATAGTTCATGGGCCACCTAATTCTTTTTTAATAGAAAGATATGGTCATTTAATGTTGACCCTAAACTCTAAGGCTAGCAAATCCCCTTCAAGAACAACTTCAAAGTCAGTGTAGAGCTTCACAAATCGTTTAGATATCTGTGGTGCTTGACAACTCACTTTGGGGCTGAAATCTCACTTAAAAGTTGATGAAATGACTTCAAGATAGGCTTCAAAGGTCGTGTAAAGCACCGGCCTGTCAAGTGGGTCGTGAAGATGCTTTGCCTGACAATGCTTCACGAATATGAGCATAACTTTTTACTCCGAGTTCAGAATTAGGAGAACTTGGTGGCATTGAAAAAGTACTCAAAGATCTTTAATTTTATAGGTTGCGGGTCACCAAATCATTTTGTGGTGAAAAATATGATTGTTTGAAGTTGATGAAAACCTCAAAGTCTATCAATCCTCTTTCACGACCACTTCATGGCTCGTGTCATGCTCCATAGACCATCTAGTGGTTCATGTTCCTTCATAGTAGCCATGGTGGTTCTATGTCCCCCTTATGGGCCACATCATAGCCCATGTGGAGCTCCACAATTCGTTTAATGGTCCATGGTCTTTCACCTTTTGATGGGTGCACAACCACGTGCCGGATGATCGGTTGTGGTCCCCTTCACGACCCGTTAACCCCCTCTGTGGTTTTCCCTTCTCTCTTATTGAATCTTAGTTCTTATTTCTAAGGTGGTACAATATCTCTTCCTTGGGGTCATTCGTCTTTGAATGAAGTTTGAACAAGCAGAGTTTGGAGGAAAAAGCTTAAATCCCTACCAACTGAATACTAGAAACTGATATGTAATTGAACCGAGTTTCATGAACATGCAAATATGTTCAAATCAAAAGATAACTAAGAGAAGAAGATACTAATACTGAATTATACAAGATTAAATTGAGAGACTGGAGGGGAACTATTACCTCAAGCTAAAATGGAATTGGAAGGAAAGAGGTAAGGATACTTGGCCATCATGGATGCTTTTGCTTCCCAAGTAGCTCCCTCTATGGACTAACTCCTCCACAAAACCTTTACTGAAGTGACTTTCTTATTTCACAACCTGTGAAACGACAGTCAAGAATATCAACTAGCACCTCTTCATAAGTGAAACTAACTTTCACTACCACACTCTAGTGGTACTATCGATGTCGGATCACCCAGACAGTTCTTTAATAAGGAAATGTGAAAGATCGGAAGAACCGCTGCTAGTTTTATTTGTAGCTCTAACTCATAAGCCACATTACCAACCTTTTTCAAGATCTATAGTCCTATATACCTGAGATTGAGCTTCCCTTTCTTACCAAATTTCATCACCCCTTTCATGGGTGACACTTTTAGGAAAACTCAATCATCAATTTCAAACTCTAAGTCCCTTATTCTCACATCTGCATAGGACTTTTGATGACTCTAAGCTGTTTTTTAGTCTAACTATGATGGGTTGAACTTTCTCTGTAGCCTCATGAATCGAATCTTGCACAATCAAGGTTGTTTCATCTACTTCGGACCAACAAACCTGAGACCTGCATCTACGCCCATATAGTGCTTCATAAAAGGCCATCTGAATATTAGAATGGAAGTTGTTATTATAGGTGAAATCTATGAGAGGTAGGTGATCATCCCAACTACCGTTGAAATAGATCACACAAGCTCTCAACATGTCCCCTAAGGTCAAAATGGTATGCTCTACCTAACCATCCATTTGTGGATGAAATGATGTACTGAGATTTAGCTGAGTACCAAGACCTTTTTTAAATGACTTCTAGAAATGGGATGCAAACTGAGGACCTCTATCTGAGATTATAAACAAGAGAACCCCATGCAACTTGACTATCTCGTTGATGTAGAGCTTGGCGTAGTTCTCTACCGAATTTGTAGTCTTGATAGCCAAGAAGTAAGCTGACTTAGTAACTCTGTCCACTGTCACCCAAATGGAGTCATGTTGTCTACAAGTACGAGGAAATCCCGTAATGAAGTCCAATTTCATCAGTTCCTACTTCCACGTGGGAATGTTAATATCTTGAGTCATACCTCCTAGTTTCTGATGCTCTACTTTAACTTGCTCATAGTTAGGACACTTAGCCATAAAGTCTATGATATCCCTCTTCATGTCGTTCCACCAATAGATTTCCCATAGATCATAGGACATGTTAGTGCCACCCATATGAATAGAATATCTGGAATTATAGGCTTATGTAAGGATCTGCTACCTCACTCACCCACATTTGGAACACATAAACGACCTTTGTAACGAAGTACACCATCTCGCCCTTGGGAATAAACCTCAATTTTTTGCTAATGAACTACACCTTTCAACTGAAGTAATATAGGATCGTTATCCTATTTTTCCTTAACCTCTGCTATCGATAAAGATTTTGATCCATTCTGAACTAGCACACCACCATCTGACGTGTCTGTAAGGCAAACTCCTAAGCGAGCAAGCCAGTGAACATCTTTGGCTAACTCTTTATTTTCTTCCTCAACATGTGCTACACTACCCATGGATAGTCTGCTAAGGGCATCATCTACTACATTGGCCAAACCTGGATGGTAGAGTGGATTCATGTCATAGTCTTTGAGGAATTCAAGCCATCTCCTCTGACGGAGATCCAACTCCTTCTTGGTGAACACATATTGGAGGCTCTTATGATCTATGAACACATCAACATGAACACCATACAAGTAACGTCTCCTAATCTTTAGGCCAAACACTACACTACAAGCTCAAGGTCATGAGTCAGGTAGTTCTTCTCATGAACCTTAAGATGCCCAGAAGCATAAGAAATGACCTTAATTTACTGCATCAATAAACAACCTAGGTCATCCCTATGCATCACAATAATCCACATAACCGTTTAAACCCTCTGGTTGAGTCACGACCGGAGTTGTAGCCAACCTGGTTTTCACTTCTAAGAAGGTTTTCTCACACTCATCTAACCACTAAAACTTGACCTCTTTCTCAGTTAACTTGGTCAATGGGGAAGCTATGGATGAAAATCCTTCAACAAACCTCCTATAATAACTGGTCAAACCCAAGAAATTTCTTATATCAGTCAGAGAGTTTGGTTAGGGACAATGTTTTTTACTGCCTCAATTTTTTAGAGAATCTACTCAGATCCCTATGTTGGATACTACATGACCAAGGAAAGCTACTGATTGTAACAAGAATTCACATTTGCTAAACTTAGTCAAAAACTAGCGATTTTTAAGGGTTTGCAAAACAACTCACAGATGAGTCGTAGTCACTTGCTCACTTCGAAAATAAATGAGGATATCATCATCAAATAATATGAAAAACAAGTCCAAATATTGTTTGAACACCCTGTTCATTAAGTCGATGAAAGCTCCAGGAGCATTTGCTAGTCTAAAAGACATAACTACAAATTCATAGTGGTCATACTGAGTCCTGAAGGTTGTCTTCGGGATGTAACTATCTCTGACTTTTAGCTAAGGATAACCAGACTTGATATCTATCTTAACAAATAAACTAACACCCTAAAGTTGGTCGAACAAGTCATCAATCATGGAGATGGGATATTAGTTCTTTATTGTGACTTTATTCAACTAACGATAGTAAATGCACATTCTGAGAGAACCATCTTTCGTTTTCACGAACAATACTAGAGTACCCCATGGAGAGATACTAGGTCTAATGAAGCCCTTATCTTGATGGTCTTTAAACTATTCTTTCAATTCCTTAAGCTTGGTTGGAGCCAATTTGTAAGGAGGAATCAAAATAGGCTAGGTATCCGTATAGAGATATATTTCGAAGTCCATTTCCCTTTCGGGAGGAACTCATGGATAATATTTTGGGAACACTTCTAGAAACTCATTCACCACTGGATTGACTAAAGAGTTAGAGTTTCAAAGTTTGAATCCTTAACCCAACAAGATGATAAATATACCCTTTGGAAATCATTTTCCTAGCTTTTGAGTTAGAGATAAATCGACCTACTGGCATTGAGTTATGACCCTTCTATTCTAAGACTAGCTCATTCGGAAGCTGAAACTGAATGATCCTAATTCTACAATCCACTGAGGCATATTAGGAATTTAACCAATCCATGCCTAGAATGATATCGATATCTACCATTTTTAACTTTACAAGGTCTACTAAGGTGACTTTCTGAGAGACTGTGACAGGATAATTTATGTATGCTCGTCTAGCTATAACTAGGTAACAAACTGGAGTAGAGACTGATAAGGGTTCTGAGAGAGTTTTTGACTGACATCGATCCCTGAATTCTATACATGCAAATTACACTAAATCACCAAGTATCATGTTATTTAGATCATAGGAACGATAATAGCTAAAATCACAATAAATCTTCAAAATCTGGAAACCCTAGGTCATAATAGTTTATGAGAAATTAAATAACTGACTGAATTGTAGGGACCTAGTGGGTGAATGGAACCCACTAGTGAAATCCCATTTACTTGGTGAAAAAATCTATGGAGAAATACTTTGGATTTCGGGGTTGAGCTTCGAAGAACACTCCTACTTGTTCTTGGGAGAAGCAACCGACTTTTCCTCTTCTTTTCACACTAAGATGGGTGATTTTTGGAGAATGAGGGTTCTGGGTTTTTTCTTACTAATTATTAGTCTTAGACTGAGTAAAATGATGTAGTTTAGGCATCAAAGAATGTAGTTTAAGTGCCCAACACATAGGGTAAAAGAACAATACAACAGTGGCTTAAATGATGCCAAAGTGCCTTCAAGGCAGGCTTCATTGACCGTCATGATGACCAAGGCCTGTCTAGCAGCTCATGAAGATGCCCTGCTCGAGAGGGCTTCACTAAAATGGGCATAACTTTTTACTCCATGCTTGGAACTTAGCAAACTCGGTTGCGCTAGAAAGAGGACTCAGAGATCTTTAATTTGGTAGATCTTGGGCCACCTAATTCTTTTGGTACAGAACGATATGGTCACTTAAAGTTTACCCTAAAATCTAAGGCTAGCAAGTTCCCTTCATAGACGACTTCACGGTTTATGGTGAGCCTCACGGACAATTTAGATTTTCGTGGTTCTTGACCAGTGACTTTAGGGATTAAACCTCACTTAAAAGTTTATGAAGTGACTTCAAGACAGGCTTCACGGGTTGTCTAAAGCACCACGGCCCATCAAGTGGGTCGTGAAGATGCTCTGCCCGATATGGCTTTACTAAAATGAGCATAACTTTTTACTCCGGGTTTGAAATTAGGCAAAGTTCGTGGCATTGGAAAGAGGACTCACAGACATTTAATTTGATGGGTCGTGCAATGATAGCGCTCAACTACACTTCATCAAATTCTAAGTGTAGGCGGTCGCTAACAAGTATAAACCCAACTAAGAGTTAAAGTCGATCCCACATGAAGTGATACGGTAGAGAATTCGATTAAGAAGTAAAATTATGTCCTAATCATTTGTAGAAGTATAGGTTTTGGAAAATAAAAGTAAATCACAAATTTTTCATGATCAATATCAAATGGGGGGGATTTGGGTAACCAATTTACAACTACTAAAATGTCTAGTGAACAAATAGAGAGAGGTCTTTGGGAATGAGATAAATTGAATGCTAATTTCACGTAATGGGCTATTTCTAGTTACTCAAATATGTTGAAACTCTATGGGTAGGCTAGGTTTTGAGTGCAATAACCATTTCTCAATCAACTATTCTGAATCTACTGAGTTTTTCAAACCTCAAAAAGCAAAACAAAATTGAACAACCCAATTTCTTAATTAATTGACTTTTTCCAGATGAATTTGTAAGAATACCATCAAAACCCACTTTCTCAAACTAGATTCTTAATGATGCAATCAAAACAATCATCAACCAATAGTTTGACTTTAATACCTCTTTCTCAAGCTAGTATAGATTCCTAAGCTAGAATTGTATTTGCAACTACAATCCCTTAATTAAAATTATAACAATTAATTGAACACACTTCAAAAAAACAATAAAATGAGTAACTAACAATATAAATTAGCTAATTAAATCATTTAACTACATAATCACACCCCGAAGAATTGAGGTTTTAGCCAAGCATTTTGAAAAACAAGAAATCGTTACCAACGAAGTTTTCCATCTAATTTGACAATGATCTAGAATTCCCAAATGCTGAAATTTAAGCTAAAAATCTCACAATTTGACGGGTCGTGGTCTTCTTCACGGCCTATTGGACCCCGTCTGTGGTTTTCCCTTCTCTCTTGTTTAATCTTACTTCTGCTTTTTGAGGTATTACACTTGGTGTGCCACTTGGTTGATGTTGTAAAGACTAAATCACATGATCAGTCTCAAGGGAAACTATTGTCTATCGATGATAGGCAAGCACGGGATGATAGCTCAAAGGGTTGAATGTATGGGATGGCCGAGCTTCAACTGCATATTGGTGGCCGTCCGGTGACTGAGGATGAATTAGAGACTTTTGTGGAGCTTTATCCATTGACGAATAATGTGATGTACATGTGTCGGATGGGCCTGATATTCCAAGAACCCATAGATGATGATGATGCCACTTCTGATGAAAAGGATGGTTCGAAGGAGGATGAGGTTTGCCTCGAAGATAATGATATTGATGCGGGCTATTCTGATGGTGACACATCCTTAATGGCTGTGGATTTTGCCACAAATGTGGTGACTTGCTGATTTGAAGCATGTGGCCTAGAGGCTGACATGGAGTTTTCTTTCACAGTTCACTTTGTTTTGCTTTACACACTGAGGACAATTCTCTATTTATGTGTGGGGTGGAAATTGAACTTCATTATATATAGTTTATTGCTTTGTCTAGTCTTTTTATTTTTAGAAGGGTTCCTTAGCTTTTGTTTTCTATACTTTTCATGAGGGTAGTCCCATTGAACCAACTAGGAATAGCTTCCTTATTATTGTTAAGACTTATAGTTGTCATAGGTGTGACAGTTCCTGATGATGGATTGATGATAACTGTCTTAAGGGAAAATTAGTCACTACGAGTAGAGTATAAAGCCAACATTTTTGTTTACTATGAAACCTTGTCTAAATAGTTGGTCAGACGTCAAGGGTGGTAACAACCTTAATTGTTATGTTTAGATGATAACCTTGAAACAAACATAAGCTCTTTGTTTTGACTCTAAATGAAAAATAAATAAATATGTGTTTAATTGTGTGGAAGCATCGTAAATCAATTTAGATGAGCATGCTACAAGTGAATGTTTCCTTATAGGTGTTGTGATACCATGTGTGGTGAGAAATTGTTGAGTTTATTCATTGAATAACATATAGAACTTGCACAAAGTGTGCCTAATGAGTAACTTGTGTCATTTAGGGAATATGATTGAGGAGTTTCTTTGAATAGCCAAGTTTAAATCCATTTGTGTGCCTCCAGTGGAAAACTCCCTAGTATAGCCCATTGAGCCTTTTAGAATTGATTTTTTTTTTTGTTCTAACCCACTTAATTGAGCCGAATCTCCTTTTATTGATACCATCAATTTTTTATCCCAAAGTAATCTTTAATGCACTATGTTCAGAGGAAAAAAGTAAAAACAATGGTGAAATTAGATAGGATGGAAATGCTTGGTTTTATGGGGAATGAAAGAGAAAAGGCAGAAAATGATGTCCTATGAGTAGTTCCTAAATTTTTTACTGGCCCTGGTCTATTCCTAGACATTGTGCACTTCGACTAAGGTTAAAAGACTATGTTGGGGGTGGCTAATTTAGAAGTTACCTTGATAATGGCTCTGGTACTTCCAACAATATCGTGCACCTCAACTTGGGTAGAATACTAAGTTGAGGGTGGCTATTGTTAAAGTATGAAAAAAAATAAGTAGCAATTCGTAGAAATAAGGTCTTAAGTGACAGAGAGGGCAAGGTTTAAAGTACAATTGGGAAAATATGCATAAAGTGTACCAAAGGGAAAAAAGAGTTGGATGTTAACATGAAAATCAAAACATGTGCATTGTGAAGGATGAGTCACTAATTTTACCCAAATGTATCCTCCCTTACCTTAAGCTAACATTACAACCAAATGAAAGTCCTCATGATTCTATGAGTAACACAGTTTGCGAAAATTAAAGTACACTAAGGGAAAGCTTATGGCATGTTATGATATGTTGAAAATTCATTTGTGAGTGTGAGAGTGAATTTTGAAAAAAATGAGCCTTATGTTGAAATACAATGATGTTTGTGTGAGAGAAAGGCTATACTTAAATTGGTGAGGGAATTCGTGACACATGTTTGGTGCGTACTCTTCTTTGGTGTGTTTCTATTAAGTTGCATTATCCCAAAATCATTGACGAAGAGTCATTCATTGAGGTTGTGAATTGTTGATTAGTAGACTATCATAATGAGCCAAATTTGTGAATTATTGCATAAATTGTGTACCACAATTTCATGATTAAAGATGTTTGGCCAATTGTAAAGCGAGGTGACGAGTTCAAAGGGTATGAGTGTGAGTTGATAAGGTAAAGTTTGTTCGAGGACTCACATATCTTTAAATGAGGGGTGGTGATCTTGGGTATATTTATATGCCAAATTATTGTAAATTACACGTCCTTAACATGAGTTTAAGAACATTCACTAGTCTAATTAACGTGTTTTATCTTAGGATTCTGATGATTGCATACTAATATACAACTAGCTAATTTGCACGGCTCCTAAAAGGAAAGATTGAATCATGAGAGCAAAGGAATCGAGGACAACAAAATGACGCCAGAAGAGGGCTTGGCACGATGTTCCAGCCTTAGTGGTATGTTAGTGGAGCGAGGGGCTAGACCAAGAAGTACTAGGACCTCTTTTTGGTGCACTAGCAGCAGGATGCGCCAGTCTCCCAAGCGCGTTGTCCCGAGGCCTGACCGACATTTCTGGCAAAAAATTGTTTCCATTCTCTAACTCTTTCATTAATTTTGAATCGCATGAACAATATTATTTTGAGGTTCTTGAATATTATGAGTGTCTAAACGCCCTTGTTATGGGGCCGTAGCTACGGATGATTGTTGAAGTGTCACTGCTTTTGAATTAATTCATGGTTATCACTTTAAGTTAGTTCTATGTTCTTATTTTAGTATTTCTTGACTAGCCATCATAAAGATAAATCTCTTGTCTACTCTTAAACTCGGGAAATGCTAAGGTAGATAGACCAAAGGATATAGAAAGTTTGATCTTCCACTCATTGATGTGGTTAGACAACTAATTGGAGTAGGCAATTAGAGGTCGAAAGATGATGATCATATAATCTACCCTATAAATCAGTAACTCGATAACCTAAATTAGTTCATTACTTGAGATATGATACATGAAATCTAAAGCATGTTGTAGCACTGGAATTGTCTCTTAGATGTTAAAAACTTCAACTTGAAGTCATTCGCACTAGTTACTTTATTTATCAAATCAGTCGTAGTAGTAATAAGCAACATTCACACTCATTTAAATATACTCTTGTCAAATTGTGGAATTAAGTTGGTGAATATAAATTGATCATAAGTCCCTTGGGTACAATAACTCGTTTCTAAAATGAACTATATTACTTGCGCGACCACGTACACTTCTGTATGCAATCGGAAGAAACAATTTACAAGAAGCTAAGGCTATATGTGATTACTTACAAAAGGTTTACAACTAATATAATAGTGTGAGACTATTTCAGTAGAGTTTGAAATTGCTAATTACTCTCAAGGAGGTCTCTCTATTCGTGGTTATGATACTAGATTTCAGAACTTATGGACTGAATTTATAGATATTGCTAATGCCAAAATACCTTATGAATATTTTTCTGTCATTCATGAAGTTCATGAGCAAAGCAAGTGAGATGAATTTTGTAATGACCCGTAAAATGAATAAGTGAAACTAGAGCCTAACTTGTGTGTCGTTGAGTTGTCATGAGGTTTCAGGTGTAAATTGTTGTCTCGAGCTATGGTTGAGGGGTTTAACGTCAAGGTACAACTCCCCAAGGACCACCCTAAGGTTCCATGAGGAGGACCCTTAGCCTAACCCCCAATACCCATTGAAACCAAAAGGCTGCCAAAAATTTGGTGAACCACGGAAGGGGACCACGCCCGGTAGGACCATCCACGCCCCGTGGATTGCCTCCGTAGGTCATGGCCCTTAAAACCAAGCCACAATCCCAAACCAAGCATTACCAAGATGGGGCATGACCCAGACCACGATCTGTGGTTTGGTGGTCGTGGTTCACCCTTGCAAAAGTTGAAATGGTTCGCCCATTGTGGGGGTGAATTAGTAAATTCACCTTAAGTCTTGTTTTGTTGGGGGACTATTTTAATTAGTTATTTATGATATTTTAACAAGTTTTAAAGTATGAAAACATATTTTATACTTCATTATTTAAAAACCCAAAATACAAACCTCCCCTCCCCTCCAAAAGTTCTATTTGTAAAAACCTCCATTGGAGGTGAAGACTTCAAGCTTCCAAGGTCAAGAGTTCAAGTTTTTCAAGGGATTTTCATGGATATTTACATAAAAGGTATGGTAGTCTTCATCCTTAACTTAGTTTCTTTGAAGGAGCCAATTTCAAAAGTAATTTCAAGTCTCGAATGTTTACCCAAAAACCCTAGTTTTCAATCTGTGCATGGGTTCGATTCCAAATATTTTTCAAAGGCTTTATTGCATTGAATTATGAATTAATTGTGGATTTAAAGATGAACTAAGATGATTTCTTCCTAGAACCCATGTTTTGCCCAAATTCCTAAATTCTGATTTATGATTGGGAATTGATTGATTATGCAAGTATGTTGAATTATTATTGTTTATATTGAATTAAGTGATTGAATCATGTCACTTTCCTATTCTATTTTAGTAGTTTGAATTTATGGGTTGATGTTGGTTCATAGACCTAAGGGGCAATTTCATGAAGGATTATGCATGATTATGATGTGAAGTATATGTGTGTGATCTCAATGAATGTGTTATAAGCATGTTTAGAATGTAATTGTGTTCTGATTGAAGGTTATTTCTCAATTAACACTTTTGAATGATGATGCTATATGTGAAAGGTTATTCTCACATACTCACATACACTCATGAATGAATAATGAATGAAGTTCTATGATAATGTTAATGATGAAGTATTAATTGAAAGGTTATTCTCAATTGCACACTAATGAATGATAATGACATGTTGTGAAAGGACTTTCACACTATATGGGGATTCTTAGATGAAAGGCTATTCTCATCTTTGAGTCTATGAGTTATCCAATGAATACATGTTAGGATAGGACTAATTCTCATCCGTGAGTTGAGGTGGGGTATGTAGTAACAATCCCTATATCCCATTTTAATGAATGTTGGGTTTGAGATGGATGCTCATCCGTGAGTTGAGGCGGGGTATCTAGTAACAATCTCTTATTCCATAATTAAATAATGTAATGAATGTTAAGTAGTCCATGGAGAATAATGCTAAGCACCGAGTAGATATGACTTGAGATGGGTGCTCATCCGTGAGTTGAGACGGGGTATCTAGTAGCAATCTCTTGAGATAGATGCTCATCCGTGAGTTGAGGCGGGTTATCTAGTAGTAATCTCTATATCCCATAAACTATGTGCCCACATAGGTCTAGCTAGTGGATCCACTTAAGCTAAAAACAATGGTCCTACCATGGGCAAGTACGAATCCCTTATCCGGTGAGGGTGACACCGAGATTCCATGAATTGCTCACATGGTCTATGTCAATTAAGGCTTACCCCCGAAAAGAATGTTAATGAACTATGGCTTTTCAAGGATGCACTGCTTAGTGTGGGTGGTGGTCTAGGACGCCATCTATGCATTGCACAAGCAGGCTTTGAGAGGGGCTACGGTGTGTTCCTTTATAATGTTAAATGAAATAAATGTGCTCTTATGATGATGATAATGAGAATGTTAGTTTAATGTCTAATGAATGAAGGTTCTCTTAATGTAATGAAGCTAATGAAGATTGTTTACTTATGCTTAAATGAGATGATGAATGCTATACTTGGATTGTATTATGAGTTACTTCCTTATTATGAATTATTGAGTATGAATGTGCCTTGTCTATGGTGGATTAAAAGGAGTACTTAGTGTGAGTAGTAGTATGGGATGCTACTCATACATTGCACAAGTATGACTTAGAGTTTCCCTAGATGATGGTCCTTATGTGATGATATGACTTATGTAATGTTTATGTCTCTTATATATGAGTATTGTATGAAGATTGAAAGATTGAATGGTAAGTTCACTTTTGGTGACTTTAATGTGGCACTTTGGTGTGGATGGTGGTATGGGACGTTATGCATACATTGGTCAAGGTATAACATGAGGGTTACTTGAGGTGAAGGCTTAAAGTAAAGGTAATGGTTTATATGGTTGACTATGTTCTACTGTGAGAAGTAACTTGTATGTTGTTTATGTTTGAATATTATGCCTCTTATAAATATGTTCATGAAGATTTATCAAAATGGCATAAAAGCATGACTTTCAAATAAAATGTTTGTTTTAGGCATGGTTTTTGCATGGCTTCCATACTAAGTACTTAATTGTGCTAACCCATATACCTTCATCTTTTTACCAAAGTGTAGGGAATGGAGATGTGACGTTCTATATTTGATGGATAGGTTTCTGAGGAGCTTGGAGATGAAGACTTGGTGAGTCCTCATAGTTTCAAGGACAAAACCCACTATGTTCCCTTTATGTCTTTTAGTTTATGTTAGAGATTTTGTATGGTCTATATCCCAAAGTTGTATTCAATATATTAGATGGTTTGAAACATGGTATAGAAAGTCTTCCGATTTCTTTTATAAGAAAATGATTTCCATTGTAAAGAAAGTTTTAAATTCCGCCTTATTTTCCTATGTTCTTATGTTCAAGAATGCTATGAGGCTTGTGTGAGACCCCTTTGGGGTTGAGTGTGTCATGTCACTTCCGGGGTGTAGGCTCGGGTCGTGACAAGCATGGTATTAGAGCACAAGATTTTGGAATGATTTTAGGATTTCTCAAACCTCATCTAGTAGAGTCTTGTTCATAGTGTAAAGAGCGCCACATTTATGAATAGGAGGCTATTGGGTGTTAGGAAAGTCTCACTTCTTCATTCTTCAAGTCGTGCCATAGGGTTTAACTCTATAATGTCTCTCTCTTATTCCTTATCCGATGGTCTTTAGGGTATGACCACTTGAAAGGGGTATGCTACAATGTGTGAGGGAGGAAGGTTGTTAGTGATGCAAATTATAGCTATGTGACTTGTTAGATTTTAGGTGATAGATTGTGGTGTTGACTTTAGTATGAATCGGTTACTTTATGGTTATGTGTGTTGTTGGTAGAATCTGACTTAGTCAAGATGAGTTTTGAGGTATGTTGAAAGAGTTGATGAAATGTGGTGTTTTAGAAATGCCTAGGTGTGATGAGTATGAAGGTTTAGTGATGTTTTGCTCCGACCTTAGAATGGAAAGAAGTGATGTTTAAAAGAGCTAGTATAGGCTTTCTCCCAAGTGGGGGATAATGTGGTTAGATGGTGAGGTCATTGAGTATCCTTAATGTTCATGAGTTAGGCTTGCTTGATGTTCTCACATTAAGAGGTGTAGTGAGTTTGAGGAGTTTAGACCTGATGTTCTAGACTCATATGAGACCTTGAGTGGTGTTGGTAAGGTTGTTTGTGAGCAAGAGTTGCTTAATGAGGACCTTCTTAGTTTAAAAGCACCGGTATGTTGATGGTTTCTTGGAAGTTGTGGATGTCTTGATTAAGGTTCCTATGTTATGTTCTTGATAAGCCTTAGTTGGGTTTACTCCAAAGTGGGGGATAGTATGTTGAGTAGTAAGGTTGTTGAGAGTTCTGATATCCTTACCTCTTTCTTTATATGCCTATTCAAGCCTAGAACAAAGAGTTCCTTTTTGGTTTGTTTCATGTTTTGGAGTCATGTGTGAATATGTGTTTCTATGGTCTCCTTATGTTATGCATCTTCTTGATGAGTTTATGTTTAAATGGGAAAATGAGTTTTCATGATCTATGTTCCTCATGTTAATGTGAATTTAGTATAAGTTGTCTATATGCTTCATGAGGTGAATTATTGAACATGCCTAGATATGCTTTTGAGTGCAATTGGATGATGTGCCTAATGATGTTATGTTGAGCATGATATGAGTTGGAGAAGGAAATTCCTCCAATTTAATGAGACATGTTGAAGTTTTCATGCATAATGAGTTGGTAGAAGTAGTTCCTACTTTCTTGAGTTGCATGGAGTATGTTTGAGCTTTTTGATGTGGAGTTGATGTTTCCTCCTAGTTTTGTGCATTTGTTTATAATGTTGCATGCATGATGGGCTGTTAGTATTGAGTTGTTAACCCCTTCATGTGTCTAAAGTGTCATTCGAGGACGAATGTTCCTAAGTGGGGGATAATGTAACGACCTGTAAAACGAATAAGTGAAACTAGAACCTAACTTGTGTTTCATTGAGTTGTCATGAGGTTCGAAGGTGTAAAATGTTGTCCCGAGCAATGGTTGAGGGGTTGGGGGGTTAAACATCAAGGTACGACTTCCCAAGGACCACCCTAGGGGTCCTTGAAGAGGACCCTTAGCCTAACCCCCAAGACCCCTTGAAACCAAAAGGCTGCCCAAAATTTGGTGAACCACGCCCCGTATGACCATCCACACCCTGTGGATGGCCTCCGTATGTCATGGCCCCCAAAACCAACCCACAGTCCCAAACCACGCTTGACCGGGATGGGGCATGACCCATACCACGGTTCATGGTTTGGTGGTCATGGTTCAATCCTGCAAAAGCAGCAATGGATCAGTCATTGTGGGGATGAATTGGTAAATTACCTTAAGCCTAGTTTGGTTGGGGGACGGTTTTAATTAGCTATTTATGGTATTTGAAGGGTTTTTAATGTATTAAAACATACTTTAGACTTCATTATTTCAAAACCCAAAATACAAACCTCCCCTCCCTTCCAAAAGTTCTCTCTCTAGAAACATTCATAAGAGGTGAAGACTTCAAACTTCCAAGGTCAAGACTTCAAGTTTTTCAAGGGATTTTCATGGAGTTCTTCCATAAAATGTATGGTAGTCTTCATACTTGACTTAGTTTCTTTTAAGGAGCCAATTTCAAAAGTAATTTCAAGTCTCCAATGTTTACCCAAAAACCCTAGTTTTCAATCTATGCATGGGTTCGATTCCAAACGTTTTTCAAAGGCTTTATTACATTGAATTATGATAAAATTGTGGGTCTAAATATAAATTAAGATGATTTCTTCCTAGAAACCATGTTTTCCCCCAAATTCCTAAGTTCTGATTTGTGATTGGGAATTGTTGATTATGCAAGTATGTTGAATTGTTGATGTTTATATTGAATTAAGTGATTGAATTATGTCAATTTCCTATTCTATTGTTGTAGTTTGGATTTATGGGTTGATGTTGCTTCATAGCCCTAAGGGGGAATTTCATGAAGGAGTATGTATGATTATGATGTGAAGTATATGTGTATGATCTCAATGAATGTGTTATAATCATGTTTAGAATGTAATTATGTTATGATTGAAGGTTGTTTCTCAATTAACACTTATGAATGATGATGCTATATGTGAAAGGTTATTCAACATACTCACACACACTCATAAATGAATAACAGATGAAGTTCTATGATAATGTAAATCATGAAGTATTAATTGAAAGGTTATTCTTAATTGCACTCTAATGAATGATAATGATATGTTGTGAAAGGACTTTCTCACAATATGGGGATTCTAAGGTGAAAGACTATTCTCATCTTTGAATCTATAAGCTATCCAATGAATGAATGTTGGGATGGGATGGATTCTCATCCGTGAGTTGATGTGGGGTGCGTAGTAACAATCCCTATATCTCATTTTAATGAATGTTGGGTTTGAGATGGATGCTCATCCTTGAGTTGAGGCGGGGTATCTAGTAACAATCTCTTATT
The DNA here is from genome assembly GCA_035578085.1 of Solanum pinnatisectum. Classification (NCBI taxonomy): domain Eukaryota; kingdom Viridiplantae; phylum Streptophyta; class Magnoliopsida; order Solanales; family Solanaceae; genus Solanum; species Solanum pinnatisectum. The sequence goes on along the minus strand of JAWPEI010000074.1, from coordinate 253,935 downwards.
CCATAATTAAATAATGTAATAAATGTTAAGTAGTCCGTGGACAATAATGCTAAGCACCGAGTAGATATGACTTGAGATGGGTGCTCATCCGTGAGTTGAGGTGGGTACCTAGTAGCAATCTCTTGAGATGGATGCTCATTTGTGAGTTGAGGCGGGGTATCTAGTAGCAATCACCCTATCCCATAAACTATGTGCCCATATAGGTCTAGCTAGTAGATCCACTTAAGCTAAAAACAGTGGTCCTACCTTAGGCAAGTAGGAATCCCTTATCCGGTGAGGGTGACACCGAGATTCCACGAATTGCTCACATGGTCTATGTCGGTTAAGGCTTACCCCCAAAAAGAATGTTAATGAACTATGGCTTCTCAAGGATGCACTACTTAGTGTGGGTGGTGGTATGGGACGCCATCTGTGCATTGCACAAGTAGGCTTTGAGAAGGGCTATGGTGTGTTCCTTTATAATATTAAATGAAATGAATGTGCTCTTATGATGATGATAATGAGAATGTTGGTTTAATGTTTAATGAATGAAGGTGCTCTTAATGTAATGGAACTAATGAAGAATGTTGACTTATGCTTAAATGAGATGATGAATGTTATACTTGGATTGTATTATGAGTTACTTCCTTGTTATGAATTATTGAGTATGATTGTGCCTTGTCTATGATGGTTTCAAAGGAGTACTTAGTGTGAGTTGTAGTATGGGATGCTACCCATACATTGCACAAGTATGATTTAGAGTTTCCCCAGATGATGGTCCAATGTGATGATATGACTTATGTAATGTTTATGACTCTTATGTATGAGTATTGTATGAAGATGGAAAGGTTAAATGGTAAGTTCACTTTTGGTGACTTTAATGTCATTCTTTGGTGTGCATGTTGGTATAGGACGCTATCCATACGTTGCACAAGGTATAGTATGAGGGTTACTCGAGGTGAAGGCTTAAAGTAAAGGTAATGGTTTATATGGTTGACTATGTTCTAGTGTGAGAATTGACTTGTATGTTGGTTATATTTGTATATTATACCTCTTATACTTATGTTCATGAAGATTTATCAAAATGGCATAAAAGCATGACTTTCAAATAAAATGTCCGTTTTAAGCATGGTCATTGCATGGCTTCCATACTTAGTACTTAATTGTGTTAACCCATATTCCTTCATCTTTTTACCAAAGTGTAGGGAATGGGGATGTGACGTTCTATACTTGAAGGATAGGTTGCTAAGGAGCTTGTAGATGAAGACTTGGTGAGTCCTCATTGTTTTGAGGACAAAACCCACTATGTTACCTTTATGTCTTTTAGTTTATGTTAGAGATTTTGTATGGACTATGTCCCAAAGTTGTATCCAAAGTATTAGATGGTTTGAGACATGGAATAGAAAGTCTTCCGCTTGCTTGTTATAAGAAAATGATTTCGATTGTAAAGAAAGTTTTAAATTCCGCCTTATTTTCCTATGTTCTTATGTTCAAGAATGCTATGAGGTTGTATGAGACCCCTTCGGGGTCGAGTACGCTGTGTCACTTATGGGGTATAGGCTCGGGTCGTAACAATATTTTTATTAAATTACGGTCCGAGTTTGAGAGTGTTTTTACTCTAACGTGATGAATCATGATCTCTCTCATTCCTTGAATGTTTGTTTTAGGGAATAACTTTGTGAAGAGTAGTGTCTTGTCACACAAAACGCTTACAAGCAAGAAAATGATGTCACTGTTGCATTTGTAGCTCAAGGTAAAGGAAAAGATAGGGATATGACTAGAACTCAATGCTAGGAATATGGTCATATTGTTAGCAATTGTTGTAATAAGTTTTGTAATTATTGTAAACAACAAGGACACAATATCAAAGAATGTCCCACATACCCTTAAAACTATAGGGTCAATGCTTTCCAATCTTGGATAAAAGTTTCCTCTATTGATAATTCATCTTCGGGAGAAGTCCTTACTCCAGAAATTGTACAACAAATGATCCTATCACCCTTTTCAGCATTACAATACAAGGTAATGATGTTACATCCAAATTTTAAATTGGTTATTCGGGTGCTTACAATCATATGACTAACTCAATAAGCATACTAAAAAATGTTTGTGAGTATCAAGGCCTATAACAAATATAGATTGTCAATGGTAGTAATTTACCCATTAGCAAGGTTTGGAATATTACTCAAACTTTAAAAAATGTTTTGGTTTCACCAAAGCTATCTACTAGTCTTATTTCACTTGGAAAATTTGTAGATAACAATTGTGATGTGAATATTTCTCATAATAATAGTCTTGCGCAAGATTTGGTGTCGGGAATGATAATTACAAAGGGGCTTAAAGTTGGAAGATTGTTTCCTATACCCTTTTCCACTCCTCATGTTCTATCTTTTGTGTGTACTTCTACAACTAGTAAGACTGAGGTTTGGCAAAAGCGTCTAGAACATCCAAATTAGATTGTATTGTCTCATTTATCAAATTCTGGTTTACTGGGGAATATAATTCAATCTTCAGTTGCTTCCATTGATTGTTCTCCTTGTAAATTAGGCAAAAGTAAATTCTTCTTTTTCCTAATTTTGGTAGTCGTAGTACAAAGTGTTTCAATGTCATTCATAGTGATGTTTGGGGCATTTCACCAGTAGTTTCTTATGACCATTTCAAGTACTTTGTAACATTCATAGATGACTAAAGTCGGTTTACATGAGTGCACTTTCTTCTGTCCAAATCTGAGGTATTTTGTATGTTCAAGACATTTTTGGCTTACATTGAGACTCAATTTTCTTCACGCATCAAATTATGAAGATCCAATTATGGTGGAGAATATATGTCTAATGAATTCATAAATTTATTTCTTCAGAAAGGAATTGTCTCACAACGCTCTTATCCATATACGCCACATCAAAATGGTATTGTTGAGCATAAAAATCGTCATCTTTTAGATGTCACTTATATTTTATTGATTGAGTCATCTGTTCCATCCAAATACTAGGTGGAAGCATTGTCTACTTTTGTTTATTTAATTAACCAACTACCATCTAAAGTGTTAAATCTTGAGTTTCCATATTATCGTCTTTATCATCAAAATCCTAGCTATGATAATTTTCATACATTTGGTTGTGTTTGTTTTGTGCATCTGCCTCTTTATCAACGCAATAAACTTTCTATTTAGTATATAAAATGTGTTTTTATGGGTTATAGTACTTCACAAAAAGGTTTTATGTGCTATCATCTATGTTCTAACAGATTTCGTGTTTCTAGAAATGTTATTTTCTTTGAAAATTAGTATTTCTTTTCTACTCATGTTGAGTCATCTTCTATTTTTCCTCTTCTTCTTACTATTGAGGATTTGTTATCTTCTTTTAAGCGGTTGAAATTTTGATTTGTGTATGAATAACATCAGCCAACTTTGCCCTAACCTGAAACTGATCTGCCACTTGAGACTTCACCACAATTAGAATCTAAGAATTCTTCAAGTTCTAATCCTTCTGAGCATATTCAGTGATCTACCAGAGCATCCATCACTCCTAATTGGTATGGTTTTTCCTCTACTTTATCCACCATCTCTATTCCAACTTGTAATCTCACAACTTCCAAGCATTAATGTTGGCGGAAAGCAATGGAGGAAGAACTTTTGTTCCTTAAAGAAAATAACACGGGACATTGTTTCATGTCCTTCAAATATCCGTCCAATTGGATGTAAATGGTTTTATTCAATTAAAATTCAATGTGATGGCACTCTTGATCGATACAAAGCTCAGTTGGTTGTACATGGCAATAGACAAGAGTATAGTATGGATTGTAAAGAGACTTTTGCACCAGTAGAAAAAATAATTATGGTGCAAACAATTATTGCCATTGTTGCTTTGCAAAACTGGGTTCTTCATCAAATGGATGTCAAAAATTATTTTCTTCATGGTTATCTTAAAGAAAATATTTATATGAAACCTCCACCTAGTTTGTTCTCATCACCTACATTAGATGTATGCAAGTTGAAGCGGTCTTTTTATTGACTAAAACAAGCTCATAGGGCTTGGTTTGACTAGTTTTGATCTACTATGCTACAATTTTCTTTTGGACAAAGAAAATATGACTCATCTTTGATTCTTCAAAAAATATGTACATGTTATGTTCTTCTTTTGGTATATGTAAATGACATTATTATAACAAGAACAGATTCTTCATTAATCACTACTCTCCAACAGAAGCTTAAAAATTATTTTCATATGATAGATCTTGGTACTCTTACATATTTCTTGTGTTTAGAATTTCATAATAATTCTTCAGGTGTGTTTCTAAACCAACACGAACATACTCAAGAACTGATTTCTTTGGCTAATATTCAAGATTACTCCTCCATAATCAATCTATTAGAATTGAATGTGAAATATCATCGAGAGGAAGGCGATCTTCTTCCTGATCCAACTATATTTCGACAACTAGTTGGGAGCCTTACCTTACTATTATTGAGTCTGATACCTCTTTTGTAGTTCATCAAGTTAATCAATTTATGAAAGCTCCCCATCATATCCATTTGGTGGCAATTTATCGCATCATTTGGTATATTCTAGGAACATCTACTCATGGATTATTCTTTCATAGTGGTTCTCCTACTCATCTTAATGGTTTTAGTGATTCTAATGGGGTGGAATGTCCAGATACTCATCGTTCAGTCACTAGTTGGTGCATGTTTCTTGGAGAATCATTGATATCTTGAAAGTGTAAGAAGGAAGATTGTGTACCAAAATCCTCAACAGAGGTTGAATATTGATCTATGTCTACCACTTGTGCCGAGGTTATATGGCTTCGTGGATTACTTGCTGAGAATGAATTTCCTCAATCTAATCCTACTCCTCTCCATGCTGATAATACAAGTGCTATTCAGCTTGCTACTAATTCGGGTTATCATGAGAGGACCAAATACATCAAAGTTGATTGTCATGATATACGAGAAGTTGTAGATAAAGGAGTCATTACTCTTATGCACATGTCAAGTGATCTTCAGATAGCTGATACATTTTAAAAATATATGGCATGACAACGCCATTAGTTTCTAGAGGAAAATTTATGCTTCTTGATCCACCAACAATAATTTGAGGAGGGATGTTAGCATGATGAATAATGGAGAACGATTGTATATATTAATGTATATAATGTTGTAATCATAGAGATTTTTTGTAATAATCATAGAGAATAATATTGTGATAGAATAGCGGATTTGGAGGGATAGCATAGTTGATTTAGAGGGAATTGAATAAAAAAGATATAGAGGGATTCAATAGTTTATCTTAAGGGATAGGAATAACAGATCTTTAGGGATGTGTAATGTGTATACTCTCTATATAAAGGAAAGACTTTCACTTCAGGATACATTAAACAAAATCTTTACAGATACAACACTAGCTCATCAAGAGTAGTGGCTCGCTTTGCTAGAAAAAATCAGCCACTTTATTAGCTTCTCTACAATTGTGTGAGAAAGTAACATCTTCTTCTTCAATCAAGTCCGTGATATCATCCACAAAAGTCTTCAAATTCAGGTTGTTGGTCTTCTTGTTGTTCTGCATATTCACAATAATCAAAGAGTCCATCTCAATTGAGCACAACCTGTGATTGATGTCTTTAATCCATTTGCTTGCTTATTGAGCAGCCAAAACCTCTGCTATATTATGATTTTGGCACTGTACAGGAATAGAAAATGTGAAAAGAAAGTCCCCATTGCAATCTCTGGCTTACCCCAAATCAATTCCTTATTATTATTATCTATGTAAAAGTATTAATTGTTTTATAAATAAAAAATTAATTGCACTGCTTCTATTTTTTATTCTAGTAAGTTTTAAAACTTATCCAAACTTAAAATATACCATTATTTATCGGCACAAAGTTTTAGACTTTCCTGATTGTTCCCAACAAAGTATAACATCTTAACTAGGCTCAGGTTAAGAATTTGCAATGGAATTAGTGATTTTCTTTTGGATATAGATTATATTCAACATTTAATAGTTTATGAATGAGTTTTATGACTTTATCAAAGCAGTAGTCTTTAATTATGCTCTATATATAGTGTATATATACTTAGTTTTGTCTTTGGGAAAAAAACATTGTTTTCCAGAATTTCTACAAACCTTACTTATGTGAACTCAAGTTTAGACAATTGTTAACTTGAGACCTACTTGTTATCACTGAGGGAAGACATCATGATGAGAATTAATGAAAAAAATTGAGGAAGGAGATTATGAGGGTTATTATATAACTACCAAATTGAAGATAATTTGCAAGACATAAAAAGAATCTAGGCTTTGAGCTTATATATATATACATATATATATATATATATATATATATATATATATATATATATACTTATATATACTTACTTATATATACTTATATACTATCTTAAAAGCATGAATTCCCCAATATGAATGTTAAATTACTATAATAACCCAAATAAAATCACTCAATTTATACTTATATTTATTTGTTTATATTATATTAAAAGCAAACACCTTTTCACATTGAAGGGTTATGACTTTTTGGATAAGTTGTGACTTTTTCAAAGGGTTGTGGCTTTTTCTGTAAGTTACGACTTTTTTGGAGGGTTGTCACTTTTCTAAAGAGTTGTCACTTTTCTAAAGGGTTGTGACTTTTCAGAAAGATTGTGATTTTTTTGAAGAGGCACAATAAACACATGTTCCTAATACCATTTATTGGCTATAGATAAAGGGGTTTCATCTAATTTTAAACTACAAATTTTCTACGATTCCTACACTACTTCTTCTTCCTCAAAAATCTCAAGTAGGATATGCAATCCTTAAGTGACTTCAAATTTAGCGAAAAATGAGGTGTCACACAAGTAAGGTTTGGTGAACAAATTGTACCAATCATAATCTCTAACCACACTAGGCTGTAATAATGGTTAAGAAGATTTGCATTGTGAAGATGATGATGTGTCATTTCCCATTTTCAAAATTAGATTTCTTAAACTATAGAGCTCCAAGTGAGCTGATTTCAATTGTGTTGGTTCGGCTTTTTGTGAGGTTACGTGTTGGAATGATCGGGAAAGCTTGGAAGTCGTCAATACAAGATATTTTTTGTCCCAAAGGGGTTGCCTAAGCTTGATTTTGAGCTTTAATGGTGATTTTAATGCATGTGCTATTTTAGCCGGTTTCCGAGCATGGATTGTGCCTATTTTCGATGCACAAGTTCCTTGAACTATTTTGGACTTTTTGATGGAGTCAATTCTAGGACTTCTGGCATGAATCTCACATTCCTGTTTTGATTCAATTTTGGTCAATTATTGTAAATTTAGTCTCTGAATGTGTGTAATGACATTGTGATGGATGATTTGATAACATGGTTCATAGGTGTTCTTAGGTGGATATCTCCTGTGTGGTGGATTCGGAGTGCGCGTTATCGTCTTCAAGGTAGGCTTCGGTCTACTTTCATGATTGGGTTTTATAGATAATGCTTAGTTTAAATTGTATGTTATTTACGATTTTATTTGACAGTTATTAGCTCCCGTCCTCCTATTTACTCTATTTTTCTTGACTCCTGTATGAGCTTTGGGCTTATTGTGGGTGACGGGATCCTAAATGTAGCCCTGCTGGTAGTAATTCCTTAGCATGTATATCAATAGAATGATACAATTTAATATTTAAATAGTTAAATCTTTTATAATATTTTAAGGATTTTTTTATTTAAAGCTTATTATTATTACTAATGAAAAAGGTTGCCCTTCAAGCAATCATTAAATACCTTATTAGATATGTGAACTTTTAATATTCAAGTATAAAAATGTTTATGCTTTTGTATGACATTACAAATTATGACTATTTTTGTATCTAAAAGCTATTATTAAAAAAGGAAAAAAGAAAATTTGTTGTAAAAGACAATATAATGAAAATTATCAGGAGTTTTAGCTAATAATTTTAATGGCTTGAATTTTCATACTTCAGTGACAATTTTCCTCCATTATATGCAAACAAACATATAAAATTTATGTAATTCTCTTCAATATATTGGAGGAATATAGTCTAGTTTCTTAAATTCTTGGGGGCTCAAACTCTCTTAATTTAATAAGGCATGACTAAATTTATATTCAAAAATTCAAACATTTCAATTCTCATCAATAATGGATGTTTGTGTGCAGAGTTATAAGTTATAACTACCAATAGACAATGATTGGGGGGGGGGAGGGGGGGGGTGGAACAATAACTTTTTAATAATGATAATTGAGGAGTTTTTTCTCACTTTAATTACATAAAAATTAAAGAGAATTTTAAAAAAAAAAAATGAGAGAAAAAAATCATAAGTTAGATATATAAATGAGATAGAATCCCAAAACTAATTGACTTAGGGGATGGGGAGCAATCGGAAATAAATGAGGTGTCACTTCAGCTTTTTAATCCGATTTGTTTGGTTAATTAATAATAATTATCATAAAAATAATTAATTTTATATTTCTTGAATAAATATCTTCTTCTATAGTCTTCAACAATAATATTAACAAAATCCTTATATAACTTAACTTCTTAAGATGATCATTTCTTCTAAAATAAACATACTTAACTTTTTAAAAATATTTTTTAAATACAGAGACATAGAGCTTTCAAGTTTATAATAAATACTTTGTTTTCTAATATATTAATGTAAAATTTTGAATTCCAATGCAAAAGTTTCTTGATCTATATTTGAAAATAAATTTAGATAATTAATTAATTAAATGATATATTTTAATGAACAATGAAATATTTCTATTAATGTTATACCTTAGAATGTCACTTATGATAATGGGATGAATGTATCATATTTAAAAAATATATTATACTATAAAATTGAACAATCCAATTTAAAAAATTAATAGATTATAAATATATTATAGTTTTTAATATTGTATAAGACACTGAACTTAAAAATATACAACCATATAATTTTTTTTTTAATTACTATCATATTTATTTTTAAATTATGATATAATATTTATTTAAAGAATAAATATAAAAAGATCAACACAAAGGCTTAGTTTTATCACTTTCTTACTCTTTTAAATTATTTGTGTAGTTCTATTTGTGCTCACTTTTTTCGTATTTTGAATTTCAGGCAAAGTATAAAATAATAGAGAGAGATTATTACTTATAAATTTTTATATGATGAGTGTTGACATATCACTTTAAAAAATGTAGAAAGCAAAAACTTGATACATATTTTAACTTTAATGTATCTCTATAATATTTTGTGCTTATGTGATCATAGACAGAGCTAGTAAGGTCTCAGGAGGTTATTTGAACTTTTTTTGGAAAAAAATATATTGATTATAGATAATAAATATTGATCCCCTTTGACTCTTCCGTATACTTACTTTTTGATATTTTATATATAGATAATAAATATTGACCCCTTTCGACTCTTTCGTATACTTACTTTTTTCGTATTTTGAATTTCAGGCAAAGTATTAAATAATAGAGAGAGAATATTACTTATAGATTTTTATATGATGAGTGTTGACTATCACTTTAAAACATGTAGAAAGCAAAAACTTGACACATATTTTAACTTTAATGTATCTCTATAATATTTTGTGCTTATGTGATCATGGACAGAGCTAGTAAGGTCTCAGGAGGTTATTTGAACTTTTTTTGGGTAAAAAATATATTGATTATAGATAATAAATATTGATCCCCTTCGACTCTTTCGTATACTTACTTTTTCATATTTTATGTATAGATAATAAATATTGATCCCCTTCGACTCTTTCGTATACTTACTTTTTCATATTTTGGTTCCCCTTAATAAAAGTTCTGCCACGATATTATATTAATTTCAATAATATGAACTAAAAGCACTTCTATATAATCAATGTATAAACATTAGAAAATAGGCTACCCGTTCATAAGCCTTTAACTATACTAGTTTTTCGAAACGTGCGTTGCACGTGATTATCAATTCAGAAAAAATATGTTATAGTAAATAGTATTGCTTATTTAAGCGAAAATTTGAATAATGAGCTTTGCATAAAATAATATTGGAGATTCTTTTATGAATGTTCAATGGGGATCATCATATGTATCTCTTATTCACGCGAACCTATCAAGATGGTCAATGAAAAATTTTATTTGTTAAATGCAATAATGTATATATTTATTTCAATTTGATGAGGTTCAATCATGTAATTAGTCGTATCTTTGTAATATTACATTATAGACGATATTTTTTGTGTATTTTTCTTGTCAGTTAACCAGATGTGCTTTGAACGTGTAATACACGTTAAACTGTTAAGATGTCATATGAACATGTTAAGAGAACAACATATTATTTTTTAGAACTAATTTTTGTATATTAATTTTTATTTATAAGTTATAACATAATAGATGACGTTCTTGTTGTTGGCTCTAATATTTGACTTCTCAATTGACTGTTACATAAATCAAAGATAGTTATCTGACTATCAATAAACAACTGAGAAAGGTTTCCTTCTTTTTAATGGTAAAACTATGAATTAAAATTAAAGAATATATTCTATTGGTGAAATCATATATATAATCACTTGTTTATCTTACGCACATCAAAGATATAGTTCATATACTTGTAACTGATTTTCAATTTATTCAACCAAACATGATTTGTCCAAGGAAAAATAACAACATCGTGTTATCACATATATAGGGGCGGTATAATATTATGAAAATTATTGGTCAAAATTTAATGTAAGAAAAGATAAAAGATAGAAATAATTAATGTAATAACTATGAGAATTCATAATATTATAACTAAAGAATGTTAAAGAGTATGAATAACGGTTGCAGAAATTAGTAATAACTAATAGAATTTATAATGTTACAACTAAAGAATTAACGTGCAATAGTTGTACTTCGAATAAATTTTATACTTACATAAATAAATAGGACTTTTAATTAATGTTATTATATTATTTTTATAGTTATTAGATTTTAATTTAGTGTAGGGACAAAATAAAAATGTTTATTCTATATTATTGAATATTAAATTTATTTTGTAATGATAAATTTTAAATAATTCAATTATATTCACATAGTTTTATATTTGTTGTGAGTTTTTTTAAAAAAAAAAAAAGAACTCGGAACAATTTAAAATAATATACTTTGAAGTTAGAAAATCTTGTTAACTAGATATTACATTCGTGACATATATAATACTTTAATTTAAATACAATATATATATATATATATATGTATATATATAGCGCTATTACAAGTAATGTGAGCTTTATATTAATAAATAGTAAATAAGTAAAACAAAAGGGCAATGTTTATATAGTAATAACTATTTTGAAGCAAACTTCCTAACATTCTAAATCACATAAGTAACATTGATAAATAAATTCATTCTTTTGTCTTGAGCATCAAAAAAACAAATTGTGACAATTCTCTAGGCCTTGAGAAGTTTAATAATTTTGGTAAAAGATGTTTAGAAGCATATATTTACATCAGAAGATAAATTGTTAACAAAAACAAATAAATTTAGACTTCATTATTGTAACAACCCCTAAAACGAATAGGTGAAACTAGAGCCTAACTAGTGCGTGTTTGAGTTGTAATGGGGTTTCATGTTGTATAATATTGTCCCAAGCTTAGTCTGAGGGGTTTAGGGGTTAAACGTCAAGGTACGACTCCCCAAGGACCACCCTAGGGGTCCTTGAGGAGGACCTTAAAGCCTAACCCCCAAGACCCCAAGAAACCAAAAATTACCCAATATGTTATGACCTACGGAAGGGGAACTATGCCCCGTAGGTCCATCTACACCCCGTGGATGGACTCCGTAGGTCAAGGCCCCCAAAACCAACTTGCTGAATCAAACCACGAAGTGATAGTATGAGGCGTCACCCCACCTACTATAACGACCCAAAATATGATAAAATGACCTAGAGCCTTGACGTTTGGGTTAGTGTGACCTTAGGTTGATGTTTATGTTGTTTTATAACTTAAATGGAGCTAGGTAGCAGCCTATGGTGCAAGCAATGGCCTAGGCTAGCAAGATAGGGTGAAAGAAGTCTTGTTCTTTGGTGGGCCTTTTGGCGATGGGGCTGTTCGTCGCCCAATGACCCACCACTTCACCTAGTGGACTGCCCACTTAGTGAGCCTAATCGAAGATTGGGCAAATGAAATGTGCATTTGGCGAATCACCTAGTGCACTTGGCAAACCCAAGGTTCCAAAGGGCGAACTAGGTGCATGATCGCCAACTAGCTTGGTGTGTTGCCCTTCTCCCCTCCTATCGCCCATTGACCAGCCCTTTGACTGAGCCACTGGAACAAAGGGTGAGCCAAGGGTGCACTTGGCGAGTCACCTAGTGCACTTGGCGAGCCCAAGTGTCCAAAGGGTGAGCTCAAACCGGCAAGGGGCAGATTTTTAAGTTACAACTTGTAGGGTCTTCAAATGATGATATCTCTTAGCTCAAAATGAATTAGGTGGGCCATTACCTATCCAATTAAAGGTCTCTGGGTCCTCTTTCCAATGCCACTGAGTTTGCCCAATTCCGATTTGGGAGTAAAAAGTTATGCCCAAAATAGTGAAGCACTGTCAAAATGGGCGAGCCAAGGGCCATTAGGTGAGTCACCTAGTGCCCTTGGCGAGCCAAGTGGTGCAAAGGGTGAGCTTAGGTAGGTTTGGTGCAAACTTTTAAGTTTAAACTTTGTGGGTCTTTATTCTTTTCCTAAGTTGAGTCCCTAATATTCTATGCCTTTCCTAGCTACTATAAAACCCTTTTTAAGACCTAAATTCCTTTCATTTAAGTCATTCCAAATAGATTAAAAAGAAAGTATTCATCTCTCTAGCTCAAGGAAGAAGAAGAAGAGGTGAAAGCTAGAGTTTGGTGATTTCAAGGTGGTTCTTCCTCAAATTTCTTGGAGAATCTTTGTAAAGGTATGGTGGTCTTGATCCTTGTCTAATTTTCCATTCAAGGAGCCAAATCCAAAGTGATTTCAAAGTATGAAAAATCTAGGGTTTTACTCAATCTCATGGGTTCTTTCACCAAGCGATTTCAAATGGTTTCTAATGGCATATATTGATTGTGTTGATGTTTCATGATGAGAATAGTCCATGAACCCATGATTTTCCTTCAACTCCTAAAAATGTACTTTTATGAAGTGGGTTTTGATGATTATGAAGGGTTATGAATGAAACTTGTCTAAAATGCTTTAGGATATTGATTGCACCATTATGCATGTTTTGGTTATATTAAATTGAAGGTTTGTTGATGACTTGTTAGCATGGCCTTAAAAGGGCAAGTTATGGATATATTACTTGTGAAATAGAATTGTGTTTGAATTGTTGATCCACTTGAAAGGTGGGGGTGTTTACTTACTATGTACATTGTGACCATGGCCTTGAAGGCATAATATGAGGAATTGAAGTATTAACATGTTGTTGTATATATGAAAATGAAGTGAAGCACGTGTGTGATCTAAATGAATGAATGATGATCATGATTAGAGGCTAAATTGTGTTAGGATTGAATATATCTCTCTATTAACACTTGTGAATGAAGGTGATTATGTGAAAGGCTATTCTCACATACACATACATGAACGAACGAACGAATGAGTTTAATGAAAATGCTATGAATGTGGAGTCTATTGAAAGGCTATTTCTAATTGTACTCTAATGAATGAAAAGACTTGTTGTGAAAGGACTTTCTCACAATAAGGGGATTCTTAGGTGAAAGGCTATTCTCATCTTTGAATCTATGAGCTTTCCAATGAATAAATGTTGGGATGGGATGGATGCTCATCCGTGAGTTGAGGCGGAGTATCTAGTAACAATTCCTATATCCCGTTTTAATGAATGTTGGGTTTAAGATGGATGCTCAACTGTGAGTTGAGGCAGGGTATCTAGTAACAATCTCTTATCCTATAATGAACGTATGTAATGAATTTCAAGTACTTCGTGGGGAATAATGCCAAGCACCGAGTGGATATGAATTGGGGTGGATGCTCATCCGTGAGTTGAGGCGGGGTATCTAGTAGCTAGCTCTTTATCCGATAACTATCTGCCCACATAGGTTTAGCTAGTGGATCCACTTAAGGCTAAACAAATGATGGTCCTACCTTAGGCAAGTAGGAATCCCTTTATCCGGTGAGGGTGACATCGGGATTCCATGTCAAGCTTACATGGTCTATGTCGGTTAAGGCTTACCCCTACAAAGAATGTTGTTGAACCATGGCTTCTTAAGGATGTACTACTTAGTGTAGTTGGTGGAATGGGATGCCATCTATGCATTGCACAAGTAGGCATTTGAGAGAGGTCATGGTGTGTTTCTTATAATGTTAATGAATGAATGGGCTCTTGTGATGATGTGTTAATGAAGAATGTTGAGCTAATGTCTAAATGCATGAAAGACCTCTAAATGCTTAAATGCTTAAATGTAAAGATGCATGCTATACTTGGATTGTATTGTGAGTTACTTCCTTGTCATGTCTTATTTTATATGTATGTGCCTTGTCTATGGTGACTTCAAAGGGATACTTAGTGTGAGTAGTAGTATGGGATGCTACTTGCACATTGCACAAGTATGACTTAGGGTTGTCTTAGATGTTTGTCCTAATGTGATGATGTGATTCATGTAAGGTTTATGTCTCTTGAATGCTTTATTGTGTAATGATGTAATGATGCATGCTATACTTGGATTGTATTATGAGTTACTTCCTTGTCATGACTTATTGAGTATGAATGTGCCTTGTCTATTGTGGCTTCAAAGAAGTACTTAGTGTGAGCAGTAATATGGGATGCTACTCATACATTGCACAAGTATGACTTAGAGTTACCCTAGATGATGGTCCGTATGTATTAATATGACTTATATAATGTCTATGTCTCTTATGTATGAGTATTGTGTAAAGATGGAACGGATGAATGGTAAGTTCACTTTTGGTGGCCTTGATGTGGTACTTGGTGTGGATGGTTGTATAGGACGCTATCCATACATTGCACAAAGTATAGCTTGAGGGTTACTTGAGGTGAAGGTGTAATGTGATGAAATGGGTTATTTGCTGATTATGTCTCTAATGTGATGAAATGTATGTTGGTTATGTTTGTATATTATGCCTCTTATATTTATGTTCAAGAAGTTTTATCAAATTGGCATTAAAGCATGACTTTAGAATAAAATGTCCATTTTAAGCATGGTTTTTGCATGGCTATCATACTTAGTACTTAATTGTGCTAGCCCATATTTTCTTTACCTTTATGAAGTGTAGGGATTGGTACTCGATTTGATACTCTCTAGTTGAAGCTTGGATTGAGAATCCTCCAAGACTAAAGTGGTATGTCCTCATAGATCGAGGACAAGTGTTTAGATGTTGCTTTTCTTGCATGTATTAGACATTTGTTAGACTTTCGATTGTAAGGGGCCGTGTTTCAAGATATTGTTTAGATGGTCATGTGAGACATAGACTCCCGCTATTTTCAAATGTTTTAAATGAATATTTTGATTGTATGGTTTTAAAGAAAGTTTTAATTTGTACCATTTTCCTTATATCGAATGTTATGAATGCTATGGACTTGTATGAGACTTTTTGGAGTCTTATACGCCGTGTCGCTTCCGGGGTGTAGGCTCAGGTCGTGACAATTATATTAACTTCATATATTGGAACAATACATATACTAATGTATATATTAAGCAAAAAACTAATTATTGTATCATCAAAATTATTTTCCTCAAGTACTCGAGGTTATGGAATATACCATCTTAGGATTTACTTCATCAGAGTAGTGGTACCTCATATTGCTAAACTTCGAACTCACTCAACAACAATAAATCACACAAAATATTTTTAAATGAAAGAAAAAGAATAGTAGAAGATTAAAAAAATGGTGGTGGAAAATGCGAGGAAGTCCCTCTATTTATAGTCAACAAAAGGTAGTATGAGCAAGTGTTTTTTTGTGTCTTATCTGAAAAGTCATGACCTTTCCGAGAAGTCACAACCCTTTGAAAAAGTTACAACTCTTTGAAAAAGTCACAACTTATTGTAAAAGTCACAACTCTTTTGAAAAGTCACAACTTATCGAAAAATCACAACCCTTCAATAAAAGCCCCAACTTATCGAAAAAGTCACAACTCATCGAAAAGGTAAGAACCTAAGTTATGGATATTATAGTAATTTAACATTCAAGTTAGGAGTTCATGCTTTTAAGGTAATATAGATAGATAGATTATGGAAAATCACATAATCAATTTAAGAAAGAATAATTAGTTTCAAGTTCAATTTGTACTCTATTTTATATTTCAAAAAGTAAATCTTTAAGGAGGCTAATTTTTAATATATACCTATATGGAAGAAATGGCGAATAAAAAATAAAACATGTCAAAACAACTCATATATATTTTTCAATCATACATTTTAGAATTTACTAATATTAACTATTTTTAAAATTTTATAAGTACGTTAAAATAAACAAAGATATCACCTGGAGTCCGAAATATATACCATTCAAATTATTATTGAAATAAATCCAGTTATTTCTCTGTACATGTGTCTTTATTGGATTAAATTTTACGAAAAGATGAATGAATTAAATAAAAAATAGTTTCATATGCACACACAGACACAAACACTTTGTGAGCATAATTTTAGGTGAAAAAAAGCAAGAAAACAACAAATACAAGTGATACTTACGAATCATGGATCTTTGTGGATATTGCACTGTAACACCTCGGACTTCAAAAGAACTAAAGAGAAATTCGTGCAAGCCACCCATCTGTTTTCAATTTTGGGTCAACTTTAAAAGACCATATCTTTTAACAAATAAAGAGTTAGGTGTTCGGTGATCTATCAAATCAAAGGTCTTTGACTCCTTTTTCCAATGCCGCCAAGTTTGCTTAATTTCAAGCCCGGAGTAAAATGTTATGCCCGTTTGAGTGAAGCCTCTCTATTTAAGGCATTTCATTCATTTAAAAAAAGGGTATTTTGGTTTTTTCATTTTCCCACTACGTCTAAAACATTTTTTAACCCCAAATAAGTGGTCTAATCAAATTTAGACCACCTTTTCACATTCCTAAATACTTGGAGAATTAGAGCGAGGTTTCAAGAGGAGAAAGGGTAGGGTTTCAAGCATTCTTTCAAAAATTGAGGATTTCCCCAAGAACATTTGGCACACCCCGAGGCTTCCCCTTGACGTAACACGGGACCTAGGATCACGAGTGACCCCAGGATAACCCTGAAGCTTGCATATCATAAGCATACTGAAAGATATCTAAATGAAAACATGAACTAATGCGGAAGCTAAATCTATTGATAATTGAAAGTGGGGAATACCCAACTAGTTTGAAGTATAATAACATACTACGAATTTAACAATACTGAAAGATAAACTTAACAAGTCAAGCTGCTTATAGTATTATGTCTGAAAAGCCTCTAACTAAGTTGAGTTGCTCGGACATGCTCCCCAGCTAACTCTAACGAAACTGAAACTAAAATGTAAAGACTAAAATGAAAGAAAGTCAATTATCCTCGAATATGAGGACTCACCACTCAAGCTGTTGAATGTTGACCTAAAATCGATCTAAGCACGGTTTAAATCCTAAATATCTGAACCTACATCATGAAATGATGTAGCGTAGAATATGCGTCAGTACTTGGAATGTACTGAGCATGCAGGATATAGATAATAGTTCAACAAAATATAGTTGAGCAATAATATAATTTGAATAGAAGATAAATGTTGAATATAACTGAAAACTGAGCTAAATGCGATGACCAAGTACTAATCATGAACATAACATGCTGAAACTAAATACTGAAGTATAAAACTAAAAACCTAGTCAAATAATCGATATAAAACCATGTGACCTAAACACAGAGTCCGTTGTATGCGACCCATCAAGAAGACCCAATATACCTTGCCAGGGGTATAAAGGCATGACTGGCGTGCTCACTAAATCTGATGCCAAACAGAGGGGAGTTATGATCCTATGGGGGCATGTAGTTTTTGGACTATGAGGGTACGCTGAAACCTAGTCCAACTCGGTGCTAAATCTACTCTCAAATGAATATGTATATGACTAAAATGAACTGAAATACTAACATAGTGAATAGCTCAAATACTAATATGCAAATCTGAGAATGCAACATTTCTATACTGATAATGTAACATTCCAAACTGGAGCATGATTATCTATTTAACTGACCTAGCAATTGTAATTCATGAACTAAAAGAATCTACACAAACTATGGTTCTGAGTACTGTACAACAAATTATACTAAAATTATCAAGAAACAAGTTATTTAGATCAAGGGAACCATAATCACAATACATCTTGAAAATCTAGAAACCCTAGGTCTGAACAACTTATGAGAATCTGAAGAATTAACTGAATTCTAGGGACCTAGTGGATGAAAAGAACCAACTAGTGAAGTCCCACATACTTGGTGACGAAATCTATGGAAAAATCCTTTGATTTCGAGGCTGGATCAGAAGAAAGTCTATTGCGTGTTCTTGAGGGGCTGGTCGACTTTTTCTTCTCTTTTTGCTCTAGGTTCGATGGATTTTTTGGGAATAAATGTTTTTGATAGGTTCTGACTTAATCATTAGGCTTAAACTGAATAAAACTATGTAGTTTAGGTATCAAACGATATATTTTTAATGTCCAATGCATAGGGAAAAGACCAAAACAACCCTAACATAAAAGTTGACGAGGGTTGACCAAGACACCACTAACGACCTGTCATTGGGACCATGGTAAAGTGGGTCGTGGTTCTTGGCCAGAGCTACTGGCACTGATTGTTTGGTCACCTGGTCGTTCATTTGGGTTTTAGGCCTGTTTCCCTATTTTGTAGCTTTTGAACCTTGAAAAGCTGACTTTAGTCAAAATATCAGTTTAACGACCTCAGCATGAAATTCTGACGGAGCCATTAACTCCAAAATGGCTAAATTAGGCTAGAAGCATGGTCGAAACGAGTCCCAAGGCCTTCGGTGTGAGTTTGGGACCAGTTGTCGTTTTAGCCTTCGAAATTTGGCCTAAGGTTGACTTTGGTCAACATTCTTGGAAAATGCGCTGGATGAAAATTTAATCAGTGCGGTTAATTCTAAAATATTGAGTTTGGTCTAGAACGACCCTACATTCATTTCCCGAACCTTCCGGTCTAATCCCAAGGCCCGTTGTGAAATTTGGCTAAAAATGACATTTTTGTGTGGGACCCACTTTCAATCAAAATGACCTCGTATAGGAATTCAAACTACGCCATTGAGTCCCAAATGTCGAATTTAGGGGGGTCGCATAGTACATTTGTGCGCATGAGATTTCAAACGAATTTTGAGCACCCTATCTGAGACTTTAAAAAAATAGGAAAAGCTTGGTGCAGCTTTCATATCGACCAGATTTTGGGCTTTTAATGACTAGATTTTGACTTTTTAGTGACCATATTTGTCTTTTAAAAGCCCCATTTCAGCTTACAGCCCTCATTTTCAATTGCGATAGTAGAAGTGTGGATTCTAGGTTCACTGTGGAGTGATAAGAGAAGGGTGAAGATCGACATTTTGAGGTAATTCTACTCCAAAGGGGTTTCCCTCTTCTTGATTTTCCCCATGAATCAAATTTTCGTTGCATGATCAAATTTCTTTCGTTTCGATCCTCAAATTGTTCCCCATTTTGGGTACAAGTTCCATATTACGTTTATACCCTTTTTACAGTGTCAAATTCGGGGTTCCCATTGCGGGTCCCACAATCTAGTTTTAGGCCCTATTTTGGGTCCACTACTGAAAATTGTGATTTTTATGTCAGAACGCTCATATTATCATTGTGATTCTAATTTTAATAGCGTGGTAGTGTTCTGAGGCAGTACGGAAGGGAAAGGCATTGACTACGTGATTTGGAGCGTGCGTGGTTGGCCTACAGGTAGGCTACGACTTCCCTCTCCTTAAATTGAGCATGATTTAGCACTTTTATGTTGATTTGTGTGATTTTGGGGGTAATTTGTTGTTGAGCATGCTAAATTCCCAGAAACCATGAGTTAGGCTCTAATTTCAGGTACTCCAGGTCAGTAAAGCATGTCTAATGTAATTATTGATCATCCATACCTTGTTGTGCACCTTTTTTATGGCTTGTGTGTATATTTGAAAGCATGTTTGGCCTTAGTCTAGGCTTAGAGTAGTGATTGCCATAGACTTGCGTATTTTAGAGCCTTTCTGCCTTGAAACCTCTCCAACGTCACTTCGGACAACTTAGCTCCTTGTAGACTGATATAGAAGACTTAAGTCTGATAGTCTAGGCCTTAGCTAGGCAGTAACACCGCTCTTGGAACCTCATATCCATAATTCCTTGTCCTGTCAGTTCCGATGTTTCCAAATTCTTGGTTTGGAAGCTATTTGACCATTCTGGTTAGATACGGTTCGGGATGGAATGATTTATTGATGTCACTCAATTTTGGGGTACTCCTTGTGATGCTCCATTGAGAGCTGATCCTATTGCTAATTGAGTTGCCTCTACTCGTGGTTCACATCCCTAGTTCACTCCACTGGGCGAGGTTCAAGTCCTTGCCTTGGTCATATTTTATGTGGTTCAGGTCCACGATTATCCTTAACCTCGGTTTAAGTTCTTAGTCATATTTTAGGTGGTACAAGTCGACGATTATCCTTAACCTCAGTTCAAATCCTTGGTTATATTTTATATGGTTTAAGTCCACGATTATCCTTATCGTTGGTTCAAGTCCCTGGTTACTCCAAATCTCTGTTCAAGTCCTTGATCCTTCATCTTGATTCTGTTCCAGTCCTTATTTCCCTATTAGCTATAGGAAAGCTTTGGGCATATGGATTAGTTCGGTTCAACTCCGGAAAGTTGTGGTAATCTTGGAAACTTCATCGGATCCTCTTACTTCATTTCAACTCTCCCTTCTTTGCACCTGTCGGGGCTTTGGGAGTCCATTCGAGTTTTACTTTCATATTGTGCATGAGCATACCCACCGTGTTTATTGGAGCTCAGTTGGATTTAGTTAGATACTTTCCTTCTCTTTGTGTGTGTACACTCGTATTAAAACCTATTAGATGTTCCCTCTTTCTTATTTCTGTTAGTGTGCTAGATTCCCGCATTTCATATTAGTTTTGGTTTTCTTGCTTAGTCGGCCTATGATGCCTACTGGGTACCTATTGTTTTGGCTCTCATACTACACTCTGCATTTGCTTTTGTGATGCAGGTCCGAGCACCAGCTATCAACGTTGATTTCGAGCCAGCTATAGTCATATTTGGAGGCGGGGGTCAACACATAGTGTCTCGAATTTGCCCGACTCCTTCTGTATTTATATATTGACTTGTCTTTAGCTTTTTGAGATAATCTTGTTTTTGTGGTCCACTCTTGGGACTTGTACTCATTTCTTTTAGTATCTTTGTACTTGTGACTTCCAGGTTTTGGGAGAGATATTTTATTTGTATATAGTTTTGGCTTGCTTCTGCCCTTCAATTTGTGATTCTTGTTGTTATTATTATTGTGTTGTTGGGTTTTGTGTTCTACCCTTAATCCCATTACTAGCTATTCCGGGATACGGGTTGGCTTGCCTAATGGTGGGTTATAGTAGGTGTCGTCATGACTCGAGGAATTGGGTCGTGACAAGTTGGTATCAGAGCACCAGGTTCAACGGTGTCACTTGTACAGACTAATATCTAGTAGAGTCCTGCAGATCGGTGCGGAGACCTTCGTGACTTATCTTCGGGAACCTATAGGATGTGGTTAGGTTGATTCCTATTATGTATCATTTTCGTGGATCTAATGTCTAAATTGGTTTCATGGAATATCATTTGTTTCATTCTTTCACAAGATGGCTTGCACGAGCACAGGAGAGGGCATGGGTGATGCACCTGGGCCCGTAGATAGAGCCCCAATTAGGGGTAAAGGCCGACCTAGAGGTCGAGGCAGGGCTGCAACACTAGCTCGAGATAGAGAGAGGACTCCGGAGTTGGAGGTGGAGCCTCAGGTAGATGTTGTTCCTTCTCAGTCGGTAGGACTGGGACCAGCCCAGCCATAACCCGCACCAGCTACCATTCCTGACCTACACGATGCTTGCCAAGATTTTAGCAGCCATATGGGGTATACAACATCTGGCTCCAGCCCCAGCTCCAGTTCCGGCACCACAAGGTCAGTCTGCCTCAACGGCTCCAGAGGTTCAGTTGCCACCAACACCAGCCATCGCCCAACCAGATGGTTTAGATGGTGTGCCACTACGAGAGCAGAAGATACTCGGGGTGTTTATGAGATAGGATTCAACGCCTTCAACTAGGGGTCAAGGCAGAGTTCAGTCCGGTAGAGGTTGAAAGACTACAAGTAGGGGTACTCAAGCTCCATAGGGTGGAGGAAGATGTTCTACTCACACTGTCGGTGACCAATTTTGCCAATGTTATGCTTTTCCAGGTATGCCTATGGCGGAGCCATATCATGTTGTGATCATATGTATAATTTACAAAGTCATAATTTCCCAATTAAGTTAGGGTTTTCTTCAATGTCATGGGTTCTCTTAAATATTGATGTATTTCATTGTTTTATGATCTATCAAGCATAAGTCGATGTAATTACATGATTTAATGATGAATCCCCATGAACTGATGTCTAACCCATGTTTTCTAGATATTGATGATTGGAAGTGGGTTTTGGACTATGAAAGGTGAATTATGGAATTATGCATGCTCTTATGAAATTGATGTAAATGTTTTAAGGATTCTTTAAGAGTGAAGTATCCATGATGTTGTTATTGTTGTGTTGCTAAAAGGATTTCTCATATACACATGAAAACATGATTGTGAAAGGTTTCCTCCCATAATAAGGGTTCTTAGGGTTGAAAGGTCTTCTCATTTAAAATGAACCAATGTTATTTTAATGTTGACGCAAGTGGTGATTACTGATGATCTCTAATTGTGTCTCATGATGTAAGGACAAGAGGTGATTACCCATGTTCCTTTAAGAACTAAGATGAATATGATTAAGAACCATTCCATGGAAGTTAAGCTTATAATCGAGTGGATAAGTGGTGATTACCCGTGTTTCATAAACTATGTGCCAACATAGGATTGTCGAGATAGATATTAGCTAGTAGATCCACATAAGCTAGAAGTTTAGGGTCCTTAACTTGGCAAGTAGGACACCCCTTTTCGGTGTCGGAGACACCAGATTCCATGTTGATAGCTCACATGATCTTATATGTCGGTTAGGCTACTTCCCACAAGCAAGTTATTATGAACTAAGGTTACTTCAAGGAAGTATCTCATACATGTTTAAGATGATTATTTTGTGCATTGACCATGTTTTATGACTCATGTGTTCTAACACTTTGTCTCATGTTTTAGCCTGGTTATTAGATCGCATGAGGTATCCCTTTTTAGCATTTTTTTCAAATGTTTTCATGCATGGCTATCATACTTGGTACATGTTTGTACTAAATGATACTCTTGTCTACATTCTTCCCATATATAATAGTTAGGGTTTCCTATTTTGTGGCTAGAGTCATTTAAGGAGATTCTAAGCTTTGGTGAGTACTCATGCTTCAAGGACCAGACATTTATTGTTTTCAGTCTTTCTTTACTTTCAGTTTTGGATTATGATGTATGGGATACGCCCGAATTCATTCTTATGTACTAGAAGGTTTTGAGACAATGTTTAGACTTCCACTTTTCTATATAAAACTTTGATATATTGAAACTGTCTTTTAAATCTCTTTATTCTACTATCTTTTATGATAAAAGCTAAGTGACTTGTATGGGGCCTCTCGGGGTCTTATACGCCATGTTATGCCTAGGGGCTACCTTAGGTCATGACAAACTGGTATCAGAGCACAAGGTTTAAAATGGTCCTAGGAAGTCTCATAAGCCACGTCGAGTAGAATCTTGTTCATGAGTGTGAAGCATGCCATATTTATGAATGAGAGGCTACAAGATGTTTAGGAAACTCCACTTCTTTCATTACACTAAAGTCGTGCGATAGAATTTTACTCTATAAAGTCTCTCTCCTAATCCTTATCCTATGTGCTACATGATATGGCTACTCTAAGAGCTCATGCAAGAAGGAAAGCGGAAGAGAATGTGGAATGAGAAGCTCCTCCTCAAGTTCCTCAAGCTTCGGTCGACCCATTGGCTGAGCAAGTGTCTAATGTAGAGTTTAGGGGTGCTTTTCAAGTATTGGCTCAAGGCTTGACGGTCCAAGCCAATAGGGAGGTTGTAGTTCCTGTGAACCCAAATGTGGGTACGGCGACATCTAGAGGGAGTGACTTCACTAGAATTAATCCTCCCATGACTTTCATGGTTATAAGGTTGAGGAAGACCCTCAAGAGTCCATTGATGAGCTTTCCGAAGTGTTGATGATCATGGGAGTGAAGCTAGTAGAAAAGGTGGAATTGGCCGCTTATCAACATAAGGGTGTTGCTCAAATATTTTTTAACCAAAGGAAAGAATAGAGACCGAAAGACCGGAAGATGTGGGTCCTCTCGATGGGGAAAAGTTCAAAGTTGCTTTCCTTGATAGGTTTTTTGCCCTTGAAATGAGGGAGGTAAAGGTACTTGAATTCATCAACCTTCGTCAAGAAAATATGATTGTGAAGGAATATGCTTTGAAGTTCACACAACTATCTTGATATGCTCCCATAATGGTTGCGGATGATAGGGCAATGATGAGTAAGTTTGTTTCAAGAATGTCTGAAATGGTTATTAAAGGAATGCCATACTGCCATGCTCATAAGTGACATGGACATTTCTCGCCTCATGATTCATGCTCAACAAATCGAAGAGGAGAAACTTAAGGAAATGTCTAGGGAGGCAAAGAGGGCAAAAACTGATGATGGTAATTTCTCACATCAAGGTCAAATGGACAAGGTCGTTTGATGTTCCGACAAAGGTTTTCCGGTCAAGGTTCCTCCAATGCTCCTTCTAAGTTCAACAAAGATATGGTGTCTAATCCTAAGCCTCAAGAAGGGAATGGTAGTGGATCTTCATTGCCTACTTGTGCTAAATGTGGAAGGAAGCATGAGGGCTAGTGACTAGTAGGTTCAAATGCTTGTTTTGGTTGTGGTAAGATAGACCACAATATAAGAGATTGTCCTTCATTTGCTAAGAACGATTGAGATAATCGTCGAATGGCTCAACCTAATCCTTCATCCGGTCCTAGTGGAAGTCAATAGCAAAAAAGATTTTATGAACTTTACACTTGTGGGGAACAAGAGGGTACTCCCGATATAGTTATCGGTATGTTGAAAGTCTTCCATCTTTATGATTATGCTTTACTTGACCACGGTGCTACCTTGTCTTTTGTGATGCCATATGCGGCTATGAGGTTTGATATTCTTCCGAATGTGTTGTTAGATCAATTTTTTTGTCTCTATCCCCATTAGTGATTTTGTTGTGGCTAAGAGGATCTATAGAAAATGTCCTATTTCCTTGTCCCGCAGAGTTACTCTAGTTGATCCAGTAGATCTTGAAATGCTAGATTTTGATGTTAACCTTGGTATGGATTTGTTAGATTCACATTATTCTTCTATCGATTGTAGAACTCGTGCAGTCAAGTTTAGTTTTCGAATGAGCCTTTCCTAGAGTTGAAAGGGGAAATTATATGCCTAAGGGTCAGTTTGTCTCGTGTCTTAAATCTAGAAAGATGATTCCTAAGGGTTGCATATACCATCTAGTTAGGGTGAGGGATGTAGATTCCAAAACCCCTACTCTCGAGTCGGCACCCGTGGTTAATAAATTTTTGGAAGTATTTCAAGATGATTTACCCGGTATTCCTCCTGAAAGGGAAATAGACTTCGGTATTGACCTTCTCCCAGATACGTAACCTATCTTTATTCCTCCTTATCGAATGACCCCGACAAAACTTAAGGAATTAAACGAGCAATTGAAAGATTTGTTTGATAAGAGTTTCATCCGACCAAGTATCTCTTTATGGGTGCTCCAGTTTTGTTTGTTAGAAATAAAGATAGATCACTCCGTATGTGTATAGACTACTGGCAATTGAATAAGGTTACCATTAAGAATAAGTACCCTCTCCCAAGGATAGATGATTTGTTTGATCAAGTTACTTCTCTATGATTGACCTCCGGTCGGGTTATCACCAATTGAGTGTGAAAGAAGATGACATTCCAAAGAAGTATTTTCGGACTCAGTATGGCCATTATGAGCTTTTGGTAATGTCGTTTGGTTTGACTAATGCTTTGGTGACATTTATCGATTTGATGAATATGGTGTTTAGACAATACCTTGTCATGTTTTTGATTAAGTTCATTGATGATATATTGATTTATTCAAGAAGTGAGGATGACCACATTAATCATTTGAGGATTGTGTTGCAAGTCCTCAAGGACCAACAACTCTTCGCAAAGTTTAGCAAATGTCAGTTTTGGTTAAGGTCCTTGGCTTTTCATGGTCATATTTTTTAAAGTAAGGGTATTGATGTAGATCCTAAGAACACGGATGTGGTTAAGAGTTGGCCTAGACCTTTGTTCACTTTGGATATTAAAAATTCCTTGGGTTTAGTTGGTTACTACAGAAGGTCTATTTAGGGGCTTTCTTCGATTAACTCTCCATTGACCGCATTGACTCAAAAGAAGGCTTAGTTCATATGGTCTAAAGCATATGAAAAGAGTTTTTAGGAATTGAAGGATAGACTTACGTCCGCTCCGGTGTTGACTTTACCGAAAGAGACTAATGATTTTGTTGTTTATTGTGATGCATCGAGAATCGGGCTAGGATGTCTACTTATGCAAAATGGGAAATTCATTGCCTATGCTTCAACGAAACTTAAGATTCATGAGAAAAATTATCCTACCCATGAGCTCGAACTAGCACCAGTTGTGTTTGCATTTAAGATCTGGAGACATTATTTGTACGGTGTTCATGTCGATGTTTTTACAGACCACAAGAGTTTGCAATATGTGTTTAATCAGAAGGATCTAAATCTTCCCCAAAGAAATTGTCTTGAGTTATTCAAGGATTATGATATGAATATCTCTATCACCCCAGTAAGGCGAATATGGTGGCAGATTCTCTTAGTCGACTATATATGGGAAGTGTGTCTCATATTGAGGATGATACAAAGGAGCTGGTTCGAGATGTTCATAGATTGGCCCGGTTCAGTGTTTAGTTAGTCGATTCTACCAAGGGTGGTGTTATGGTTCACAATAGTTTGAAATCGTCTTTTGTGGTAGATGTGAAGGACAAGCAAGGTCTTGATCCGACTTTGGTGGAACTAAAGGAAGCAGTGCTTAAAAAGTCTGTAAAGGTTTCTCCCAAGGGGGAGATAGAGTACATAGATATCAAGGTTGCTTGTGTGTTCCTGATGTTAATGACTTGAGGAAGAAGATCTTGTCAGAAGCCCATAGTTCTCGATATTCCAGTCACCCGAGAGCCCACGGATGTAATGTGACTTGCGGGAGATCTATTGGCGGAATGGGATGAAAAAGGATATTGCAGAATTTGTGGCTAAGTGTCCCAATTGTCAACAAGTCAAAGTCGAGCATCAGAAATCGGGAGGTTTATCCCAAGATATTAGCATTCCTACTTGGAAGTAGGAATATTTGAATATGGACTTCATCGATGGTTTTCCACGCACCCGGCGACAATATGATTCAATTTGTGTTATAATAGATCGAATGACAAAATCGACTCAAGTCATTCCTGTCAATATTTCTTATTCTATGGAGGACTATGCCAAGTTGTATTTGAAGGAAATGGTGAGGTTGCATGGAGTGCCCTTATCCATTATCTCTGATCGTGGGACCTAATTCACTTCTTAGTTATGGAAATCTTTCCAAAGGGTCTTTGTACTAGTGTTAAACTCTGTACGGCCTTTCATCCACAAACTGATGGGCAAGCGGAGCTTACTATCCAAACTTTGAAAGATATGTTGAGAGCATGTTCAATTGACTTCAAGGGTAATTTGGATGATCACTTGCCTTTGATTGATTTTGCATATAATAATAGCTACCATTCAATTAACGGTGTGGCTCCATTTGAGGCTCTTTATGGTAGGAGGTTTAGATCTCCTATAGGGTAGTTTGAAATTGGCAAGGCCTCTTTGATAGGACACGAGTTTGTACATGATTCTATAAAGAAGGTCAACTTATAAGAAAAAGGTTAAAAACAGCTCAAAGTCGGCATAAGTCATAAATCAATGGTAGAAGAAGAGATCTTGAGTTTGATGCTCATGATTCTGTCTACTTAAAAGTTTCACCCATGAAGGGTGTAATGAGGTTTGGTAAGAAAGAGAAGCTTAGTCCTCGTTATGTAGGCCTATATCATATTTTGAGGCGTATTGGTAAAGTTGCTTATGAACTAGAATTGCCTAATGAATTGGCATCGGTGCATCCAGTTTTCCATGTCTCCTTGTTGAAGAAATGTGTTGGTGTTCCGACATCTATAGTTCCCTTAGAAGGTTTGGGAGTTAAGGAGAATCTTTCTTATGAGGAAGTCCCGGTTGAGATTTTATGCCGGCAAGTCAAGAAGTTGAGAAATAAATAAGTTACTTTCGTGAAACTATGGTGGATGAATCGATTAGTTGAGGGTTATACTTGGGAGGGCGAGCCCAATATGATGTCCCGTTATCCTCATCTTTCCTTCTATACATACTCTAGCTTGAGGTATTGAGTTCCCCATGGTTTACTCTTTTGGCGTCATGTGTCTTAAATATTCCCATGATTTTCTCATTTATGCATGTTTATGTAAAAGCTTAAGATTTGAGAAAATGGGTCAACTTGATTGATTCCTACATGTTTATGTGAATTTGAGTATGAGTTGCATTTAGTCTTCATGATATGATGTTTTAAACATGTTTTAGCTTTGAGTTGATGTTTCCTCCTCGGATATGTGCATTTATGTGATTGCATGCATGTTGGGTTGTTACGTTAAGATTTTACCTTCCTTATGATGTCTTAAATATTATTCTAGGACGAATGATCCCATGGGGGAGATAATGTAATACCTCTAGATCAAGAGGGCTAAGAAAGGGGTAAAGTGGGAGGTAACCATCCCAAAACAGAGTCACGCCACCCTTCATGAAGCCTTTGACTAGTCGTGAAGAGGTACCGCAACTCATAGTTGTGCTTGTGAAGGGGAGATAGAACCCACCCCAAGGCCAGCCCCTTCTCACGGACCTCCAAATGGGTCGTAAAGGGGCAAACGACCCGTGAAGCGGGTTGTCACGTGGGCCAAAGCATCTAGGGTCTTCCCAAGCATCTGGTCCAAGGGCCAGGATTGTCGAGATCGATCGTGGCCCTGAGATGGCTCGTGAAGACCTCCATCTGCAATTCGCATCAGTTTTAAGTCAGGGCTAGTTGTGTCTTTTCCTAATTATTCTATCTTTTTACTATGTCGTTTTTCCCTCTTTTAAAACCCATGTATAAGTGTTTTTAACCCCAAATTTTCCTAATTTAAATCATTCTCTTAAATATACAAAAGAAGAACAAGTCCTACTCTCCAAAATATTTCTCTCTCTAGAAAGCTTGAAGAAGAAGGGCCAAGCTAAGGTTTTCAATTGGCATTGAGATATGATTGTTTCATCTATGGAGCCCTTTCCTTCATAGAGTTCAATAATTCTCCAATTTACAAAGTTAGAATTCCCCAATTGAGTTTGGGTTTTCTTCCATATCATGGGTTCTCTTAAATATTGATATATTGAACTGTTTTATGATCAATCAAGCATGAGTCAAGCTAATTACATGATTTTATGATGAATCTCCATGAACCCATGTTTTCTAGATATTGATGATTGGAAGTGAATTTTGGACTATGAAAAGTGAATTATGGAATTATGCATGCTCTTATGAAATTGATGTAGATGTTTTAAGGATGCTTTGAGAGTGAAGTACCATTGATGTTGTTATTGTTTTGTTGTTGAAAGGATTTCTCATATACACATGAAAGCATGATAGTGAAAAGTTTCCTCACATAATAAGGTTCTTAGGGTTGAAAGGTCTTCTCACCTAAAATGAACCAATGTTAAGGAGCTATTCTAATGTTAAAGGAAGTGGCGATTACCCATGCTCTCTAATTTAAAGACAACAGGTGATTACCAATGTCACATGATGTAAAGACAACAGGCGATTACCCATGTTCCTTTAAGAACTAAGATGAATATGATAAAGAAGTATTTTGTGAAAGTTAAGCTTAGAACCGAGTGGACAAGTGGCGACTACCCGTGTCCCATAAACTATGTGCCAACATAGGATTGTATAGATAGACATTAGCTAGTGGATCCACATAAGCATGGTCTTTACATTGGCAAGTAGGACACCCCTTTTCGGTTTGGGAGACTGTAACATCTCGAAAAACAAACCTAGAAAAAAAATTACAGATATTTACCTGAAGTGGTGAACCACGGCAGGGTTCAAGGACCATGATAGGGTCCATGATCCGTAGACCTGCCTGTGGTCTAGAGTTAAACTCCACCAGGCCCAGATGTCAGACCACGGATGCCTTCATGGACCGTGGTTTTGACAATGGGTCGTGGTGGTTTCTGTTGTACTAAACCAGTAGCCTTCTTAGCTAGCCCCTTAGACCCCTATGCCCAAGTGAAGACCATGGGGACCTTCACGGTCCGTGGTCCTTCACACGGACCATGGGGGCATCCAAGAAGCTAACCAGTTGGCCTCCCATACCTCAGCCCAAGTGAGGACCACGGGGACCTTCACAGTCTGTGGTCCTCCACACGGGCCGTGGTAGTGGCTCGTGGACGAAGCCTTCAGAACCACAAGACCAAGTGAAGACCACGAGGGCCTTAACGGTCCGTGGTCTCTTTCACAGTCCATGAAAGGGGCTATGGTCTGCCCTGTCTGCAACTTAAGTCAGGGGTCTTTTGGTCTTTTCCTAGTTCGTTGGACCCTTAAACTACGTCATTTTAACCCTAAACTATGTGGTTTTGATTAGTTTTAGCCTAGAAACATAACTAGAACTTACCTAAGTCAGATCTTGCATCAAAAACTTAGAAACTTAGAAGCGTAAGAAGAGAAAGAGGCGACCAACCCTAGCTCAAGAATACAGCGAGATTCCATCAGTTTCAGCCCTGAAATCGAAAGATTTCTCTGTGGGATTCATCACCAAGCATGTGGGATTTCACTAGTGGGTTCCTTTGGCCTATTAGGTCCCTAGATTTCGTCAGATTCTTGATTCCCTATTATCAACTAGACCTAGGGTTTCTAGAACTTCAGCAAATTATCATGAATCAGTTATTTACATGTTCCAAACCAAGTTATCATGTTATTACTTTGTTTATTACATGGATTTCAGAACCCTAGCTATGTATTTCTTTAGTTCTTGAATTACACATGCTAGGTCAGATATTTCAGTATTTCAGATATACATGCCTCAGTCTTGAATGTGTCATTATCAGTATATTAATGTGTATTCTCAATTTGCATGTCAATTTTGAGCTATCCAGTATATTACAGAAATTCGATCATAATATGTTAATCACTTAATCTATTGGGAGTAGGATAATACTGAGTTAGACTAGGGTGAGTCACCCATATAGTCCCAGAACTACTAGCCACGTAGGTTGTAAGTCCCCTCTGTGGGCATCATTTTAGTTATCATGTCAGCATGCCTCTATACCTCTGGCAGGGTATATTGGGTCCTCTCGATGGGGCATATATATCGGACTCCACATTTAGCTCATGTGGTTTTATTAACGGTTATTAGTAGCTCCCACAGTTCAGTAAGACTCTATTGGTTTGACCATTTTCAGTGCAATCGGTATTCAATCTCAATATATTATAAATTGGTCATTGCAATCAGCCAGCTCAGTCTTCAGTATCTATATCATGTTCAGAATATGCATTTGCTTTATTGCTTGTTAAGTTATGTGTTTATTTTAGCTTTATTCTATCCGGCATACTTGATGAGTCCACAAATTGGACTCATTTAGGGCTATTTTTTAATAGAAATTGTGTCCTTGAATGCTAATTTTATCTCAATATTTGATGAAAACACTTAAGTTTCAGGTATTTGAAGTTAGAAGGAAAGCATGGACACTACGTCACAAAAAGGAACAAATAGGCTGAAAAGAACGAAGATATAAAGGCTAGAGGATCGCCGAGTCCACTTGGCGAGTCGCTGAAGGATCTTACTTCGCCTTTTCTTCCAGTGTGCTGAGCTCTGAAGGAAAGGATCAAGTCAACGGAAAAAGAGAGCAGTCGGCGCATCATCGAGAAGTTCTGTGAAGCAGTACCATGTCATCCAATGACCCAGAGCATGAAGATGCTAGAGGAAGGTACAAGATGGCGATGAATTACACTAAAAGGCGAATCGCTGAGTTGATTAGCGATTTTGACTAACGACGCCAAATGATCCGCTGCAGCACAAATCTGTAGAAACTATAAATACTAGTTAGAGTTGTAGTTTTAAGTGTGGAACAATTATTATAATCTTCATATAGAATAGTACTTTTTGATATTTTTGCTCTGAGTTTGAGAGGGTTTTGAAAACTTGAAGAAGAAGAGTGTTTCATCTCCAAGGATTTGGACTTGGGTCTCTTGGATTATTCATTCTTAGCCTGTAACAAGACTTAAATCTTCATACCCATTTGAATACAAAATCATTTAAGTACAAATTTCTATCTTTTGATGTGTGGCTAAAACCCCAATTCTCGAGGTGTGATTTAGCAAATATGGGTTGAAATAATTGTTAGGTCTTGCTTGATGATAGTCTATTAGTAGTTTAAATATGATTTCGTTTAGTGGTTGTGAATGAATTTAATGAATTTGTAGTTGCAAATACGAGTTTATTAATGTGTTTTCGGCTTGCTCGAGAGAGAGGTCATAAAACTAAGACCACTAGATTGATGGCCAGTGTGAGTGGGTCGACATGAGGTTCAGCTCGAGAGAGTGAACCCTAGTCCCATGTCCACACACTCAGCTCGAGAGAGTGAGTGTGTTAAGGCGTAGGATGGTCTTCATACGGCAAGTGGGTGTCCGAGATGAACGCATTTGAAATGGGGTAAATTGCTCGAGATATAAGATTATCCCCCTTAAAGTCTAGCCTAGTCACAATTAT
Organism: Solanum pinnatisectum; assembly: GCA_035578085.1. Classification (NCBI taxonomy): domain Eukaryota; kingdom Viridiplantae; phylum Streptophyta; class Magnoliopsida; order Solanales; family Solanaceae; genus Solanum; species Solanum pinnatisectum. The sequence continues at coordinate 220,983 of JAWPEI010000074.1, read as the reverse complement.
TCTATAAATCTTCAATCGAAAGCATGTACCCAATAATCTAGCTTAACTCGTATTCCCATCACATCCCAAGGATCCCCTCTCATTACTTAGAAATCCTTGTTAATTTTGTTGTTTTTACTTACTTGTGACAAAACCCCCCATTGTTAATTGACACTCTTGTGTCCTCTTTTAATTTACAATGTTTTTAGTCGTTAATGTCTTTAGCTACGACTAGTTAGAACTAAATTTTATTCTTCTATTAATTCTCAAAACCACTCCCTTGGGAACGATCCCAACCCTTGGTTGGGTTATTATACTATTGCACAATCGTAGACACTTGCATTGGAAGTTGTGTCCTTGATTACGCAAACATCAAAATGCTGCTGCTGTCGGGGAGTGGTGTTATTTGAGAATTTTTAGATTAGTAGAATCTTTGTTCTTCTTAGTCGTAGTTTACTAATCTTATTTTTAGTTTTGTTTTTCCTTAAATTTGTTGGTATGGGTAGGTTCCCTGACCATGGCTAAGGGAAATGGTGGCAACTCGCTGAGACGAAGCAAGAAGTCGAGAGGGACTTCACATTACCCGCCCTGGTAACTCAGCTAAACGAGTTGGCCACCAAAATAACAGAGGTGGAAAACCAGCACAAGAGTCAAGAGAGGTACATACCTCCTTACGAGAGGAAGCAGTCTACAGACAGAGAGAATAATCGTGTCGAGGACACACTCCAAATCATTCTCCAAAAGATCTCCGAACAAGATCAAATGTTGGAAGAGATGAAGGAGAGTATTGAAGTGTTGAATCAAATGGTTGGCTCTCACTCTAGATCGATCCAGCTAATCAGGACACTCCTGAATTATTCGGTGCCTCCTCTTCACTCAAACGAACTATTGGGGTTACTTAGTAACACTAGGGCCAACCCAACCAATGGGGAGTGAGTAAGGACTAGCGTCATGCCATGACGTTAAATAAGGCGCTTCTTGGGAGGCAACCCAAGGTTTTAAATGCTTTAGTTTTCTTTTATAAATAATGGTGTGATGATTTTGTAGGTTAAAACGAAGGATATGTTGAAAAGTATAGGTTGGCGAAATAAGGATCCAGTTGGCGAATCGCGGAATTGGTCGGCGATCCTGCTAATGTCTGCCGTTTGGACCTCCATGTGAACTGGAAGCACTGTAAAACTCGGCGATCTACAACACCATTCAACGAATCTCTGGTTAGATCGGTGAGCAACACTAACGTCGTCGAATGGACACGTGCTAGACGGTTTATAATGGCCAAAGGTCTTAAAATTTGAACTTCTTCACTTTCCCTCGCTTTTTAAACTTCAAAACTCACACCAAGGTAGTACTCTCAATCTCCTTGCTTTCAATTAGTATTTTAGTTATTGATTGGTGCTCGAAACTAGGATTTCTTTGCCACCTAGCATTTCAATTAAATTTCAATCAGCATTAAAGGTTAGTCCTAAAACCCCAAGTTTATTGTTGAAAATTTTGAACTCTTTTGCAATGATCGTATCGTATTGATGTGTGTTTGGCCTCTCTTATAGGATTAGAATGCTTAAATGCCTATTTTAATTTGAAAATCTTGCCTGTATTGTTTGATTGTCAAATGCCCATACTTTTTTGTGCTTTTTAATGAATTGGGTCGTGATTACGTGTTGTTAGATTGATTGGGTAAAGTTTGAGTAGCCCACATTTATGCTAAATGTCAAAAATTTGCTCAATGATAGAGCGGGTGACACCGCTCTTAAGAGCAAATATCGTCAAATAGCCAAATACGGCAAATTTGGGAGAAATCTGAGTATCCCGAGGTGATAGGTAGTACGGGTCTTGTTTGAATTTCGTGAGTGCATGCTTTGATTTTTCTTTCAGGGTTTGCGGGATTGAATTCGAGAAGATGGATTGAAAATAGGCAAGTTGGGCCATTTGGTGAGTTGGGTCGAACTCGCCGAATCGTTCGGCGGTTCGCCCAATGTCTCCATCTCACCCTTAATATCATGTCAAATTGGATGCTTGAGACTATAACTTTCGGCGAGAAGCCATGGGTCGCCGAACGCACTCGGCGACTCGATGAAAGTAATCTTTATCGCCCTTTGTATGCTATTCTGACCCCCCCTAATGCACTGTAACTTTCGACGAACAAGCCCTTGCTCTCCGAAAGTAGTTGGCGATTCACCGAAAGGACTCCTCTCGCCGACTTGCTTTAATTTTTTAGCCAACCTCATCGGCGAGCCACACTTAGCTCGCCAAAGTGGTTCGACGACTCGCCGACTGGATTGGCGAGTTTATCTACAACAAGATTTGTTGTACTAGAGTTTGATTTTGTTTTCTTAATTTCTCTTGATCGTTTGCAGATATGGTACACACCAATCTAACCGAACCACCCTAGAAAATGGCAAAGGGCATTACAATAAATGAAGGAGGATCAAACCCTCCAAAGAGGAGAGGGGATGACCTCCAACCGGGACACAAAGGCAAGAGGAAGAAACATATAGCTAGAAAAGGAGCAGCTATTGAGACAGATTTCCCTGAACTAGAGGATGAATAGCCTCTGATTAACCGAAGGGATACGCTCTGGGCCAGATCTCAACCCACAGCCACCAGTACTCCCTCAGCTACCACTCCTTCGACTATAGACTCAGTGCTAGCCCAAGCATCCTCAGTAACTCCTGCACTTCCTATAGTTCCTCCACTGAGACTTTAAACAGATTGAAAGGTGATGGTTTATGGACCATCATAGAGGAGAAGTTACTATCCATGGAGGGTCTGGAAGGCAAGCATCCTGATGTGCTTGAAACTCTTCGATACCATGGATTCAAGTAGTTCACACGGCCCCGAGGCCCATACATTCCTTCTTGGAAAAGAGAGTTTTACACTGCTTATGGGGAGTTGGTGTATAAGAAAAAGAAGAAGGCAAGTGAGTTTCGACCGGTGAAGTCGATTATGGTCAGAGGCAAGGAGGTAGAGTGTCACAGCGAGCATATTAATATTGTATTAGGTAAACCGCTGCACTCTGCACTCCCTTACAAGGGGTTGCCGATTGTTCAGTCCTTGGATAATTTGAAGGGGTGGTTGGCTCCAATGATTTCTGACACCACCCCGAGGTGGATAGATGCAGGGGCTCCTAATGAGAAAAGGGACATGAACAGTGCCTCCAGGTTCTGGTTTGGCTTCATTAGCAGCACCATAATGCCATCCCAGAACGAGTTTATTCTTCTCCATCCTAAGGCGACTTGCCTTGGTTCTATCATGGCCAGGAAGTGGATCAATCTGGGGTTGATGATGTCACAGGAGATGGCCATGAGAGCCAAACAGAAGCTGACGTCTCTGCCATTTCCAGTTCTGGTCACTGAGCTGTGCCGACAAGCTGGAGTACCTCGTGACACTACAAGGGATGTTGAGGTCACCCCGTCTTTCTCCACTGATATCAGGCGTATTGAGGTTGAGTTCACACGAGAGGAGGTTGACAAGAGGAGAGCAGCTCTAGCAGACACCTCTCCAGAGTTCTATATTAACTCATAACCAGCAAAGGCACCTTCGCCTACTCCAGCCTCTAAGCCCTCAGGTATACCCGCTCCTTCTTCCTCTTCCTCACAGGCTCCAAGTGCTTCCTCATCCTCCCAACCTGCTAGGATTACTCAGGCCATGATCCTGAAGATGGGACAGTTGGCCTATTCAGCTGATGTGAGAGCTACCCGACTAGAGAGATCCATCCCGGGGATGATTGACAGTGCCATCTTGGCTGCACTGACCCCCCTTCAGACTTATGTTGATGCCTTGACAGTGAGAGTCATTGCTTGTGAGAGCAGACAGGGGGAGACCTCTAAGGTGATGGCTTTAAAAGCCGAGATTATGAGTTTAAGGAAGGATGCAAACTATTTGAAGGCAATGGACTTCACTTCACTGATGTAGGATGCAGATGATGAGGATGCTCCTGAGACCTCAGGGATTCCTCTGGCTATCACCGGAGATGTGCAAGAGGATGGCACAGCACATGCAGAGTCGAATGCATAGACCAATGAGGAGTTGATATTAGTACATGTTGAGGAGACACCGGAGAGCAGAGATGAGGGCATATTCAAAGACTTGCCAGATCTTATAGAGAGGGTTGTGTAGCCGGTGATCCAGACTTAGCCGACTGAGACGTCCACAGCATCTCCTAGTGGATCTAGCATTGTGATTCCATCTAAGGCCACTCCAGCCACTGATGCCCATGTATAGACTCCTACACCTACCACCGGGACCCCAACAGAGAGAGAGACTGCATAGACAGGACCTTTCTTTACCTCCCTCTCTATCTTATTATATTTTTACTTTTGGATACTTTTAGTTGCATTTGAGGACAAATTTCTTTTTATTTACGGTGGGGTAAGGCCCACACCTTTTGTATGCTAATTTTGTTTATGTTTTGTGTATATATTTGGACTGTTCTATTTAAAATTGTGCTAATACTGCTTTTCTGTGGATGATTGAGCTTATGGATCCTTTTATTTATATTATTGCAAAATGATTTTAACCCATCCAAAAGTTTTTGCCACCTCTTATGTGTGAATATGGTTGTTCTTGTGCAAAATTTGAGTCCCGATTTCGATCAATATGATGACTCGAATAGTCCTCTCAATCGAACGAACATGAATGCGCGACTACAATGAGGCCAAATGAAGTTGCATAGACAATATGTGAACTCTTTGCATCTCGTTGTGATTGGCCATTTATCAAATTGATTCTCTTGTGATGACCGTTGCACACTAGCGAAAGTGTGGAGTCTTGTTTGACTTAAGTGTCGATGCCTTGTGTGATAAGCTTACTTGGAACCATGCATGACAGCACCTATAATTTTCCATGTTGGTCTGGTTAACTAAGTAAAACTTTCTCTTGATATGATCTTAGGCAACTTCGAAGAGTGTGAGCCAATTTGACATATACCTCTTTTGTGACCTACCTTGTGAGTGTGTGATTCTCTCTTGAACACCCTTTGAGCCTAACCCTTCTCTGGAAGAAACTTGATGAAAGCATAACCTTTCTTTATCCATTACCCATAATTCTCATGAAATTGTGGTTAGTTGAATAGCCAACTTAGGCCAAAAGCCTAAGTTGGGGGTGTGGTGAAAAGAAAAGGCCAAGTCAAGAAATGCAAGGAAAGTCTCCTCTTACCCATGGTTTTAATAAAAATGGAACCCCTCCATATAAAGAAAAAAAAAAAAAGAAAGAAAGAGAAAAAAGAGAAAGAAGGAGAAAAATAATGAAAAATAAAATTGTGGAATAAAGTACAAAGATATAGGGTTCCCAAGCAATCCATGGAAAGTGAATAATAGGATGAATTATGAGTACTAATGAAAATGATGAACGAAAAAGAAAGGAAGTGTTGAGAGCACCACATTTCATGAGGATAAAAGTCATCGAGCCTAAATGATCATACCTTTACACTCAGCCCCATTACAAGCCTTGTTAAGACCTTTGTGATCTTGAGAAAGTCGAAACAAATGTTGATTGGAAAATACGGGCAAACCTATGGGTGAAAGCATGCATTATGTTCTTCTTTGTGAGAGTAAGTGTTGCATCTGATTTCGAAGCTTTAAACTGTGAACCATGTGTGATTATGGAATCATTCTTTATGTGAGGGCATTCGAACACTTTAGTTGAGCTTGAACTTGCATTTGAAGCAAGTATTGTGAGCATGAGGTTCTTTGATATTGGTGAATCACAACTTGAATCTTTGAATGCAGATTTGATCTTTGTATAAGTAAATTGAGTCTTGTTGTGTGCATTCATGATTGAGTCTTGTGTAGCATTGTTCGAGACACCCTTTTTGAACAACTGAACTTGAGTTTGCTTGAGGACAAGCAAAAGTTTAAGTTGGGGGTGTTGATGAGTCCACAAATTGAACTCATTTAGGGCTATATTTAAATAGAAATTGTGTCCTCAAATGTTTATTTTATCTCAATATCTAATGAAAATCCTTAAGTTTCAGGTATTTGAAGTTAGAAGGAAAGCATGGACACTACGTCGCAAAAAGGAACGAATAGGCTGAAAAGAACGAAGAAATAAAGGCCTGAGGATCGCCGAGTCCATTTGGCGAGTCACCAAAGGATCTTACTTCGCCTTTTGTTCCAGTGTGCTAAGCCCTGAAGGAAAGGATCAAGTCGACGAAAAAAAGGAGCAATCGACGCATCGCCGAGAAGTTTCGGGGAAGCAGTACCATGTCGCCCAATGACCCATAGCACGACGATGCTAGAGGATGGTGCAAGAAAGTGATGAACTACACAAAAAGGCGAATCGCCGAGTTGATCGGCGATTCCGACTAACGACGCCGAACGATCCGCTGCAGTACAAATCTGTAGAAACTATAAATACTAGTTAGAGTTGTAGTTTTAAGTGTGGAACAATTATTATAATTTTCATATAGAATAGTACTTTTTGATATTTTTGCTCTGAGTTTGAGAGGGTTTTGAAAACTTGAAGAAAAAAAGGGTTTCATCTCCAAGGATTTGGACATGGGTCTCTTGGATTCTTCCTTCTTGGCATGTAACAAGACTTAAATCTTCATACTCATTTAAATGCAAGCTCATTTAGGTATAAATTTCTATCTTTTGATGTGTGGCTAAAAACCCCAATTTTTGGGGTGTGATTTAGCAAATATGGGTTGAGATAATTGATGGGTCTTGCTTGCTGATAGTCTATTCGTAGTTTAAATATGATTTTGTTTAGTGGTTGTGGATGAATTTAATGAATTTGTAGTTGCAAATACAAGTTTATTTATGTGTTTTCAGCTTGCTCGAGAAAGAGGTCGTAAAACTAAGACCACTTGATTGATGGCCAATGTGAGTGGGTCGACATGAGGTTCAGCTTGAGAGAGTGAACCCTAGTCCCATGTCCACACACTCAGCTCGAGAAAGTGAGTGGGTTAAGGCGTAGGCTGGTCTTCATGCGGCAAGTGCTTGTTCGAGAGGAACGCATTTGAAACGGGGTAAGTTGCTCGAAAGAGAGCTTATCCCCCTTAAAGTCCAGCCTAGTCACAATTATTCTATGAATCTTCTATCAAAAGCATGTACCCAATAATCTAGCTTAACTCGTATTTTCATCACATCCCAAGGATCCCCTCTCATTACTTAGAAATCTTTGTTTATTTTGTTGTTTTTACTTACTTGTGACAAAACCCCCATTATTAATTGACACTCTTGTATCCCCTTTTAATTTACAATGTTTTTAGTCGTTAATGTCTTTAGCTGTGACTAGTTAGAACTAAATTTTATTCTTCTATTAATTCTCAAAACCACTCCCTTGGGAATGATCCCAACCCTTGGTTGGGTTATTATACTATTGCACGATCGTAGACACTTGCATCAGAAGTTGTGTCCTTGATTACACAAATATCAATGCTTAGTAGCTTTCAAGTACTGATGCATACTCTGCGCTACATCTTCTCGTGATGTAGGTTCAGGTCCTTAGCAGTAAGATCACACTTAGATCGGTTCCCGATCTCCAGTTCAGCAGCTACAGTGGTGATTCCTCATTCTTCGAGGACAATAGTCATGTTATCTTGCATGCTTCAGTCTTTTAGTTTCAATTTTGCTAGACTTAGTTGGGCCTGTCCTAGCATTTCTAGTCAGTTGGAGGCTATTTTCAGACATAGTTAGATTCAGCTTAGTATTTAAGTTTGATGTCTCTTTTGTATTAAACTCTCATATTTGATATATTCAGTTTTAGTAAATGGGTATTCTCCATTACTTGCATTTTCATGATTTAGCTTCCGCATCAGTTACTATTATTATTCTTAGTATGCTTATGTCATGCCAACAGGGTTAGCTTGGGGTCACTTGTGATCCTAGGTCCCGTGTCCATGTCTTGGGGTAGCTCGGGGAGTGACAGAGACACCGGATTCCATGTTGATAGCTCACATAGTCTTATATATCGATTAACGCTACTTCCCACAAGCAATTTATGCTAAACTAAGGTTACTTCAAGGAAGTATCTCATACATGCTTAAGATGATGATTTTGTGCATTGACCATGTTTTATGACTCCTATTTTCTTACGCTTTATCTCATGTTTTAGCTTGGTCATTGCATCTCATAAAGGTATCCCTTTTTAGCATGTTTTCAAATGTTTTTATGCATGACTATTATACTTGGTACATGTTTGTACTAACGCATACTCTTTGCTACACTCTTACCAAGTTTAGGGTCTGACAGCCAGGGTTCCCAAATTTGTGGCTAGAGTCATTTGAGGAGATTCCGAGCTTTGGTAAGTCTTCATGATTCAAGGACCGGATATTTGTTGGTTTCAGTCTTTGCTTAGATGCAGTTTTGGAACATGATGTACGGGCTACACCCATATTCATTCTTGTGTACTATATGGCTTTGAGATGATGTTTAGACATTTGATTTTCTATAAAAAACTTTGATACATTAAAACCGTCTTTTAAATCTCTTTATTCTACTATCTTGTATGATGGAAAGCTAAGTGGCTTGTATGGGGCCTTTTGGGGTCTTATATTCCTTGTTACGCCTAGGGGCTACCTTAGGTCGTGATAGTTCCTGAATCAAAAAAAGGAAGCAATGAGTATGCAAGAGTACAATTCCATGTTTACTCAACTATCCTTCTATGCACCGGAGATGGTGGCGGATATAAGGAGAAGGATGAATTTGTTTGTGTTGGGGCTATCCCACCTCTCAAACAAGGAGGGTAAGGTAGCTATGTTGATAGAGGGCATGGATATTGCTAGACTCATGATTCATGTGCAACATGTTGAAGAGGATAAGTTAAAGGGTAGAGAAGAGTTTTGCAACAATAGGGCCAAGATAACAAGTAATAAGATTGGAAAACAAAAGACAAGGAACGGGCATCGGTCATGTTTTCAGTAGAGGTCATCTAGACCTACTCCATTTTCAGCTAGTGCACTTGCACCAATAAACAAGAATGATCACAGGAATCAAAGTTCTTAGAATTTAAAAGCTGAGGGTACTCAGTCTCAAGGAAGTGGGAAATAGGGTTTCGGAGCCCGTCTTATGCTAAGTGTGTAAGACCCATCGAGGAGAATGTTATGATGGCTCAAATGGTTGTTTCAAGTGTGGTTAGATGGGACATTTTATGAGAGTATGCCCTAAATATAGGTAGGGTAATGGGAGCAATAAAGCTCGATCATCTTAAGCAACTCCAACAGATAGAGATACCTCAAGAGGAGTAATTTTAGGAACATAGAGAGAGGTATAAATTGTTTGTATGTTGCAGCTAGTCACCATGATTATGAGTAATTGCTATATGTTGTCACTAGTATGCTTAAATTATTTACATTTGATGTTAATGGCTTACTTGATTCAGGTGCGAGTTTGTCTTTTGCGACTTCCCTATATAGCAATGAGGTTCGACATTACCCTAGACAACTTCTTTAGGTCTTCAGTGAGTCTATTCTAGTAGAAAGAGTCTATAATGATTGTAACATCTCTGTCTATCACAAGGACACCATAGCTGACTTAGTGGAGCTAGACATTCTGGACTTTGATGTTATTCTAGGTGTGGACTGGGTTCATGCTTGTTATGCCTCAGTTGGTTGCAGAACTCGAGTAGTCAAATTTCAGTTTCATGATGAGCAATTTTTAGAGTGGAGAAGTAGTTCAGCATTTCCCAAAGGTCATTTTATTTGATACCTTAAGGCTAGAAAGTTAGTTTCTAAGGGGTTCATCTATCACTTCGTCTAAGTTAATGACTGTTGTATTGAGACACCCCCTATTCATTCAGTTTCGGTTGTGAGTGGGTTTCCAGATGTCTTTCCAAATGATCTTCTTGGAGTCTGAGAAATAAATAGAATTCAAAATAGATATTCTTTCGGATACTCAACCCATTTCTATTCAACCATATATAATGTCTCCATTTGAGTTAAATAAGTTAAAAGAGCAGTTAAAAGATCTTCTTGATAAGGGTTTCATCAACCCAAGTTTCGTTTCTTAGGGTGCTCCAGTCTTATTCGTGAGAAAGAAAGATGGTTCCCTTAGGATTTGTATTTATTACTGCTAGTTGAACATGGTCACCATAAAGAATAAGTATCCCGTTCCGAGAATTGATGACCTTTTCGCTTCATGGTGCCACTTGTTTCTCTATGATAGACCTCAGATCTAGCTGTCATTAGTTGAAAGTGAGAGAAAGTTACATCCCCAAGATAGCATTCAAGACCAGTTATGGTAATTATAAGTTCCTTGTTATGTCCTTGCTTTGACTAACGCTCCAACAACATTCATGGATCTTATGAACAAACTATTTAAGCAGTACCTCAACATGTTTCTTATCATATTTATTGATTGCATTTTGATTTATTCGAGGAATGAGGAGGACCATGCTATTCATCTCAGAATAGTCCTCCAAATCATCAAATATCGAGAGTTATATGCTAAGTTTTCTAAGTGTGAGTTATGGCTAGAGTTTACGGCATTCTTAGGCCATATAGTGTCTGACCGTGGAATTTGAGTAGACACTTAGAAGATTGAAACAATGAAGTATTGGCCCATACCGACCTATCCAACTAATATAAGGAGTTCTCTTGAAATTGGCTTGTTATTATAAAAGATTTGTCGAGACATCGTGAAAGATTAAGTTTTTCCTCTGGCAATGTGCCCTTGGACATTTGCCTACTCGTGCATATCTCCATTATATTGGCCTCATCAATGATCCTACTTGTGTAGCTTGCCACATTGCGCACGAAAGCATCCCCACATCTTCTTGGACTGTTATATTGCAAAAAAAAAAAAAAATTGGTTAGATTTGGGTTTGCATATTGATGTAATTTCTCACATCGATGGTCACTGGCTACACTCCCTTCGAGAACTAAAACTCCCGAGGAACGCTCTCCTTTTCGACTGGACTGGCCTCCTTCCTTTTGCCCTTTGGCACATTTGGATTAATATAAATCACAATACCCATAATGGTAAAAATAATCTTCTCCTCCGTACTCTGGTTATAAGTAATACCTATGAATTTATCCATCATACACTAGCACCCTCTAATCCGGAGGTTTCTATCTCCATTAACATCAAGTGGTTTCCATACCCCCCCCCCCCCGGACCACTTTAAGTTAAACATTGATGGGTCTTTCTCCAATGTCTCATGTGGGAGTGGTATTAGTGAGGAAATTAAAGATGACCAAAGAAATTGGAGGGTTGGATACTACAAACGTTCGCATAGTCATAATCACATAATGGCAAAATTAGAAGCACTCTCTACCGGTCTGCAATTTTCTATCACCTATAATCTCAAACCTTTAGAAGTGGAATCCGATTCCACTGATCTTCTCCGCTATTTAGAGGAACCTGTTTTACTATAACCTATAATTTTATCGTGCAGATCAATGTTGAGGAAGTTGGGGAATCCAGTGGTACGCCATAACTTCTGACAAGGAAACAAGGTGGCAGACTTTTTGTGCAAGATAGGTTGTCAGCTAACAATGACCCCTCAATCATATGTACTACTATCGCCTCATGTAGTTGTTGAAGAACTACTCAAAGCAAACCAAAAGGGTGTGTATATATATATATATATATATATATATATAACGCTTAAATCCTACTCAGTACTCCCTCTCTCATCTTAGTTAAATCATGTGTTTTTACGATTAAATTCCCTAATTTCCCCAATATTTTCATTTTTTTTAATCTTTTATTTTACCCTGTTCATCTCTTCTTCTTAACCTGAGTTCTTAACAACTTCATCTTTAACCACACCCCGGATATGAAATCTGGCAACAAATTCGTCCTTTCATCAAGTGGACTATAAAGGCCAAGAATCCTAGGAATTTAGAGGTTAATCCATAGTCCTTATTAAGAAGTTAAGGAGCTAACCATATATTTAGGGTAATTTTTTAACACATGTTCAGCAATTTACATCATGCTAACAACTTAAGAAAAATAAACTAATTATACTAACAACTTAAAACAAATTAACATAAAAAGATAACATATTTTTTAGGGAAATTTCGGGAAATAAGCATCATAAAACTTACATGATTAACCGAGAGAGGTTTCCCTTTCGGGAACCCCCGAAGAGCTTTGAAAAAACTTGAACCACTTTAAAACTAAAACACACTTATTATTATTTCACAAACTTTAATATACAATGGAGGATTTTTGGTACATAGAGGAATATGTAGGGAGGAAAGTATGTTGGAAATTTTCTAACTTTTTTCCTTCGTGGTTTTTCGACCCGTCTTCTACTCACCCTCTTACTGTCTTATATAGACAAAGAAAAGCTAAATGAAACTTTCTGGACACTCTACGTGGCCTCTATTATTGATGGCTGACACAACTTGATAAGATTCCCATTAATAATGCAAGTCGGGTACACATTGGGCCCCATCGTCACATGCATCATTAATTTCATCTTTTGACTTATATTACAGACTCAATTATTATACTGACGCATGCTATGTCAACAGTTTTTCCCTTTTTTGGAGGGTAGTGATAAAGTGACAACGCCCTCATTTTTACAGAACACGTAGTGGGTATCCCCACCTAACATTATTAATATTACAAGACATGTAGTGGGCATCCCCACCTAACATTTTAACTCTTAATATATATATATATATCTATATATATATATATATATATATATATATATATATACATATTCTTTTGTATATATATATTTTATCCTTTTATCCCATGCTTTAATAAATGAAATCATGCCAATTTTGACTTTTTTGTAACTCTCCATTCCTTCTTGTCTTTTGGCCTTGTCATTTTGCATTTTTGAAACTTTCCACCGTATCTTGTGACTTGAAAACATCCATCTTATCTTGCCATATTTTTCTTGTCTTTTTACAATTTTTTCTATCTTATGTAGTGACTTGTCATGTCTTCTTTTTGCAATTTCTTATCTTGCCCATAACTTTTTGTCTTTTTTGTATTGCCATTCTTGACTTTGTATATCATTGTCTTTTTTTGCCATTCCCATGCCTTTCTTGTATTTTTCTTTTTTCCATCTTATCCTTGTAGTAACTTTGTCTTTGCTTCAATTATATTCGTAGTGTATGGAATGAAGTAATATAAAATAGTTAAGTGTCTAAGAAATATAAAATGGTTAAGTGTTTAGATTGTGTAATGCAATAATATCAAAACTCATGCCTGAGTCATCATCTTCATAAGGGTCTTGTGAGTCTTGAATCTTATTTATCTGTTCCTCGTCTGATAATGAAGGACTGTGAATATTGTCTTCTGAAACATTACTTGGACTAGGAATGCCTTTAATAATATGTTTGTCTTGGCTTTTGTCTTGAAAAAAATTTTCTAACGTTTGTTGAATTATTTTTTCTAATTTTTCTTTTTTTTTCTTTTTTAATGAATCTTTCTGAAAATATTTAGGTAATCTCCTTCGTGAGGAAGAAGACTCCTCTATATCACTTTTTGGCAAAGTGACAGCCATTAACGGGTTTGATAAGTCTTTACCGGTCACCGTTTGAACCGGACTAGTTATATCATGCTCCGATATAGTAGAGTTCTTAGCATTCATAGGGGAATGCACACCTGTCTCATCCATTTTTAAGTGAGACGGAGAACTCATGTCTTCTTTCTGAGTGGTACTGTCTGTTCTTGGCCAGTATTTGCTCTGAAATGTCTCTAGTTGTCTCACTAGTCTCATATTTTCTTGAATAAGGATTTCATTTTTGGCATTGAGTCTCTTGAAACCCTCAGTCATGGATGTACAATAATCACAAAATATTATTTTTTCTGAATCTTTTTGGATATTGTATTGAGGTATTTTGTTTGGGCTTTGTCTAAGGGCTGGTGAAATATAATAATTTGGCCCAAGTATTCCTCTTGCATAGTCTAAAGCTTTAGTGAAATTATTAAAACCTTTAAAAAGCGGATTTTTTATCCCATTTATAGAATCTATTACTTCTATCCAAGTTTGGAAAATACCTTTGGTTTTACCATGTATAACTACATAATATTTAAATTTATTATCTTTATTTTTGTCTGAAAAGTATTGACATAAAGCATTAGAGGCTGCTATAAAATACTTAGTGTCGTTTTTATTGTATGCAATCCATAAGTTATCTATTAAACATTGTTGAGCCTTATCTAAATTACAGTCTGGAACTGCTCTAAATGATAAATTACACTTAGGATATGAAATTAAATTATACTTACTAAAATAAATTCTCTCCATTAAGTTGTCTGTTGTGCTTAATGGTCTGAAATTTTGTCTTCCTAATAATGTCTGAGCATAGGTATCTGGCTGGGCGATGCCCTTGCCTTTGTCTTCTGGCTGTTGGCCAATTGGTCTCATGCTTGGTCTCATACTAGAATAGAAATTAGTTAGTTTTTAATTGTAGTCTACTTAGTTTATCTGCTAAATCATTGTCTTTTCCTTTGACGTATTCAAAAATAATATTATTATATATAGATATTATATCTATAAAGTTTAACCATCGTCTTTTACTACTAGCTTTACTATTTATTTTTTCATGGAATTTAACTATCGCTTCGCAGTCTGTTCTTACTAATACTTCATTTTTGTTTAAAATGTATAATTTAAAACTATTTAATCCATATATTACAGCTAATACTTCTGCGTCTATACTACTCATATTTCCTTTTTCTTTGTATTGTCCACTTTGGTAGGCACATATTTTTTCTTCATTTTTTGGACTATATTTATTTGGTCTTGATTTTAAGATGGCTCCCCATTCTAATTTACTACCATCTGTTTGGACTATTAAATATTCTGACTCTAGGGGTATTTGTAAATCTGGTATATTTTTAACTTTATCCTTAATTTTGTTGACTAATTTAATGTCTTCTATATTAAAGTGTTTTTGTCCTTTACTACCTGTCTTTGCATATAATGGACCTGCTATTTTTCCTAAGTCTTGAATAAAATTTCTCGCATAATTTACTAATCCTAAAAATTTTTGTAATTCTTTTGTATTATCTAGCTTATCTAGCATATCTAATACTTTTTTAGCTATATGTGGTTGTAATTTTACCTTTCCGTCTCCTAAAGTTACTCCTAAAAAATTTATATGTGTTTTACATAGTTCCATTTTCTTTTTACTAATTATTATTCCGTATTCTACAAATAACCTAAATACTATCTATAGATGTCCTAAATGTTCTTGTATATTTTTAATAAATACTAAAATATCGTCTACATATACTAATACAAAATTCTTATAATCTCTGAACATATCATCCATCTTTCTTTGGAAAATAGGAGGAGTTGTCTTTAAACCAAAAGCCATAGCTAGCCACTCAAAATGTCCTTCAGGACAAGTGAAGGTTGTCCATTCTATGCTTTTCGGGTGCATTTTTACCTGCCAGTATCCTGATTTACAGTCAAATTTGCTAAATATCTTTTTACCTTGTATTCTATTAATTAACTCATTTTTATCTGATAATTTATATGCATCTGTTCTAGTATTGTCATTTAACCTTTTGTAATTTATTACCATGTGAGCTTTTCCTCGTATTTGTTCACTATGATTTCTAACCATAAAAGCTGCTGATCTATGTCTAAATGTAGATCTTCTTATTACTTCTAATTTTAATAATTCTTTAATCTGTTTATTGAATTCTTCGGTGTCTTCATTATTTGCTTCTATAGTTGCTGTCTTTATTGTATATTCCGGGTTTATTATATCTAATTTACACATAATTTTATTACTTCCCCAATGTATTAAAGGCTTTTCTCCTATTATTTCCATTTCATCTAATATTGCTATTACATTTTCTAAGTCTTTAGGATGTTTTATTGTTCCTATAGTATTTATTCCCTTTTGAAAATTGTAAAATTCTGTTTCTATATATTTATTAAAGTATAATCTTTTTCTATATCTTCTATGTATGTATTTTCGATATTTTCTTCTTGTTCTTCTTCATATAGATTTTTAAAAGAACAACTATTATTATTGCCACAGTTGTCACAACATGGAGTTGCAGCTTTATTAATTATTTTATTATCTTTATTATTAGGCAATTCTTTGGTAGGAATTTTATTAATTTGTACTGGAGTATATGTTGTATTTCTAAATAACATTATTCCATCTTTAGAAAATAAACAACTTCCATTATTTTGTATAAGGAATTGTAAGCCTAATACTAAATCAGTTTTAATATTTAAATCTCTTACTAAAATTTTATACATATTATACGTTGGTTTGTAGAACTTGTTACATGTATTAATAAAGCTTATTTGTGCTTTTTCTATGTATTTATCATAAATATTGTATGTTCCATCCATTTGTATAGTTGTTATTGGTTCTTTTAAAGTCTTTAGTGTTGGTAGTATATGTTGAGGTATTATTTTCTTATTAAGAAGATAGCTAGTACAACATGTATCTACTAATGCTAAAGTTTCTATTTCTATATCTTTTATTTTTATTCTTACTAGTATTTTTATTGTTCCAAAATTTTTATGTTCATTGCATATAAAACTAGTATTATTTTCTTCAATATTCATTAATTCACTTTCTATTTGATCTAAATGTATTGTACCTTGTGATTGTATATCATCTATATCTATTTTTTGTTTTCCTTTTTCTATTTTAATTGGTCTTTGTTCTAAATCATTCATTCTAGTTTCTAAGGTTATTAGTCTTAGATTGGTAGCATGGTCTTTTGCTTGAAATTGTTCTTGTTTTTTGGCTACTTGTTGTTTTAATTTATTTTCTATGCAACTTATACATGCTTTCATATAACAATTTTTACATTTAGCTCTATTTATTTTACTAGGATACCATTTACATATACTACATTGATTGCTATCTATTCCTTTTAGTCTTTCAAACTTATGACTACATTCTTGAGAAATATTCATCATAGTATTTATTAATATGTTGTCTAAAAAATCTTGATTTCTTTCTACTCCTATTTCATTAATTAAATTATCATCTTCTGAGTCAGATGTGTCTGATTGAGTATTTATTTCCTCTTTATCTATGCTTACTACTGAGTATATACTTTCTATGTCTGACATGTATTCATCTACATTTAATAATGTTTCTTGAAAATCTTCTATTAATTGAGAATTTCTAGTCTTCATGTTATTCCTTTTAGGACATGTATTTGTTAAGTGTTCTATACTTCCACAAGTATAGCATTCTAATTTATTTTTATAATTTCTATCATTTCTATATTTTCTAACATGTCTATCTCTATTTAAATATGGCTTTCTAGCTGATGATTTTCTTAAGAAGTACTTTTTGAATCTATATGGCCTTCGGCTATGGTCTATTCTTCTCTTATATTTTCTTGTTTTACTAGGTTCTTTATCATAACTTTGAGTAGTGTATATCATTGCCTTGCAAAAGTTCATTTCATTTTGCTTTAGTTGCTTTTGTATTTGTATATTTGTACATTTTTCTGTTAGTATTTCCATTATGTGGTTTATTTTCTGTCCTATCGACCATAAAAGTGTAGGGTCTTGCACCACTCCTTCTCTTTTATACCATCTTTCTTCTATTTCTCTTCCTAATGCTCCTGGCAACTTATTAAATAACTTTTTTCCTAATTCTTCATTAAATGTATTTCCACTAATAGTACAATAGTAAAAATAGTCTTTAAGAAAATTCTTTATATGTATCCAATTAGATATATTTAACTGTTCTAATTTTATTAGAGCATTTCTTTGTAATGCCACTAATCCACTATTTGGGTCTTCTCCTGTTAATAACACGTGTATTTTATTAGTAAAATTATATGGGTTTGGTCCTATTTCTATTAGTGCTTGAAATTCTTGTGGAAAAGTTTGTTTATAAGATTCCCATACTGCTTTACATGATTCTCCTAAAAATGTCTCTAAATATCTATACATAGTCTCAGCATCAGTTTCTTGATAATTTTTAATGAAATCTACTACCACTATTCCATTCCATAAGTCTATTACCGTATTCCACATTTGTGGATCATGTGCTGCTATGTTTAATATTTTTCCTTTATTTCCTCCTTCTTGTAGTCTAATAGGTTCTTCCATAGGCATTCTTTTCCCTGCTGGTCTAATATTATCTTTTATTTCTTGATCATGTCTAACCCATGGTTTTCTAGGCAAATTACCTGTGCTATAATTAATATTTGGAGTTGTTGTTGTTCTTTGGAACGGGCTTGCACTATGAGAGCTTGTTGTTTCTTCCATTAATTCTTTGTAACTAGTTATGGATAAGGTTTCTTGTTCTTCATTTTCTTCATTTATGTCTTCTAATTCGTTTGTTCTATATGCTAAATTATCATTTCTTTCCTGACATATTCTAAAATGTTCTATAGTTTCCATTATGTCCATTTTACCTTTTTTACATCCTCTACATTTAAAAACTATATTGTTATTTTCTTGGTATTGTCTTTTTGCTTCTTCTATAGCTCTTTCTACCTCGTATCCTTCTTGTATTAATTATATATTCATAAATTCTTCTTGTTTTGTATATATGGTACTTTCTGTTTCATTATCTTCTAATTCTTTTTGACTTGTGTAGTTATAGTCTGTAAACCTAATCAATGTCTCTCCTTTTGAGCTAGTATACATTAAGTGTTGTTCCGGTGCAAATACTTTGGGTTTACTTAATTTGTCTAGATTCCACTCTAATTCTACATATTCTTCTGGATTTATCTTTATTGGTTTTATTTGTTTTATTCCTTTGTTACCCATTATTTCTACTACATCGTTTACTTGGAGTTTAAATTTTGTGTTACTACTTCAACTCATTTTTCCTATAAAACCTATACACATTAATAAATTATTTCCATTACTCATTTCTTCGTATCCTTTAGTCTGGATTCCTATTTTAATATGTTTTCCAAATTCTTTTAGATTAATTAAAAAGTCTGGACTAATATAAACAATTCCTCCATTATTTGTCATGTCTACTTCGGTTAAGCCAATTATTGATTTCTTTAAATCTGACCATCTATCATCGTATAATACAATTAGAACTTTGGATCCTAAATTCTTTCTAGCTAATCCTTTTATTCCTACAATTATTAATCCCATATGCATTAACATAAGCTTGGGATTTTTGACAGTTTTTATGAAAACTGGGTTTACTAAATTTAGGTTTGCAAAGTCTTCTCCTATCGCTGATATCTATTCTTCTCTATAGTATCTGTATAATTGATTATCTTTAGAGAAATTTTTTACATTATATAATGTCTTAGGATTTAATAATTTGAGTTCATTTTGTTGGAAAATCTGCAAATCTCTATCTATATCTATGATTTCATTTAATTCTTGATTTTCTTCTATGCTTGAATGTCTTTTAGATAATATTCTAGAAATTATATTATTGCCTATTCTATTCTCTGAGAAGGTAGGTCTGTTGTCTTGGACTGTTCGCCTATTTGAAAGAAAGTCCATTTTTGAGATTTTCTAGTTAATTTTTGTTTTTTAGGTGTTATTTCTACTTTCTTAAGTTGAGTTATTAATTCGTCTATTTCTGTATTTTTATAAATTTGTTCAGGTTGTTTTTCTTTTAATATTTTATCTATTTTTATGTTTAATTCTATTAGTAAGGCTATTATTGTATTATTTTGTTTAAGGATTACTTTGTCTGTTTGGCTTGACGGAGTATGACTGGAATATCCTATGGGCTCTTGATGGAATTTGGTTGTATATTCTAATGTTTTTTTATAATTTATGTCTTCTTCACTCATGAGACTGAGATCCTTTTAAGTCTTATGATTATTTCTTTTAAATGACTAATTTCAGTATTTATTTTTTCCACTTGTTGTATGATTTTCGTTACTTGAGTATTTTTAATTTCTAATTCTTTAGTTTTTTCTATTTCTATTTTAGTAGGTATTTTTTCAAAATTAACTTTTGTATTTAGATATTGAATTTTTCTATCTATTTCTAGTTCTTGTGCTTTCAAGAAGTCTAAATTCTTTTCTAATTTATCTAATATTTTAAATTGTTTATTTTGTACTATCTCTATTTCTTCTAAAAGTTTTATTATAATTTTGTCTTGTTGTTGAATTTTTTCACTAAGATTTATTGTTAAGTCTATTAAAGTATTATATTGCTTATCTTCAGAGTGTAGTATATGTTCTCCTTCAAGAAAATTACACTTTAAAATATTATTTTGTATAGCGATCTGTATTTCTTTTCGGGATGTATTTTTAAGTCTAAATATTCAAGATGTCTTAACGGATCTATTTTTCTATCCTAGTGAACTTTTAACTTTACTAATTCTTTTATAGTATTCAATCCTATTCGTAGTATATTTTATGTCTAATTTAATGTTATTTATTTCTCTAGTAAGATTATCTTTATGCTCTACTAATGAGTCTATAATATAGGTATCTTCTATTAATGAATAAATTAAATATGGTCTAGATTTTTCTTTAGCTAATTGTCCTTCTGTCCAATCTAAATATTCTACTAATGTTTTAAGAGTATTTTTAAGTTCAAATCTATATTGTATTTCGGTGTATAACCAACTATAAACTAATCTTATTCTCTTAATATATTCTAAAGGCATGTATATTATCCAAATTGTATTTTTTTTCAAGTCTTTTTACGTATCTTCTTATTCTTAGTTTAGAATTTTCAATCTGTCGCTCAATATGGTTTAATTCCCTATTAAATATCCTTGACTAGAAAAACAATCTAAGATAATCAATCAAGGAAAAAATTTGAACCATATTTTTCTGTATTACCCTTTTGTTTATTCCTAAGTCATTACTAAAAAAGGTTTGAATTTTGACTTTAATAATAACTCCCACCGTCCAACAATACTTGTCCACTATAACAAAAATAGATGTCAAACAATACTTGTCCACTTTATGAAATTCATGGATAATTTTACACTTAGTTCCTAATTTACCCTTATCATTAACTATACTCATTTCTCTATTATATTTTTCAAGACATACTATTTATTATATTCAAAGGGTGATATAGTAAAATTACCCTTCTATTTAAAATTTTTTAAGGGATGTGCTAAGTCAATAGTGAACAACTATTGTTGGACAAAGAGAGTACTACTAACAGAAGTTAAGGAGTCCATTTGATTCTCATTTCAAGCTTAAATGTGAAATCATAAATATAAGTAATCATATATTGGAGTATAAATTTGTAAATTTAACTTCTAGAAAATTACAAACATCATTAAAGAAAAAGGGTAAGAAAAAATTTCAAGTATTTCTCTTGAACATTGAACAATTCAACTATTTTGAACAAAAAGCTCTAGAAATTCAGTTAATATATAATATAGAGAGTAGTAAATATTACTATCTAAGAAGAGGGAAGAGGCACACATCTAACTGTCAACATGTCAGCTAGCTATATGCTTACCCTCATTCTTAGTTGTTTCGCTTACTGGTTTGAGCCCGATATATTATGTATAGGGTCTTATGTTCGAACCTCAGTTACATCATTTTTTTTATTTATGTTTTTATGTGTTCTCATTAATTAAAATGTATGTCTCATTATTTATCTAATTTAATATTGATTAAAAAGGGACATTTCTTATTGAGTAAACTAGTATACATTCCCGAGCATTGCGTGGATATTTAAAATATAATAATTTTATAATTAAAAATAATTGATAAGAGTAGTTATTCACTTAGTAATATATTTAAATAATAATAATCCTTCATCCCGTATTAGTTGATTATCTTACTAAACATAGGTTTCTCATATTAGTTGTCTACTTACTAAATCAAGAAAGAATTAATTAAATTTTTCATATACTGCTCTTGCAAATAGTTCTTTTTTAAAGTATTCATATTTTCTTAATACGTGTGTAAAAAGATGATTTGACTATCGGACGGTAGACTAATAATAGAAATCATTAGCTTATTTATTTGAGCACATTAAATTAATATTATTAGTGCGCAATTCAATTTTATAATATTTTAAATTTAAATTAACTACTTTATTTTTTTTCTTGTGGAAAAATTGAAAAAGGAAAAGTATAACATACCCTCTAATACAATGCCGTTAATTTATTGTTGTTGTTTTTTTTTAATTAAAAAATCAATGAAATTATTTACAATTTGTTTATAATAGAGAATGTAATTGAAAGTTTTAAAAAATGTTTTTTTTTTAAAGTGAATTACGATAACGGTATAATAGAAGAAAAAAGGAGAAAGAGAATTATGTAGTTGGATACTCAGCTATTCTTTTTGCACGGTAATTGAGAAATACATATTTTATTTTAATTTTAAATAAAAAATAACAATTTGTTCAGAAGTGGGAAGGTAGTGGGAGCCGGTTTAAAACTGCTTATTTAAGTTGTGATGGATGATAATAATTAATTCACATTAAGGATAAAATTAAAAATAAAATTATTTAATTGGATTCTCAGTTTTTTTTCTCATTTAATTCAAATACTAATTTTATTTTTTTAATAAAAACTTATACATATACATACATACATACATACATATATATATATATATATATATATATAGAGAGAGAGAGAGAGAGAGAGAGAGAGAGAGAGAGCCAATCAAAATTACTCTATTTAAGAAAAAAAATAAAAATGAAATTAATTAGTTGGATATTAATTTTTGTAAATTTAAATTACAGATAAAATATTTTTAAAATAATTCATTTTATAATGCATTTAGCTATCTAACAGCGTAACTATATTAAAAAAACAAAGGTCCTTCTTACCTATAGTAATCAAATTCTTGGCATACCGAAATGTACAAATAATATAAACTGCTATTAATATCTCGATTCTCAAGGTCCTAATAAATCGTATTTTCCTTATAATTTTTAATTTCTATTCAGTAAAACAAATATACATATACAATTAGGCAATTAGGTCACTTGTATTTTAAAATTTCCACTTGAAACATTAAATCATATTGAATTAACAAATATTCTCCATAGTCCAATTTATATGACATACTTAATTTTTTAATTAGTGTAAAAAAGAGTGACACGCTTCATTGTTTGACAAATATTTAATCATACTATCAACATTTTATTCTTGTTGGATCTCAATTATTTCTCAAAAAAAATCGTAAAAATATTCTCTTTTTAACTTTTAAGGGTAAGTTTAAAATTTGAAAGATCTTTCTATATTTCTTAAACTTAATTCATGCTCACAAATTACATATATAAATTAGAACAAAGTGAATAACCCTTATTATCTTATTTTCTAATGCAATATGCGTAATATGAGAAGCTTTATAAAATTAAGAAAAATAATTATCAAATAATATTTAAATGGAAAAATGATAACGTTATAGTATGTATTTGCGTAGAACTCTAAACTGATATCATTTCACAAACTTTTCATTGATGTCTTAAATAATCATTAAAAATATTTGCTAAAGTAGACTTCTTAAAAAAATAGAGTTATCTCAAATGATATTCAAATTATACATAACAAACATGCAAATAGAGTGTTAGTTAATTTTAAGACTTTTGAAGTTTCTTTTAGATAGTTAAATTTTATAAAACACAAATTACAATCATCCCAGATATCATTCAAATCATATTTGAAATATCAAAAACTTAAACACGACAGATTACTTAAACACAATAATTATATTTAAAAAATTAATAAAAAATGCAATACATACTGAGACAATTAAAAAGGACAAAACCTATCTAGTTGTGCACTTGATCAAATTTATCTGAATCTTCAAAAAATTATCTAGACAACTATGAAAAAATTCTAAAACAAATAAAATAGGAAGAAAATATTACGATCCAAAAATGGATGTGATGACACTCGTCTTTTCCCACCAAGACAAGTCAGCCCAAAACCCAAATATCACAAACTATGTGGAAGTAAGACATATTGAAATCTTAAAATATTATAAGTGCGGATAACTAAGCCAACTTAATACAACCCCCAAAACCTGGTTGTCACGTGTAAAAGCCTATAAAGTATTACAACTGAATCAAAAGAAAATACAAGTCTCATATAACATTGCTTCTAGAATAGAAAAAGATCATAAATAAGGAGAAAGAAAGTCTGCTGAGATGACAACAACTACCTCACAAATCTCCACATGAAGCCTCAGACACGAAGAGAATAGAAAGTATCAAGAAGATCCGGGCTAGTGATTTTAACGTTTCAAGCACACCTTATCCAATTCTAGGTGTCAACGATTGTAAATCGGTATAAAACCCAACTAAATGAGTTGGGGTCCAATCCCACAGGGAGCGGTATGTGTTTAGAATTCAATTCAGAAGTATGAATGCGGTCTAATCAGCCATAGGAATAAACATTATCGGAAAAAGACATTAAACATATTAATTAAAGGGACGACACGAATGTCAGATGGGGATTTTGGTTGTGATTATCAACTACAAACAGTCACAAACGATTTGAAATAACAATAGGGAGATAGATTTCGGGATGTGATCGATTATAGGAAAATATAGGCATATGGGTAACTGCAACTACTAATAAATAGCTAAATATTAGTGAGTAGGCTAGACTATAAGGGAGATAGATTTCTCTCGAATAACTACTCTAAATCAGGTGATTTCTTTCGAACATCAACAAGCATGACAATGAAGAACAACCCACACCTTATTCCATTCACTCTCTCGAGCTAAATGTGTGGGATTGGGTTTAGGATTCACTCTCTCGAGCTAAACCCAAATCAATCCAATACCCACAAACTATCAATCAATAATTTTAGTTCTAAAACCTCTCTCTCAAGCAAGCCAAGAACACAAATATAAAACTACATTTGCAACTACAATTCTTAAATTAAACCACAATTAATGATTAAACTCACTTTTAAATAGCATTAAATTAGCAATTAATAATACCCATAAACTAATTCAGCTTATGATCGCACCCCAAGAATTGGGGTTTTAGCCAAGCATCATAAAAAGGTAAAAACTATTACCGAATCGATTATCCATCAACTGGGTAAGAGAGATTTAGTCTTTACAATGATCAATATGAAGAAAATCTGAAAAACCACTTCCAACTTCTCCAGATCAAATTTTTCAAATCTTCAAAGCTAATGAAAACTCTAGAGAAAAGTCTTCTAAAACTACGTTCTAATGTCTAACAAAAATATCCAAGATGAATAATACTAAACTAAATGTTCAAAATCTAATTTATAGTCGCCGAAAATAAGCTACGAAAGCCCATTTGGCGAAGTAAGTCGGGCTCGCCGAACCACTCGGCGAGCCACCCTTTGACCTCTTCCATCGCCTTTTCGCCTTGGCATTCAGCATCCTCAAGGCCTGTAATTTTGGGCGATCTACCTTGGCTTCGCAGAACTACTCGGCGATCCATCGACTACTCCTTTTCGTCGCCAACTTGGTTCTTTCCTTCAGGTCTTGATACACTAGAACTTTAGGTGGTCAAAAATCCACTCGGTGATTCGCCAAGTGAACTTGGCGATCACCAGGCTTGCCTTTCTTCATTATTTTAGTTTGTTTTGTTCCTTTTAGCCCGTTAGTGTCCTTGCTTTGTTCCTCAATCTATGTACCTGAAAATTAAGGATTTAACATTAGTTTATGGCATAAATTAAGCATTTGAGGACACTAAATCTATATAAACAAAGCCTTAAATGAGTCTAAATCTCGGACTCATCAACACCCCCAACTTAAACTTTTGATTGTCCTCAAATAAGACTCAAGCTCAGCAGTTCAATAAGGATGTCTCAAACTGTGCTACATAAGACTCAATCATGAATGCACACAATAAGACTCAACTTACTCATGCAATGATTAATTGTGCACTCAAAGATTCAAGTTGTGACTCGCCATTATCAAAAATGCTCAAGTTCACAATACTTGCTTCAAATGCAGGTTCAAGCTCAACAAAGGTACTCAAATGCCCTCACAACAAAAATGATTCCATATTCACATACAATTTCTCAATAATGCATAGCTCCAGAATCACATACGACTCTCTTGAACACATGCATAACTTCACCGATAGGTTTGCCCTTATTTTCCAATCAGCATTCGCTTCAGCTTACTCAAGATCAAAAAGGTCTTTTCAAAGCTTGTAACGGGGCTGAGTGTAAAGGTATGGTCATTTAGGCTCAGAGGTTGCTACCCTCATGAAATGTGGTCCGAACATCACTTTCTTCCTCTTCTTCGACATTTTGATCATGTTTATAATTCACCCCATTATTTACTTTAACATGGACTTCCGGATACCCCATTTCTTTTGCAATTTTCATCACTTATTTCACAAATTTTTCATTCTTTTTCTTTTTCTTTTCTTTCCTCTTTTTTTTTACGGAACAGACTCAAAAATACCCCTAAACTATCCGAAATAGCTCATATTTACCCTTAAACTATATTCCAGCTCATAACTACCCTTCCCGTCATTCTATTGGGTCAAACATACCCTTCTAATTAACAGAAGTGTGTTTAGTGCCATGTGGACGCCACATGGATGCCACGTAAGTGCCACGATTTCATCCATTTCCACGTAGACTAATAATAAGATTCCTAATCCCTAATTTTTCCCCTCATTTTCCTGGAAAACCAGCCTGTGCACCCTGATTTACATAATCAACAACATATCCGCTTTGAGAAGCCTAAACGGAAGAAACAAAGCTGAGCTCGTACTACTTAACAAAAGGGAAAAAAATGTACGTACAAATTAGATGGACAGGGGTGGGAACATCAAGATATTAAAAAGATTAAGGTAGTAGTAGCAGCTTCATATGAACTGCCAGCTAGAGAATGTGTAGAGAAGTCAGCAACATGATATGGAACATGGTACCCCTGGCTCTTGAAATCATCTCCCAAGAAGTCCTGATTAAAAAATTAAAGGATAAATGTGATACTTGGCGAAGCAAACAACAATGATTAACAAAATCAATTACCTGTGACATGCCGCCCATTGAACATCAATCGCGAAATGTCTGGCTTGGTCCTTGAACGGCCATCTATGATTTTTAAAATTTAAAAAACATGTTGTTTGAAACGATTTGAAATCATTTCAAATGGAAATGGAGAAATGAGGGGAAAAATTAGGGATTAGGAATCTTATTATTACTCTACATAGATGAAGTTATGGCGCTTATGTGGCATCCACATGGCACTTAACACACTTCTGTTAATTAGAAGGGTATGTTTGACCCAATAGTATGACGGGAAGGGTAGTTTTGAGCCGGAATATAGTTTAAGGTTAAATGTGAGCTATTTCGGATAGTTTAGGAGTATTTTTGAATCTTTTCCATTTTTTTATATGGAGGGGTTTCATCTTTTTCAAAATCACTGCTCAAAGGGGGGGTTTTCACACTTCTTGAATTACCTTCTCTTTTCACCACACCCCAACTTAGGCTTTACAAACCACACTTCATGAGAGTTATGGGTGAATGTATAAAGAGGGGTCACAATTGTTCAAGTTTCTTCCAAGAAAAGGACAAGGCTCAAAGGGGTTCAAGCAAGATTCACACATCTCACAAAGTTGGCCACAAAAAGAGTTATATTGTCAAATTGTTTCACTCTTTGAATTTGTTGCCTAAGATCCTTTGAAGAGCTTGCATCACTTAGTCAACCAGACCAACGGGGAAAATTCTAGGTGTCATCACACAATGTTCAAGGTAAGCTCATCACACAAGGCATTGACACCAATATCAGACGAGACTCCACACTTTCTAGCTAGTGTGTAATATTCATCACAAGAGACTCATTCGATAACCGGCTAGTCACAACGAGATGCAAAAAGTTCATCATTGTCTATGCAACTTCATGTGGCCTCATCGTTGCCGCACATCCATTTCGTTCAATTAAGAGCACTATTCAAGTCATCGGTATTGATCATAACCGATACTCAAATTTGCAAAAGAATAGCCACAATCACATACAAAAGAGGTGGCACAAAATTTTCAAAATGGGTCAAAACCACTTCCATTCAAAACAAGGAGCAACAAGCTCAAGTATCCACAAAATTAAAATTAACACACATCTATAGATCAAATCACCCAATCAATATTCACAAATAAAACAGAATCAAAAGAGGCAGGTATGAAACTACCTCACCCCACCCACAAAAGAAAAGCAGTTGTCCTCAAATGCAACTAAAACAACCAAAAGTCAATAAAATCAACAGAGAGGGAGGTAAAGAATGATCCTGTCTACTCAGTCGCTCCATCTGTCGGGACATCAATGCCCGGTGTCACACTCTAGTCTTGGGAATCAGTGCCCGGGGTAACAGCAATATCATCTCCACTAGAGTCTACCATGGAAGTCTCTCTCAATGAAGTTTGGATGGTTGAATGCACCATAGCCTCATCAACCTCAGTCAGGCCCTCATAAGTGGACTCCTTATGAACACCAAGCTGCTCCTAATCAGTCTCAGCCTCGGACTCTGCAGCTACATTATCAGCTCTAACCTCATCTCCGATGGTAGCCGGAGAAATATCAGAATAGACTAGAATATTTGTGCCTAAGTCATTATGGATCTCCACATTTCCAAAAATCATCAACATATCAATGGACTTCAGTTGGTCCATGTCCTTTCTCAAAGCAATTGCGGCCTTTAAGGTCGTCATCTCATGAGTGGCTCCCTAACCTCTTTCACACACCTCTATCCTTGCCGCAAGAGCATCAATAGACTCTCTAAGAGGTGTCATAGCAGAAGTGAGAGCTCTCTAGATCATCCTAGGGACCGTAGCCTCTAGCCTTGAGGCACACACATTACCATAATGGGCTAGATGCCCCATCCGTAGTATCGCGGTCGGGGTGAGTAGAGGTCGGGATACAGCAAAACTAGCAATAGACCTAGGAGGTATGGGAGCGGTAGAAGAACTCGGAGTCATAGAAGGGGCAGTACTAGAGATACCCAAAGGCCCAGTGGCCGGAGTAGGCAATACCCTCTACAGGTAGTGTCTCAATGTCAACAGTCGGGGATGCATCCATCAGGGCTACCTTCTTCTTCTCAGCCTCATCCTTCAAGTACTCGGCCTCAATGCACTGGATGTCAGTCGAGGAGGTGGGAATCACTTCCACGTCTGTCTTCTCATCACATGGCACTTAGGCTCGTCTGCACAACTCGGTGATCAACATCGAAAAAGGGAGAGACGTCTGTCGCTGCCTAGCCCTCATAGCCATGTCCTGTCCAATGATCATACCAAAATTTATGCGCTTTCCTGTAATGATGGATCCAATACAAGCCTCATTTGTGTGGCAGAGGATAGACTCCTCCTGTGACAGCATAAGTGTGTTACTGATGAAGCCGAACCAATACCTCGCTACCACATTAAGTTCTTTCTTCTCAATTTGAAGGCCTCAACCCACATCGGAGTACCGCCAGATAAAAGAGGGGCCAACCATTCTTTTATATCCTTCAGGGAAGTTTTTCTGGTCATGTGTTAGTAGTCATCTATAATGTTGTCAGTGCATCCCAACACAGCGTTTATATCATCACTGTCGCACTTTACCTTCATTCCCCTAACAACTACATAGTCTAATGGCTTGAAGGTAGCAACCTTCCTCTTTCCCTGTGAGACTAGAGCTCCATAGGCAGTATAGAACTCCAGGACCCAATTAGGAATGTAAGAGCCCCGGGGTTTAGTGAAGATTTCAAACTTGCGGGCCTTTAGGATGTGCTATATTTTTGGGTATCAGTCAATCACACACTCTATAGACAACTACTTCTCCTCAATGATAGTCCTCAGTCCCTCGACCTTTAGTCTGTTGAGAGATCGGGGAGGAAGACCCTGTGCAGGTGGTGCTGGGACCACAGCCTAGTCTGGAACTGGAGGAGGAGTAGTGGACTGAGGTACCCGGATCCTAGACGGATCATCCATCCTCTTGGAGCGCATTTCATCTCTCCGGGCTAGTAGCAGTTGATCATCCTCAGGCTCAGAAATGTCGGTCAGAGGGTCCTGGTGTTCCCCCTCACTTTCAGAAGTGGTGAGCTGAGTCGCGTAGACTCCCTCACTGTCGGAGCTGACCTCCGGTGATGCAGCTGCGGGCTCCTTGCCCTTTCCTTTGCCCTTCCCACCTGTGGTAAGAAGTTTGGTCGCCTTTGCTTTGGATGTAGCTACATCCTCATTGATTATGATTCCTTTTGGCCGCTTGCGGGGCGGCATGTCTCGTCTGGGTACCTTGGGTCTAGCCTTATCATACATCAAAAAGAGTTAGCAAATTTTCAAGAAAAGTTGTAGAAATCATGTTGTAGAAAGACTCACTGAACCAATCGGCAAGTCGCCGAGTCACTTTGGCTAGCCAGATCGGGCTCGCCGAAAGGATCAGCCAGAAATATTTCCAGAAATTAGGCAAATCTGCGATATTAAGGGCCCTTTGGTGAATTGTCGACATTACTCGGCGAGCTCAAACTAGCCCTCCGAAATTAACAGTGTGTTTTAGGGGTTAGGGGAGCAGAAAGGGCGATCAAAGGACCTTTCGGAGAGCTCAGGCTTCTCGCCGAAATTTACAGACTCTAACTCAACCAAATCATGAAATTAAAGGCGATCAAAAGGGACATTGGCGAAATCATGAAAACTGCCCAATATGCCAAATTTCAACCCCATTTTCCAAATTCAAGCCCGCAACCCCCAAAATCAAAATCAAACTACACACATATGCAATTAAGCCCAGACCCAATCGACCCATGCCTCTGGGGTACTCAGAATTCCCCCGGTTTGGCAAAAATTGGCCATTTGACAACTTTTTCCCTTAAGAATGACGTCAAATACTCCATCATTGGGAAAAGTACGTCATTTAGCGCAATTGGGGGTTACTCAAACTTTAGCCAACTAGACCCCATATAAATTAACTGCAACCCAACAATTTACGATCAATTTTAATGCATAAAACTCGGGAAATCAACACTTTAAGTACTTAGGCACAATTTTGAAACTAAAACAAACACAACAACACATTAAATACGATTCCAACACAGGCCCAGCACACAACAACATAATTTTACCAAATGCATTTGAGCTCAACTACTAATATAGAGTTCGGGGTTCAGAAAACCAACCTGATTGTCAAATGAAGAATTTAATATGCTAGGCGGCAATATAATCCAAATCCAAACACGAGATCAAGAGCAAAAAGCAAATGAAATAGCAAAAATATGAGAAATATGAAGTGCGGGTGTGAGTGTACGGGGTTAGAAATGAGAGAATATGAAAGATTTTGAAATTTTAAATCGTTTAGCCTTTTAAAACATTTCAGTTCGCGACCCTTTCGGTGGTATTAGTCTACCAAGCCAAACCACTCGGTGATGCACCGAGTGGTAACTTACCTCGCCTAGTTTTATAGGACCTCTAGTTAATTTGGGGGTCCAAACGGTGGACAAAATCGGGCTCGCCGACCTGTTCGGCGAGTTGCCGATTAATCCATTGACCCTTCGAGTTTTACAGACTTCCATTTTTGATTTTTGTGGGTCCAACGGCAGTCCAAGTCGGGCTCGCCAACCTCTTCGACGAGTCGCCGACTGGACTCTTGGCTCGCTAATCTGCACATTCTCAAACACTCTCTACTTTTGAACTTGCACAATCAACATCCGTTATTCAAAAACAAACACAAAGCATTAAAAACTTGGGTTGCCTCCCAAGAAGTACCTTAGTTAACGGCGTGGCACGACACAAGTACCCATTCAAGCTTCATTTTTGGGGTTTTCCATTATATCACTAGGCAACCCCACTTGTTGTCTTGGGTTTAGATGAGACGAAATTTGACCCATTTGGATCTCCAGCCGCTTGATCGAGACAGAGTGAGAAGTCACCGTCTGGTTGAGAGTCAAAACATCCTCCTTCAATTCTTTCAAAACTATTTCGAATTCTTTAACTTTATTTAGAATGCGTGAGAGTATATATATTGTCCATCTATTCTCAGAATTCTTGGGCTCTCGACACTCATAGGGAGGAATATATTTGTCTTTCTCCCCTTCTCTATTTCATCCTTTGTTACCACCCTGCCTTGGGTAGTATGCACAATGACTTCCTATTTGACTAGCTAGGAAATTTGATTCCTTATTGTACAACGCTTCAAAGTCTATGACATTTCTTTTCAAGATACCCAGCTGGATCATCATTTTGGCCAAGTTCTGATTTCTCTCTTGATCCTTTATGAATTGTTCTTTTGTCATTTTATAAAGGAGAGGAGAGACTTGGTCTTCACGAATATTCCATGCCTTGTTTGTCTTGGCCATGCAATCTAGGAGTTGGGAAGCTATTGCGTAAGGCTGTCGCATTATACCACCCGAAAAAAGTTGGTCATCCACTTCTCTGTTTACCGAATTAAGACCTCTATAGAAACATTCCAGCAGCACCTTATCTAGAAGTCCATGAGTTGGGCACTGCAGTGCCGGCTTCTTAAACCTTAGCCACATCTCATGGATTGGCTCACCTTCAAAGTGCTTGAAGCTTTGGATATTATCCCTAAGAGTCATCATCTTCATAGGAGGGAAAAATCGAACTTGGAATGCAGTAAGAAGCTTGTCCCACGAAGTTATAGAATCTCTTGGCAACTCAGCCAACCAGTTGCCTGCCTCGCCTATAAGAGAAAATGGGAACAACCTCAGTCGGACCAATTCTTGAGATATGTTCTTAAAGGAGAACGGTCCGCAGAAATCATTAAAATTCCTAATATTCTCATGGAGATCCTCATGAGCCAGACCTCCGTACAAACCCTTCAATTGGAGGAGCTGAAGCATAGTGCTTGTGATGTGGAAAATAGTGTTTCCTTCAGCTAGAGGCAAACGAATGGCCCCAAAACCACCCATTTGAGCTGGGTCATAGACGTCATTGAGGTTTCCGACATCATCTTGGTGGCCCACTTGGCTACTGTTTCTTCTGTTGACGCTCATTTCCTCCTCTGTTTTACAAACAACACAAAAACCAAAAATAAAAGTAAGTAAATTCAACTATAAAGAACACAATTCAACTTTACCAAAAGAATTTCAAACAACACCACTCCCCGATAGCGGCGCCATTTGATATTAACGTTTCAAGCACACCACATCCAATTCTAGGTGTCAACGATCCTAATCAGTATAAAACCCAACTAAATGAGTTGGGGTCGAATCTCATAGGGAGCGGTACGTGTTTAGAATTCAATTAAGAAGTATGAATAAGGTTTATCAGCCATAGGAATAAATATTATCGGAAAAAGACATTACACAAATTAAAGGGATGACACGAATGTCAGATGGGGGGTTTTGGTTGTGATTATCAACTATAAACAATCACAAACAATTTAAAATAACAATGGGGGATAGATTCTCGGGATGTGATCGATTATAAACAAATATAGGCACATGGGTAATTGCAACTACTAGTAAATAGCTAAATATTAGTGAGTAGGCTAGACTATAAGGGAGATAGTTTTCTCTAGAACAACTACCCGAATCAGGTGATTTCTTTCGAACATCAACAAGCATGACAATGAAGAACAACCCACACCTTAATTCATTCACTCTCTCGAGCTAAATGTGTGGGATTGGGTTTAGGATTCACTCTCTCGAGCTAAACCCAAATCAATCCAATACCCCCAAACCATCAATCAATAATTTTAGTTCTAAAACCTCTCTCTCGAGCAAGCCAAGAACACAATATAGAACTGCATTTGCAACTACAATTCTTAAATTAAACCACAATTAATGATTAAATTCACTGTTATAAAGCATTTAAACTAGTAATTAATACTCATAAACTAATTCAGCTCATAATCACATGATCACACCCCAAGAATTAGGGTTTTAGCCAAGCATCATAAAAAGGTAAAAATTATTACCGAATCGATTATCCATCAACTGGGTAAGAGATATTTAGTCTTTACAATGCTCAATTTGAAGAAAATCTGAAAACTCACTTCCAACATCTCCAAATCAAAATTTTCAAATCTTTAAAGCTAAGAAAAACTCTAGAGAATAGTCTTCCAAAACTAAGTTCTAATGTCTAACAAAAATATCCAAGATGAATAATACTAAACTAAATGTTCAAAATCTAATTTATAGTCGCAGAAAATAAGCTACGAAAGCCCATTTGGTGAAGTAAGTCGGGCTCACCAAACCACTCGGCGAGCCGCCCTTTGACCTCTTTCATCGCCTTTTCGCCTTGGTATTCAGCATCCTCAAGGCCTGTAATTTTGGGCGATCTACCTTGGCTTCGCGGAACTACTCGGCAATCCACCGACTGCTTCTTTTCATCGCCGACTTGGTTCTTTCCTTCAGGGCTTGGCACACTAAAACTTTAGGCGGTTAGAAATTCACTCGGAGATTCGCCAAGTACTTGGCGATCACCAGGCTTGCCTTTCTTCATTCTTTCAGTTTGTTTTGTTCCTTTTTTCCCGTTAGTGTTCTTGCTTTATTCCTCAATCTATGTACCTGGAAATGAAGGATTTAACATCAATTTATGTCTCAAATTAAATATTTGAGGACACTAAATCTATATAAACAAAGCCCTAAATGAGTTTAAATCTCAGACTCATTAGCTAGTAACCTTCAAAAATGTGGAAGCAAGGGGTGAGTACCAAACCACATGGTACCCAGCAAGTAAACTTCTAAACAAAATCTAAGGGAATAGGAGACGGTTACTCCTTACACCCCAACCGAACCTCCACAACTACAACCTGCATAAAAACCATCCCAACCTAACATATCATAATTTACATAGCACACAGCTCAACAACAACACTCTAACAATCACATATGCTCAACAACAAGCTTAATATTCATCAATCACAACCTCTACAAAAAGGCACTCACAAGATCAGCAAAACACAATATCAAGTTCATCAATGATAAAGAAGTGCAATGCAATGAAATGCAATGTCAAGTATAGTGATGTATGTATGACCTAACGATACACACCCACTGTCTCTCAATCTGGGACCCATGGGGGACATATATGTCCATGCATCTGTCGCGATATGCGACACGTCCCTCGATACTAGTATCTGTCGCAGCGCGTGACACGTCCCTCTATATATAGTATCTACCGCAGCGTGCGACATGTCCTTCGAAATATAGTATCCGTCGCGGCGAGCAATACGTCCCTCGAAATGGTACATCCTCTTTAATTTCTTATTCTTTCGCAATTCACATAACACTTGTCACAACCATGTATCAAAACAATGCAAATGTCATGTTCACAATAATGAAGAGATGACCATTTTCATAACAATGCACAATTCACAACAACACAATCGTAATACAACATCAACAATGAGTCAATAAGCCTTTCAAACCATTCTCAACACATCGCACACCATTAATTAATCACATTGTCTTTTATTACTCCTTTTTCATCATTAGAATTATTCAATATGGACAAGTCAACTCATCACCAAGTCTCATTACTCCCCTACACGATTCTATACACTTAACAAGGGTTTAGAAATCCACTTGCCTCAAACAATCGAACAATCCCTCCAGGACTTGAGCCTTTCCTTTTCATTATGCCTCCAAATCAATGCAATTCATTCAAATATATAATCTTTATAAGAATACAAATCTAAGGACACCATATTACTAGATTTTAGTTTCGGCTCGAAAATCGGGTCAAAAAGTCATCTCGAGCAATCGAATTCGAATCTGAAATTTTCTTTCAGATTATGTTTACCCATGATAAAACAATAAAACGGATTGTTATTGGACCCCCAAATCAGGATTTTACTCTAAAAACTCTAGACCTATAATTTCGTAATTTAGTATAAATTATACACGTTTCTACCCTAAAAATCTGTTCAAAATCACGTTAAAATTTAATAGAAAGGATGAGAATAATTACCTTGACGTTTTGGAATGAAAATCTCAATTTTTCTCCTCCTTCCCCCCTCTTTTTCTCCCTTTCTTTTCTTTTCTTCTTCTTCGTATATTCTCTTTTGTTCGTTCTTTTCAAATTCTTTTCGTCAGCCTGCGCCAACTTTCTAAAATTTTAGGGCATTTTGCCCTTATTTCTTTTATTATTATTATTATTTATTTATTTATTTATTTTCTTTTCCTTTTCTATTTTTTCTTTTTCCATTATTATTAGCAACAAAATAATCCTTTATTAAATCTGAAAATCATGTCACTCATTCTTATAAGCCATAAATTATTTATAAAAGCTCCTAAAAAGGGTTAGTATAAAAATAATGATTAAAATTCATAAAACGATTAAGAGGATCATTACAGAAAATAACAAAGTAAAGTAAGAGATGCGATAAATATGATTTACTCTCACTGGAACTCTATTAATTGTTACAATTTTTCTTACTTCAAAAATACATTTTTATTTTATTTTGTTAGTTAAAATCCTTCTTAGTTCAAAGTCATCAAAAGAAAAATATTGTTAAACCTCTTTTGGATTATGTGGTTACGAAAGATTTATGTCGTAAGCCTTTTTACTTTTTTTTAGTGAAATTATGGTGCCATTTTATTAAAACTTTCCAGTTGCAGATGCACATTATAAAAATTTGCAGATTATTTGTTTTAAAAGATTGCAAACATAAAATTAAGATATCATAAACATAAGCAGACTAACTAAATATTCAAACAGTTTTGAGAAAAAAAATAGATAATACGATACAACAAATAAACAATATATATTGGAGTATAAATTGGATTCTATTTGAGAAAAAAGTAAATCGATTATTCCTTATTTCCTTTTTTAATATCACAGATTCAATATATTTATGAAGCTCTTCTCCATCAATGTATTTTATTATCTTCATATGAGATTTTAAGAGAAAATTAAGAGACGAAGAAGTAAAAGAGAAGAAAAAGAAAATTTGTTCAGTGTAGCTTTTGTTGACTGTCTTTACGGTTGTGCATGTGTTTTGTTCTTAACAACTAGTTCGGACTCTTCAAAAATGTCGAAGGGTGCTGTCGGATTCGCCAAAAGCAGTATATTTTTGGAGAATCTGACATGAGTGCAGCATCGAAAGTGAAGAGTCCGTGCAATTTAGCTTAACAATAACTTGATGCAGGTACAAAAGCATGTTACAGTGGTCATGATCAATCATTAAAGAGTAAAAAGGATTGTTATGCTGATTTTGAGAGTTTTTGACCGCCTCAATTTGTTGGATTTACAGGTAAAGTAATCTGTCAAATAAGGGGTTATGCCTGAAGATGCACTTGACTCTTTTAATTCTTACGAAGTCTAATAAATAAACTTTCATATTGTAATTTATCTCTTGATTCATATTATTAATAGGGTTATTGTAGTTAGTAAGAAAGTAGTTTTCATACCCTCTTGCTTTTATGATTTTGTTTAATAAACCTTACATTTCGTCTTCATCTTAATATTCTGTGATGTTGATCCTAACTCCCGAGTGAAACAGTACTAAATCTATATTAGACACTAATGTGGCTAATAACATATATAGTTGAGGGATGGATTAGAGCATGGTTTCGTGACAATTAAAGGTAGTTGGTTGTACTATTGAACTTAGTAATTGGTTAGAATGCTGCTTAGTTCGTATTTGTCCAGTTATGAACTTGAAATACGACAGTTTTAAGCTTTCTAACTTAAAATATTTTAAATTAAATTCTTTTTTACATCTGATGAAGTAGGAAACATCTACATTTACAAGGCTGCAATAATTATATGAGACTGTTCTCTTGAGGTCCTCACAGATTAGTAATCAAAGAAGAGAGAGATTGGTTGACTTACCATGATTGAAGATGCTTATTTGTGTCTTTAGATTGATGGTCTTATATGTAGACTTTTAAGCATTTCTATGGGCATATATACCTTTAGTAGTCACTTGTAAAACAAGAATTTTTAAAAAAGTGAAATAAACGCTAGACCTAGGACGTTGTTTAGTTTCACAAAAAACAAATAAGAGATTTAGAGCATTGCTACTTGGTTACAATGTTACTGAAGTTTAGGATATGTTATTTTTCTTGCAAGATGTATTGCATTCATAATCTACTTAAGAATTTCATATATTCCTATAATACAAATGTCATACAAGATTCGTATAATAACATCAATAGTATAGAGGACCTCTTACAATGGCAATTAAGGAAGGATTTCGAATCTGGCAAAACTCAATTTGCATGTATAATATACTCTATATTTACATGTGAATCTTTTGGAATTTTTAATCGATCTCTCAACTTCTACCGACTTTTCAAGTAATCTTTTGTGCAAAGTCGTTCTTGGTGTCCTCTGATTTCAATGGCTTTCATTATTGCTCAGACTGAACTCTTCTTTTATCCTCCTTTATTTCTCATTGTAAGAGCTTGGACATTAACAAAAGAATAGATGCATCTGAGTTTAAGATACAATAAATTGGAGAGAACTCTAATTGTTATGGTTTTCCAACTCTTTCTGCCCATGTTATTGTCAACAACTCAACAGATCTTTCATAGATACATGGACTAAGATTCAACATTGATGAACTAATAACAGATACTCTTGATTGGACTTTCAAAGTCTAAATCGCGGACATGAGTTGACAGCGAGAAAGCCCGGAGAAGAAAATGAATTTCATTGCTCACACCTACGAAATAGCTATTTTGATTTGACCAAAATCATCTAAACGAAGTCCTTATTACTTGGATGATATCTTGTTTATGAACAAAATATTGATCCTAATCTATTAGTAAATGATCAGTTACATATGTGACAGATGCTGTGGTCACTTTTATGATTTTGCTAATATCTGTTTTCTTTTTCTAATGATAATAGGAACCTGTTGGTCATAACTTCCTAAAAATCTATTTCGTAGCTGATATTTTATTGCGTATATAATAAAAGAAAGGATGAAGAGTGCATATTTGAAGTGGTACCGTATGGTTGTTTAGGAATCTGTCTGGTGGAATTGAGATTATTCAAATAATCTTGGTTTGATCATATTGGGTAAAGTTTTCCCATTTTCATACTTTTTTTATGTGTTAATCATCATTTCTTGCAGCTTTTTAGGAATACACATATCCTCTTACAGTGGTGTCACAAAGGAGTGATAGAGAAATAGGTGTCATAATTCGTTACGATCTGAAAGATTTGAGCTCATACAATTGGTTTTTCATTAATCTTTTATGTTTTATCCATGTCATGAAGCTATTCCCTAAAATTTGTAAAGAGAAGACAAAAAGGTGCATCTTATATGTGTTGAAGTTACTCATGAAGAAGTTATACGTTTTGCATGCACCAAATTGATCCGAATATCCTTAACATAGCATGTCACTTTCGACTGCAGGGTGTTGCAGTATCAACACACAAGTAGGAACACAAAATAGCTATCCACCATCTTTTTGAATTTGAACACTTGCTCAGGTACATTACTGTTTTTCCCTGATGCTTCAAGCAAAGTTAAGAAATTATTTTAGAAGGTTAACGAGTTAATGAAACTGATTAATCTATACGTATTTATCTGAGCTTCTGGGAGTTTCTTAATTGATGAGTTGCAATATCACAATAATCAAAATTAATTAACTTGTATTGCCCATAGTGCAGAATATTGTGTAGATATATGTGACTAGGTTAATGTTTAGAAAGTTAATTCTCTAAAATATTGTGAATGTGTGTGCTTGCTACTTGCTTGAAAATTTGACGAATTCCTTTTTGCTGGTTGTCTTTAAAATTCTTATTGTCTACCTCCCAAAATATTTACCAAGTGGACTAAGCATTAGTATTATAGCAAGAGCTTATTAGCTTTTAACATAAGTGCAGATCGAGCAAAAGGCGAGGACAAACTTAGTAAGCAGTTATTTAGAGCATTTGTAAATAATGTGTTACATACGCATGTACCATTAATGTGTGCATTGTATAAACTATTATCATTTCTCATTAAAATTCCTTTGTGGGGAGGGAGATTACTTAGTAAATGCAGTTAGAATGATAACATTGTGCTATCCCCTACAATACGTCCAAGAATAACAACAAGGCAACTACAAGGTACTGATCCACACCAGAATTGAGCAGAGGGTATGCTCATTTTCCAGCCAAGAGCATTCTAAAGTTGACAAGGATCGTATCTTTTATTAATTCTACCATTCGCACAATAGAAATGGTATTCCGTCTTTTTATTTTGATTACAATTGTTCACTCTAGATGAACTGATTGAATTGAACTCCTCACAGTGAAACATTATTTTTTTTTATGGAGATCATCTATCATTGAAGAACCCATGATGTAAACTTGCTCAACATTAGCAACATGTATTGTTGTCTATTTCATTTCTGTCCCCTTTTTATAAAACATAATAGTTGTATGTTGGATATCCACAATACTAATATGTTCTTATTGCATTCTCGATTTTGTTGGTCTATGATTTAGATCAAAATTTGTTTTAATCTCCTACATTCATTGTCATTTATCTTGAAATTAATTTTGATTTGCTGAAAATCTCAAGTCAAGTGTACTAATTTAGATAAAAGTAGAGAGAGAAAAGAATGAAGGTGTTTCTAATGCAAAATTTAAGTACTTGATTCTACATACGTTTGCATCAAAATAGTTATAAATGTTTGTAGTTGTATGGTTATAGTTGTGTATCTTTATGCATCTACTACTATAAAATGTTGGGCTTTAAATTGTTAAAGATTGAGCACGGGCCATTGACCCCTAGTTACCCTTTTATATAAGTGAACAAAGAGAGGACGAACACAGCATCAACAGTTTGTACAAACAGCAAAGTAAAGTGTACCGTGAGTTTGGGCTTTGTGGGCTTACTTGATTGGCTATTAGACACGTAGGTACTTCTCTTTGCAGGAAACCAGTTGTATTGCACTTTGATGTTAGATTTTTCTCCGCACAAACATAGGTCTATTGATGGTAATAAAAAACCTCTTTTTCTCCTACACTGTTTGAATGCCGGATCTCGGGTGGTTCGATTTGTATTTGGTGTTTCTATTGATTGATGTTTGTGTTATATAAGCCAACAAGAGTTGGAGCATATATGCTACTATTATGAGTCAAGAACATGTTGCTTCTCTGCAATACTCATTTCAAACTCTTTCAGGCTTGAAAGTGTCGTTTCTCCTCGCCGTGTCTGTATGTTTTAATTTGTATATTACAACACCTTCTTGGTGCTTTTGGTTATGAATATATCCTCATTGAAATACTCAAATCTGTTCTCTTCCTAATTAGATGACTTTTTACAGGTAATTTATGTCATTATTGTGTTTGCCGAAATTCCCCACTTGTGTGTCGTGAAGAGAGATTAGTACCAAGAGTAGGTTGGCCGCTTTAAAAAGTGTTGCAAGTCTAATGAAATTGAAGTATGGCCTTCCCTCCGCTTATTTTTATCTTTTATCTTTTGCTTTTTATCTAAAATGTTTTGTTCCCGTGTGGAGAAGGGGTTACCAATTAAGTATTTTTAGTATTGATCTTTTGTAATGGTATTTCATTTACTTGCATGTGTAATTCCAAAGTAGCATTACTACTTATCTAACTTTTTGTCCAAATGAAACGATATTCTTTTTCAAAGAAAAAAGTGGCAGTTAGCACTCTCTGCATTAAGAAACATTTGGTGGAAACCATTTTGATCCGTGGAGATAAAATTTTGACACTCAAAGTCAAGGTACATGACTAATGACGCTAAGAACTATATTAGTACTATTGTTTTCTAAAAATAATTTGAAGATCTTTGAATTTTTTATGTTTTCGCACAAGATTGCATCAAATAGCAAGGGATCATGAAATTACTTGATCTCTCGAACTCTTTAATGTTTGTGAATAGTAAGAAGAATGGAGTAAATGTTGCTAGCAATGCTCTTGTGGAAGTTCCCAGTTGCACCCAGGAAGCTGTGATTGTACACTATAACTTGCATTAGCTATGTGTCCTAGGCTTGATATGTGAAAGTACCTGTCATGGAATCTTAAGACACTGAAATGGCTGAATTAAGAATCTCTGAGTACTTTCAATTGAAAGAGGTACTCTACGATTTTGCAGTGTATTAAGTTGAGAAGTCCTGCATATTTTGATACATATAACAAGTGAGATTTTGAGGCCAAATACGTTTGAGTCACAGGAGATTGGCCAAAAAGTTACAAAATTATTGAAGAAGTATATTTTGCTCTTATATTTCTTTCATGGCACGAATTAGAGTAGATAGTTGCATCCTACATGTTCTGTGTTGGATTTCGCCTCATGAATCAACAATCGACTTCCTCGTGTGCATAGTAAATACATTTTGATTATAGTATATTTGTGATTACATATGAATGAAGCCGAAAGGGAAATAAGGAATCGAAACAAAGTGTCCGAGAGATCACCATTAGTGTTCTGGCTAAACACAAAGCCTTAAGAATACGTAGATTCGTCAAATGAACTTTACATAAGCCTCGTTATAGGTTAATTGATACTCAGAAGGTTGAGATGTAGGTATCTTTATGAGAAAACTAGATATTAAGAGAATACAAATATTATCCGTTCGTCTACTTTCTCAAACAGTTGTAAGGTTTCCATAAGTACAGAACATGTTTGAGGAAGAACATTGCATTAAACTATTATAAAAGCCTTACAAAGTGTGCTCTACATTTGGCCTCGACTGAATAAGCATAGTCTCTTCCTCTTTCTACTAAACTGTTGATGTAGACTTCAAGTTCCAAGTGGTGTTCATGTTTATTACACACTTTAATGTTCTCTGAGTTCTTTTGTTTCAAAATTAAGTAATGTGGCAGTTAACAACTCTCCAGATTGAGCATGGATACAATTTCTATTGAAAACAGAAGGACAACAAAACGAAAAGTGGGATAAGAGGTACAATCCAAATGGAAGGGAAAGCGACATAAAGGAGCACATGAAACGGTAAGACAAAAAAAGATCCTTCTCTGTGATTTTTTGTCAATTCGAATTTATGGATATGTCATTTAATCTATATATCAATTAGTACTAAAATTTTTATTTTGGTTAGAATTAGAATTAACAGATACCCAATATAATGGCCACATAATTGACATGACCATTGTAAGTTCAATTTGCAGAGAAAGAACATGTGTCGTACAAGAGACCTATGCTAAGTTGTAAGAAAACTAAATCAAACTTCATGATATCTTTTTTCTCCTGAGGAATCATTTTGTGGGTTACTACTGCAGATAATGAAGAATATAACTATATCTCCATTCAATTTTTGGTACTCTTTCCAAATTTGATCAGATCATATGCCATGTATGAACAAAGATGTTGCCATCTTTCTTTGTTTTCTTTTAAGAAAGTTGCATCATAGTTCAGGAGGAAGTAGTTGATAATCAATTGATGTTACTGAAGAACAAATCCGAAGAGAAAATTATATAGTG
Source organism: Solanum pinnatisectum (assembly GCA_035578085.1). Lineage (NCBI taxonomy): Eukaryota > Viridiplantae > Streptophyta > Magnoliopsida > Solanales > Solanaceae > Solanum > Solanum pinnatisectum. The sequence continues at coordinate 177,946 of JAWPEI010000074.1, read as the reverse complement.
CTACTTGATGCTAAGATGTATATATGTACGTATAGATTTTTTCGAGTCATTTATGTATATAAATTTGTGATTTATGATGTTCCATTATGATAATATTATCTATTATATCCTGAAGATGCACATGAGATATTATGACCAACAACAGATTGTTCGAGCATTTAAATTAATGAAACTCTTTAAGTTTCTTTGTGATCAACTATAGAAAGAAAGGGGCAAAAGTTTAAAAATGTATTATGTGTGATATCTTTTTTCAATTAGTAATTTTTCAACAGAAAAAAGGGAAGATAAATCTTTATATGTTTGGAATTTCTGCTTCGAGTTGGTTTAATTTTCTCTGTGAGATTTTTGAACTTTCAAGTAATGTGGAAGAATTGGTGGAAGCTGTGAATTGTTTGATATTGCCATGAAATTCGCAATGACATTAAAGTTGAAATTTCAGGTAATTTTCACGGTCATCTTTGTGTTGTTTGTATCACATTTCAAGAAAATACAACCATTACTTTAGTAATTTCAACATGTTGAAGTTGCAAAATCAAAATAACAAGCACGTCAAATTATACAAAAGGATTGATTTCGCGTTCTCCAATTTCCAAGCCTTCAGGTATAATTCTACATTCTTTCAGAACCTTCAAATTAATGTTGAAAAAAATTTCAGTTCTCAAGTTTGTGTATTGATAATGGACAGTGACTGTTTTTGGTGTTATATTTGTATTGAGAAGTTGTTTTTGGATTGGATAAAAGTTGCAACTGTAGTATTGGAACACTTGACCAATAAATTTAGTTTTTGGAGTGAATTGAATATTATTTAGGATTTTCATAGGATAGTTGGAAGTAATAACTTAACACGATGATTGTTGTCAATGAAAATCGTGGAATTGGAAGGATGATCATATAAGGATAAGATATGATGCTTAAGATCAGTTTGGTAATCTTAGATTATATAACACATTATACGATGGATAAAGTCAACTACATGCTTATATAATATCATGAAATGAGTTTTTTTTTTCGAAGTCTGGTATTTAAGTGGAGAAGGGTAGAGGGGCGGACCCATTATCCACCGAGTTTAGAAAGCTGTGATTGGTCCAAAGGGCGGGTCACATACGGATTCTCGGTTATCAAAAAAAAATATGTCATGAAATAAGACTAAAATGCTACTCTTATTGGATTATTTCTTTAAAATTTGAAGACATTAAGTTATTCTTCTACACGGAAACCTATTTTTCCCCACGTGATCAACTCTATGTAACCCTATCAAGAGCAAAAAAGTTCCATTGCATACACCTATTAATTTGATGACCTACAACAGAAAAGGATGATGATCATGTGATGTACAATATCACTTAGGCTTAAATCAATCAAAAATCATTTGTATAGATAGATCTCTTCAGCGGACTCAGATTATGTTGATTTCTTGTGAATGTAAGTTGGTCTTGCAAAGTGAAAATGAATAAAGTTACCAAACGTGACATACTATACACATCACTAGAATCATTACGGATTTTAACTTTAGCACCCCTTCTTGATTTTGAAGGATGATGTGCAATTATGAGATAAAAGCTAATATACCACTAGATTTAGCTAGCAAATGCACTGGTCATGTTTCATTGGAGAACTTTAATCTTATTGGGTGAAGCTTAACATAGGTTTTTGTTTAAGAAAAAACATGTATACTTCAGATTTAGTGTTTCCTCTTTTATTTCTTGTGGTTTTGCTTGAGATTTGAATTTACTTTTATTCCTTTTCGTGTGCTTCTCCTACACAAGCAATGTTTTTTGTCTAGGAATGTGCAACGATAATATGTTGATTTGGTGTTTTTATCGATATGTTGTGGTAAAGTATAATTTATCCTACTGATATGGGAATGATGATCCACTTTGTGTATCAAATAAAATCTGTCAACTCTGACTTGTTCATAATGCCTTCCTCTGTTTAGTCTAGGAAGATCGTGTCCACAGGTTATCTATGCTGTTGAAAAACATTTTGTATTGGTATTTCCTTAGCCATCATATTTTAATTAATTTTATTTTATGGTCTTAATAATTGACAGAGATGTTATAGGTCATGAAGTGTTGAATATAATGTAGAATTGTTCCAGCTTATAAATTGAAGACATGGCATATCGGATTTAGCAAGTGATATCCTCAAGAAGATGAAGCTAAAGGAATACTCTTTTGATCAATCACACTGCCTATTCAATGTTAATATAAGGGATACACAAATCGAAATCACTTGAAAAAGTTGTATCCTTATTTGACGAAATATCCAAAAGTGGTATATGTTTGACGTTGCTGTGAACTCAACACTCATAAATGCATTTTGCTAAGATACAACAATTGATCATATAGATGCAAGGTTTGGAATTGTTTTTCACACCACATGATATATGTATGTATGATCATGTGAGATGGATGTTGCTATTGAACATAAATATTATTCAGACCTTCATAGCTGAATCACTCATATGTAGGATTTGGTATATCAATATCATTAGATAACTGTTCCACCATCCTTTTAACGCCTTCAATGTTGGGCATGTACATGTTGGACCTTGCTGAGCAAAACGTGCCCCAAGCAAATCCTCGACAATAATTTTCTTCTAGCGTGACCGAATAAAATTAGTATTTGCCGACGGTGAATACAATAATGGAAATTCTAATTAATTTTCTCTTCAAGTGCTTAGTTTTTTGTCAAAATGGCAATCCTAATTTTCTCTGTTATGTCAAAACTAAAGAAAATTACATTCTCTCTTTCCTATTTGTAAATGACAAATAACGGTTCAACCCAATAAAATTACTATTAATTAGTCAACATGTCGCACCAGAAGGAGATCAAGGGGTGGAAAATATAGAAAACAACCGAACATAAAATTATAGAGAACAACACCACATAAAATTGTTCAAGGATGTTCACCAATCACCGACACGAAACCTTTAGCTGCAATAGTATTTGCTTTCGTAATATTTAAAATTTCATGTTAGAGATGAGCCATTTAACCCAATTACTTTTCAAACACTTTAGTGATGATTTTCAATTTCAACACAAAGGTGAACGATTAGAATGCAATTACTTTAGTGTTGGCACGGCCTTTGCGAATATTTAGTAGCATAGTTAATGTAAATTAAATTTAATTTTATAATTCTTTTTATTCAAACTAAATAGATTTCATAGAAGATGTGGGCATAAGAACTTGTGATTCTAACTTTAAAAGTTGATTTGCAAATAATTATTAATAATTTTAAATCTTAAATTTTTAAAACTTATAAATTTGTTTTTCAAAATGCCTATTTAAATTTAAATTATCACTTTAAAATAATTAACCCACACGTGTCTTTGTTTGTTTGTTTTTGCAAATAAAATCTAAGGAAAAGGGCCTGATATACCCCTCAACTTTTTCATTTGGAGCTGATATATCCCTCGTTATGAAAGTGCCTCATATATACCCTTACCGTTATACAAACGGCTCACATATACCCCTACCGTTAGAAATTAGCTCACATATACCCTTCATTTAACGGGAGCAAAAAAATTAGTTTTAAATTTATATATTTAACTCTTAATTTTTTTTAAAAATCATTTAGGGGTATATATGATCCTTCTAGCAAAGTTCAAGGTATATTTTAATCATTTTTCATACATAAATTATTTTTTAACTTCTTTGTTTATCATTATTTGAGTTTCTTATTCTTATTTTATTTTTTTTCTTTCATTCTTTAATGTAAAGGAAAAAATTTAAAACTATTTTTTTGTGGCTATATTATAATTTAAAACTATTTTTTCAGCTATATTGTAATTTAGTTTTTGTATTTGAAATAAAATTGGGTCATCTATAATAAATTTTACAAGAATATTAGTGAAACATAAATAAATTTGACCATCAAAATAACAAATCTAAACTAGTCATTAAAACAAAACAAAAAAAATAGTTTAAAAAAAAAATGTTTGAGGAGGATTAAGTATACCCATACGGGATTATATTTATTTTTTTAAAAAAAATATTTAAAAATATTAAATTAAAATTATTATTTTTCACTTCCGTTAGAGGGAAAGGGTATATGTGAGTCATTTGTATAACAATAGGGGTATATATGAGCCACTTTATAACGAGAGGTATATCAGCTCTAAATGACAAAGTTGAGGGGTATATCAGACCCTTTTCCCTAAAATCTATATATATCTATATAATAGGAGAGGTATATAATAGGAGAAGTGATAGCGCCTACGTGTCTGCGCCAATATTAATCTCTATTTTTTACTTTTAAAATATCAATTAATTAATTATTGATTATTAATTATCTGTAATTACATTAATAATAAACTACAATTTAAAAAAAAAAAAAAAAAAAAACAAGATAGAAATTTAAAGCAGTTTCATATTATTATTTTTTCTAAAAAAACGTGACAATGTTTAAAAACCAAAAAAAAAAAAAGGGATAAAAACTATTGCAAAAAAAAGGTAATAAAACTGTGAATTTCTTCGTTCGTGGGGGAATGGAGTAGTCTTTTTATGAAAATTTTTTTGTACTTTCTTTAATAAATTAAGAAAACACCGGATGTTTCATAGGGGAAATAGAATAAAAATAATTTTTTTTATTAAATATTTGTTTCTAATAAATAATCTATGAGGAAAATCAGAAAAAAATATATATTTGCAGTTTAAAAGAAAAAAAAAGAAAAGAAACGTGGGTGTAAGAGAAAAAAAACCACCCGTTCTTTCACTTTTATTATTGTGAGAAAATCTGCACTTGGCAGTTTTTAAAAAAAAAAAAAAATTTGCAACTAGGGTGTTTGTGGTTCGGTTTGGATGGGTTATTGGTTAAAATCAAAATCAAATCAATTTAGTTGGTTTTTTAAACTTCTAAAACCAAACCAAACAGAAAAAATAACCATCAGTTTGGTTGTTGTCGGTTTGGTTCGGGTTGGTTCAGTTCTTCTGGTTTTTTCAGTTTGAAAGTAATAAAATTTTTGAGGACGTACATATTTCAATAGACTCAAACACCTAGTACATGAACAATCGACAGAAAAGCTACTATCGGTTCAATTAAGGAATTAAGTAATACTAGAGTTATTATTAAACGAACAAAGTGATTCAATTAAGAAAAATTGTGACTATCTTATGTGAGGTAGAGTAGGTAAAAATTAAAGTAATGAATTTTGATGGACTTGGACTTAGGATGGTAATAGTTATGCTAAAATTTAATTGTTGGGCTTGAGAAAATGGTAAAGTTAAAGACTAAATTTAATTAAAATTATCAAATTATTTATATTTTATTTATGAATAATATATAAATAATTATAAAATTTATATATCTAATTTATCGGTTCGGTTTGATTGTTTTCTAGTAAAACCAAAACCAAACCAAGTAATATCAATTTTCAAAATTCAAACCCAAGTAGTATCTATTTGATTTCTTCATTCTATATAATTATATGTCCTCTATTTCCAGATTTTTTTTTATTTTTCAAAACTATCTCTAACCCGCATTTTTTTTGTAGTTTGATAGAAGACAAATTTTACATGCGATGAATAATACATATTCCTTTTTATATGTTTCTCTTAATTGCGTACAAACATGTTCTTTTTTAATAGTCGTATCCGCGCGTTGCGCAGAAAATACTAAGTACTTATTCATAATAAGAAAATATTACTTAGAAAATTCAATAGTCACAAAAGAGCATAAAAAAATTTTGCTTTTGTTATATTCGTATAATTTATAATCTTCTTGCTAAAAAAAATACATTATCGACACTCATTATATGTTTCAAGTAAAAATATAAAATTTCAAGATAAATTAACATAATGATTGTACTTTGAATTTAATTAGACAATAGATTCTTTGAATGTCGATGAAAGTAAAATAATATTATTCTTACAATCTTCTTATCAATCGTCTCTTTGCTGATAAGTATATTGATTTGAAAGCTTTGTGAGTATTTGCGAAATCAATTTTCTGCCGCAAGATATCTCAAATGCATCTTAGAAAATTAACTGAAGTTATTATTGCAGGTATATTTTGACATTCTATAAAATAAGTCAATTATTTTTAATAAAAGATACATATTGAATATAAAGAATATAGTCTTAATCAATGGTCCATGATCAATGTTAGACAATATTAATTTGATAGATCTAATTAGTCCTAACCACTTTTAATTTAAAATTTAATATATTTATATAAATTATGTTAACTACTTCCAATTCTAGAAAATAAGAAATAGTGATTTTCATTTAAGTTGCAATCTAAAGACGAATGTCAAAGTATAATTATGTTGAATAGCTCAAAGCTCTTCATCCACATTCTAATAAATAAAGTGTGAAAGTAATGCAAACCATCAATTAATTAGAAGAAAAATAGGGAGAGGGAAATATTCTATCATAGAGACAATTTTTATTATTAATTTCTTATTAATGTCAGCATTTTTATGATGTTATGATCAAAAAATGTATAAAATATCAAAATGCATTAATAATAGATCATATATACATCTTCAATATTCAAACTAAAAGATTCAACTAATATATTAAAATTGTAATGAATAATAATAAAATATGCCGGGAGTTGGGACAGAGTAAGAAAAAAAAAATATCATCACATTATAAATGAACAATTATTAGAATATGTGGAAGAATTGTTGACATATAAAATCAACAATCGAAAAAGGAAGCATGAAGTGAAGCAGAGTATATTTCAAAGCTCCCTCCCTTTTAAAACAACAAATTTAAAATGACTTTCATTATATTCATAATTTATATATAATTTATCCAGATTTGAAAAGTTATCAAAAATTATAATTTTGATGAAACCATGAGTAAAACATAAAAGTTATAAGCAGTTTGAAAAGTTACAATCAACTTAAAATTCAAAAATCTCAATAATATGAATTATAATTAATTCAAATTCAAAAAATAAAGTAGAAAGAGTTAATTTGGAACACATTAACATTTGATTTGTTTTTAAAGAGTAATTTGTGTATTTCTGTGTGCGCGCAGTGGTTAAATTATTTTTTTGGTCATATTAGGAAAAAAACACTAAGAAATATATTTCAATTTAAAGATAAATAGATCAATTTAACCCATGTATGAAATAACTGACCTTGTAATTGTAATAAAGAAGTAGTTGCTAATTTGCTATAAAATAGAGTTAAAAAATATGTGATTTAATTTTTTAGTGATATCGTTATTTTTAAGCTTGTAATGTTTTATTTTTCACTTGTAATTTTTTTTTTTTTTGGATTTTCGATTTATAAATTAAAATACTTTTAATTACGGTACTTTTAAAAGGAAAAGAAAATTCAAAATGAAAATAACTATGAGTAGAAAAGTATGCCACAAATATAGGCTTGTTTTTTAAAAAAATTTTAACATTACTTTCAGTTACGTTTTTTTTTTTTTTTTTTTTCAGGTTCTTTGTAAAACATTTTTTTTTTAAATCTAATTTTCTATTTTAAAAGCTTTTTAAAAAACTGTATACAGAACTTCGGTAACCGTGTGTGTATATATATAGTTTAAGAGTAAAATATAAAATCTGATAACTTCCAAAATAAAATAAAAGAATGAAAAAAAGTTCTAAACATAATTGATAAAACTACTATTTATATTTAATTCTTCGTATTACATTTTGTCAGTAGAAATTTATAAACAATTTAAGATGAAACAATTATCATAGTAATAGTAATACTTTATGTAACAAAAATATTGAAAGGAGACCTACATGGTCCACTGTCACGAAATTCTTCAAAATTCCTCCATTTCTTTATTGTTAGTTACTTCCTATAAAATATTTTTACTATTCAAAATTAACTTATCGATATATCAATGTAAGTTGTAAGTTAAAAATATGCAATTTTAACTTATTGTTTCACTATTATTATTATTATTTTAAACATAAGAAATATGAAGTTAAAAAATAAAATAATAAGCATCCCACGAACTCATTTATATACAAAACTTTATTTTCAATGGTATTTATCTTTCCTTATGCACTAAAATTCAATTTTATTGCCTCCTTTTGTGTAACTATATTCTCATAAAAATACGCCTAAAATTTACTCTCTTTTTTTAATTTTAATCAAATATACAATATTTATATTGCACAATTTCAGATTCATACTAAACTGCATCTTTACTATTGAAAATAATATATAATACATAGTAGTCTTCGAATATAGAATTCAGCAAACTTTAAAAAAAAATTCTTAAGAGAAAACTGTAGATGATTAAAATTATTTTCAAACTTCTCTAACTTTATTCAAACATATTTTTTGAATACAGTACTTTCAAACGTCTCGTAAGTTTCTTCTTCTAGTGAACTGTCATTTTAAATTAGTGATAACATTTATCCTTAAAAATCTGGAAAAAAAATGAAAAAAATGTTGAATTAAATTTCACTATTTGAAATTAAAGGTATTTCTTAAATATAAAAGAAAGAAGTCTGATCTTTACAGACTTAACAACCAATTACAATCTGCAAACTTTCCCACCAATTACAATCTGCAATCATCTGGTACAAAGTTAATGCATCAATACTTTTGCTATAAAAGGAGCAACTAATTTTTGACAATTGAAAAAAAAAAACAGTAATTTTGATGAACAAACTTTCTATTTTATAGATCAAAATCCTGTCATATAAATAACTATAAATACAATTACCTTCGTTGGATGATACCTTTGATTATGGCCTAGTGTTGCAGATAAAGAAATATCAAATTATCAAAAAAAAATTATTTGTGGTACATGAAGAGGACGTTATATGGAAATGGGGTAATATAGTTATAGGGGATGTGGGAGAAGTTGGTGGATGGTTACATAAGTTATTTAAAATTTTAAAAATTACCATATAAATGACAGTTATTTTATTTTTATCAACAATAATTTTTCAATTAAGATATTTAAAAGGATAATACTTGATAGTTCCACAAAATTAGGCTTTGAAAGTACATTTCAGGTGAACGTGTGCGTTTTTTATTTTTATTTTTAAAATTTTTGAAGTTCAAATTTTTTGGTTTACATTCCTGTTTTGAAATTTGATTTAAATATTTCAGTTTTTATTTTTATTTTTATTTTTTTAATTGAAATTATATCTTTACAAAAAACTGTTCTTTTAAAACTGTTTTAAATTACTATTTTGTTTTAAAATGGAATTTATTATTTAAATTAACTAAAGACAATTAAGTTATTGAATTTGAATTTATTATTTAAAATAACTTAAAATAATAAAATTCAAGAATAATTGTGGTGCTGACACGTGTTATTTTTTCCAATCCTTTTATATATAGATAGATAGATTGTTAATGCTGAAAAGTAAATTATGTTATTGTATAGTTTAACTTTCCATCAAGATAATCGCATGAGTAGGAAGATAAAAGAGAGTATTTCGAGGACCGGGGCTATTAAAGATTGTAACGTTATGATATTTTCTTATTTATTTAATATATTTAATTTGATTTATAAAACAAAAAAGTGAATATGTGAAAGCAAATGAGTTTGTGATTAATCATTTCAAAAATGAGGAATCTGATGGGTGCATTGCTGTCACTTTCTGGAGAAATTCTAAAAAAATTGTTTAACCATTCATGTGATTTTATTTTGGCTAGATTGTACGTAAAAGCATATCCACTTTGCTTCAACTTCATAGTTAGGAACATAACGTTTGAAGGATCAAACGTTATGCAAACGACATAATGTTTAAATATTATTATAATTAGTAATGATAATGATAAATTTTAGAATAAAAAAAACTTTAAAGATGAATTATTTCCTCACGAGTCGTAGTCTAATACTAAGGTACTTGATAGTTTAAGAACAAGGAAAAACTAAAAGAAATATTTTTAAATAAACTTTAAATTTGAAATACATTTTAAAATGTCATGACAAAAAAAATCTTTAATAAATGAATAGCTAAAATACGTGGGAATTTCTTTTTTTAAAACATATAGATAAATATCGAAAGAGAAAAAAATAACTAACCTAAATCATCCCTAAAATTTCTCACCCACTCAACTAATTATCCAAATCTCTCAAAACTATATATTTAAATCTTCTGCCTATAAACAGGAAAGACAAGTATCAATCTATGAGCATCACAATAAATTCAAATTTTGAGTTTTAAGAAAATAAATCTAATTATTTCATATATATATATATATATATATATATATATATATATATATATATATATATATATATATATATATATATATATATATATATATATATAGGGTTGTTCATGGTTATGGTTAAAAAATCAAACCGAACCGCAATTCGAACCAAACCGATTAAAAAGTGATATTTGATTTGATTTGGTTAGGTTTGGTTTTACATTTTGAAAAACCGATACTATTTGGTTGGTTTTGGTTTTACTAAAAAATAACTGCAAAAATAACCAAACCGAACCGATAAATTAGATTTATAAATTTTATAATTATTTATATATTGTTCATAAATAAAATATAAATATTTTGTTAAATTTTAAGTAACTTAAGTCTTTAACTTTACAATTTTCTCAAGCCAATACGTAAATTTAGCCCATCTATTATAGTCATAAGTCCAAGTCCATCCAAATTCATTACTTTAGTCTTTACTTACCATACCTTTCATAAGATAGTTACATCTTCTCTTAATTGAATTACTTTGTCCGTGTAATAATAACTTTAGTATTGTTTAATTGCTTAATTGAATCAACAATAGTTTTTCAGTGGATTGTTCAAGTATGAGACGTTTGTGTCTATCAAGATACATATGTCCTCAAAAATTTATTACTTTCAAACTGAAAAAACCAGAAAAACTGAACCAAACCATCAATAACCAAACCAACAGTTATTTTTTTTGTTTAGTTTGGTTTGGTTTTAGAAATTTAAAAAACCGACTAGATTGGTTTGGTTTTGATTTTAACCAATAACCGATTCAAACCGAACCACGGACACCTCTCTCTCTCTATATATATATCTGTTAATTATAATTTTTTTTATAACAATAAATTTAGAATATTATGCATCCGTATTTTGCAAAATAATGGCACATGGAATCATCAAATTTTCAAAATTTCAATTTGAATATTTTTTTAAAAAAATAATTTTATAAATAATTATTTAAAATTCTATCAAATGAAAGTGTCAAAAACAAAAACTGATAATTATATATTATTAATAATAATAACTTGCAGATTTTCTCAGAAAAATAAATTTATTAATTAAAACTTACTAACAAATTAAATCAGATGTTTTTTTTTATAAATTTTATATTGATAAATAGTTTTACGTTAAAATTTACTTAAAAATAACGTTGTGGACACAATTCTAATAATTTAGAACACATTTAATCAAAATGACAAAAACTAAAAATATATTTCAAATTTTGTTTTAACCTTTTTAATAGAAAAAATAGAACATTCCTACAAAAAAAAATGGAGCAATTTTAAGTTTGATTTACCTATTTCAATCATAGAAGAAGATTTCAAAATTAATAAGATTTAAAAATTACTACTACTCTCACCGTCCTAAATTTTATACTCTCTTCACGGATGATTAAATTTTTACTCATAAAATTTCTATCTCAATTTTTTTTTATTTATAAAACATGCATTATTTTTATTTTTTTTTAGTGTCTAAATTTTTTATATTCCTTGATTCTGACTCTATATATATATATATATATATATATATATATATATATATATATATATATATATTGAACACTGCATTCACTACATCAAAACAAGTGAATAATGAAATATAAAAATATTAATAATTTAATAATAAAATTTATAAAATAATTTAAATTAAAAAATAATTCGCGCAAACACACGGGCACAAATACTAGTTTTGTAATATATATTCTTTAAAATACTATTTTTTGTGGCGTTGACACAAACACTCTATCACATCTCCTATTATGTCTGTGTGTTTGTGTATGTATTTGAAATTTTATTATTTATTCCTAAATTATAGCACTATTATTTGTACATGTTATTATTTCTCATGTATTTTTGGGGTACTTATATTTTTTTTAAACATGGGAAGTTGTTTTTCTAAAAATAAAATAAAATTGGCACCGTTATTTTAAAAAAAAAAAAGGTTAATTAGATATATACAAATTTGTACTATGTAAAATTTAGTATTTTTAGCAACATATTTATAATTAGGTTAATATATTTTTTGTTCCTTTTCTTATTTTATCTTCTCTTTTTTTTTTTTTTTTGTTTAAAATTACAAATTATTCTTATCCTTTAAAAACTCTTGGATTTAAAATATTTTTAATTATTTAAACATATTTAAAAAGTATTATTATTATTATTATTATTATTATTATTATTATTATTATTATATCTGCATTTGTTTTGCTTTAAATAAGGAGGTTGTAGAAAGATATTTAAAAATATTTTTCCAAAAAAAAAAAAAAAGGAATCACACACGTTAAAATTTAAAAACCACTTTTAAATCATTTTAAAAATAAAATAGTAACTTATTATTTAATCCTATTACATGTAATTAATAATTTTTAATTATTTAAAAAGTCTGTTTTTTATGGTACTGGCACATTAAAGTTAGATTTCATTGTAGTAATCTATTTTTTTATTTTATTGATTTTTTAAATCAGTTTTTAGAGTTTGTGTATGAGTGAGAATGTAATGAAAAGTTTAAAGCTGCCTATTTATATTTTGTTTTATTTTAAATATATATTTTAAAGTTTTCTAAATTTTTTATTTTAAAACAAATCATTCAAATTTTTAATTTTTAAATTCTATCTTTATACAAATTTAAAATCATTTATTAATTGTAAAACTACTTTAAAATCATTAATTTTTTTAATCAGTTTTTAAACTTTAAAATGCTTTATTCTGGAATTTTCAATTGATATGTGTATGACTGCCCTATATTAAAACAATATATATATATATATATATATATATATTAACATTTTCCAGTCGATGAATTTTAAAAATAATCAAAGTAAACCATCTATATAGATATCTAATATTTTAAAGACATTTACAAAATTTAATCTAAGACAATGACGTATGTACAATAGATATAAACGACAGCAAAGAAAACACCTTAAGTAAACAAACCATCAAATATAATTAGAGAATAATTGAAGTACATAAAATAAACAAAAAAGTCATAACAGTTTGAGCATTATTTGCATAGAGAAATAACGAATCTAAAAGTCGCCATTTTCAATTTGTTTTTTAAATTTTTGTTTGTTCTTGAAGTCTATATTTATATGAAATAAAAAAATGATTTATTTTATTACGTCAAATTTATTTCATGACAACTACAATTGAATGATTTTTAAAGATAAAAGTTTCAAGTTAAAGTGATTTATTGAAACAAAACAAAGTTTAATAATTTTACTAGTTAAGTTTTCATAATTTAATAACCTTTAGAGATATTAACTCCTACCTTTATTCAAACTACATTCATTCTCTATAATTTGGAAGTCATACAAAATGAAAGAGTAATCAAGAAAATTAAGACATTCCCCTGAATATACTTATAAAATCTTAATGAAAACACCAATTAAAGTGTACATTTTGTTGCTATCCCTTATTTACAATTGCTGCAGGGTATGTGTGAATTCTTTTTTATTTTCTTTTTGTGAGCTCCCACATGACCTATTCTATAAGACATACCCACAACAAAAAACGCTCATTCAAACTGGTGCACTGTTTGTTACAATGTTTGTATACATTTGAAGATCTTATGTTTACGGACTTCTTACTTCCTGTTAAACAAAAATATACATGAATGAGAATGAATTTATTGACATTACCAAAAATTAGTTTATAACATGAAACAAAGTCGAAAACCAACTCTTACCGTAAGACTTTTCCTTTTTTTCCTTGTATATATACCAACTACATCGATAAAAATAGTCAATAACACAAAATATACTTCATAAACTGGGTTTTTAGAATCATAAATTCATGTCAAATATTATCATATTTGAATGTTACATCAAGGTTATATGTCATCCTAGTTTAGGCTCCAGGAATGTTATAATAGCACAATTAGATAGATTAAAAATTAAGAAAATAAATAGTAATTAAATTGTCACCGAGATTTCACTAAGACTCGTCTTACAATACATATCCACAGTTCTCAAATATTGATGCAGATAGAACATTAGAACTAAACAAATATATAAAAAAAAAAAAAAACAATTGTAAACCACAAAAAAAGACTCAACCAACTATATAAAACAAAATTTGTGACAATTGATTGTCACGATCCAACCCACCCGGTCGTGCGGACACCTACTCTAACACCTAAGTAGGAGAACCCTCGATTCCCAAACGTTTTAAAACATGCGGAAGATTAGGAAAAACTAAGAACAAATTCATGGAGATTTGTATAAAATAAGAACTTAAAATGTTTCAAAGTTAAAACTTGTAAAGTAATTAACACCCCAATGATCTAATCTAAACAGGTACAAGAGCTTCTAAGATTCCAAGGTATAACATAATAATAAATGACGCATCTCCCACCATGCGGAAGGAAAAAAAAATAGAAGCTGTCGAGGATGTCTTCGTCTTCACCTATGAAACATCACTGACCCTACAACCAGATTATGCTAAAAGGCATAGAAAGAGTAGTATCAGTACAATCACACGTACTGGTAGGCATCATCGGTTAACCCGATGCCCACAGCATAATATAAGAAATCGACTAGCAAGAAACATGCCATAAGACTGTTCATTCCTCCATCTTTACATTTTCCTGCCCTTACTATTTCCAGATATTTTCAACTCATAATAGTACACTTGACTCTAACCCTTCTATCTCTTAGAGGAGTTTCCGGATATATCCACTACCAACCCGGCCAATCACTCACGATATGCCCATACTTCTTCCACGTCACCACTCAACCCTTGACCCCATAGTACGTTCTATCAAGGCTTGTTAACTATTTCAATACCCAACTATTAACATTGACGGTATAGCACCACCCCAATTCTTAACGACAACACACCTCACCACTTCTCTAAATAATGAATGATAACACCGGGACCGTTGGTCCCCTCTTACCATACCACATCCTGATTTGGGCCTAACTATTCATAGTTCATTTACATTGACGAGATATACCCAATTACCTTACGACACCAACAATCCACGTATGTATATATATATATATAAAATGCACAATCCAGTAATTAGTTCGAGAACAACGTACAATCCACGTTCTCATTAACAAGCATATATGAAGCTATCAATCACAAGTGGCCCTTTCATGGAACCCACGTCCAGACTGTTAGTGTGTCAGAATGTGACACCTAATCCAATGTATATGTGTCGGTACGTGACACCCGATCCAATGTATGTTAGTGTGTCGGTACGTGACACTTGATCCAATACATGTTAGTGTGCCGAAACGTGACACCCGATCCCATGTATGTTAGTGTGTCGGTACATGACACCCGATCTAATGCATGTTAGTGTGCCGGAATGTGACACCCAATCTTATGTATGTTAGTGTGTCGGTACGTGACACCCGATCTAATCAACACAATCATAATCAACCCTTGACCTCACAGTATGTTCTATCAAGGCTTGTTAACTGTTTCAATACCACTATTAACATTGATGACATAGCACCACCTCGATTCTTAATGACAACACACCTCACCACTTCTCTAAATAACGAATGATAACACCGGGACCCTTGGTCGGCTCTTACCATACCACATCCTGATTTGGGCATGACAATTCATAGTTCATTTACATTAACGAGATATACCTAATTACCTTACGACACCAACAATCCACACGCATACACATACACACACACACACATACACACACACACACACACACACACACACACACACACACACACACACACACACACACATATATATATATATATATATATATATACATACATATAAATGCGCAATCCAGTAATCAGTTAGAGAACAACGTACAATCCACGTTCTCATTAACAAGCATATATGAAGCTATCAATCATAAGTGGTCCTCTCATAGAACTCACACCCAACTGTTAGTGAGACGGAACGTGACATCCGATCTAATGCATGTATATGTGTCGCTACGTGACACCTGATGCAATGTATGTTAGTATGTCGGTATGTGACACTCGATCCAATGCATGTTAGTATGCCAAAATGTGACACCCGATCCCATGTATGTTAGTGTGTCGGTACGTGACACTCAATCCAATGCATATTAGTGTGACGGAACGTAACATCCGATCTCATGTATGTTAGTGTGTCGGTATGTGACACCCGATCCAATCAGCATAATCACAATCACATCTATAACACACATACTTATAGCCATACAATCAAGTATTAGGTTCATGGCATGCCATTGTACATATTTAGTCTTTTCATTAGGTACGATCCATAATATCCCTAATTCCATACATGTATGCACATCATGAAAACATGAAAAAGTTTATTTCACACAATAGGGAATCAACCATCATATAACCCTAGTTCACGGGATAGGGCTTCCTTATACGGTATACGTATGATGTAACACTTAGGAATATACATATAATCATCTCTTTTTTGGTGCACAAAAGCCAACGCACGAATTCTACCGTCAATTACCAATATACTATGCAGTGAGTCACAAATTTATAACTACTCAATTAATAAACCTAGCGTACCTAGGCGCTAAGCTGTCGCAGAGGGGTTATAGCTCCAATCCAGGCTTCCGAACGACGAGACGATGGATTTTAACCGTAAAATCCGCAAGCTATCGACATCCTTGCGCTAGAAATCTCTTTCTCCTTCCTTTCAAAGCTTAGAGTAGCCTTTTGAGGGTTTTTGGAGTGATCCTCGTCTCTTTTTGGTGTTTTTGGAAAAAGGAGAAAATAAGACTGCACGTTATTTAAATTATGTCTCGTCCATCCTGCTTTGACGGCCACTTATCCCGCTAGAATGCCGTTGCCTTGGAGGCATCTGGCCCGCTCTGGCGGGCAGATGGGCAGAGTTTTTCCCCGATGTTTTTTTCTTTCCTAAATAACGACGGTTTGGGTCGTTACATTGATACCTACTAAGAATTGGGTAAGGATGCATATGAATCGATTGCTTTTTTTTTTTCTTTTTTTTTATGAATTCTATTCCCTGAAAAATTTAGTTAATATTTTGCTATATAAATTATATAATATATGAAATTGAACCACAAAATTTGAATGTTTGTGGAAAACCCATTTCTTATAAAGGAGTTTTCGGATAAGGAAAACCAACTTTCAATAATTAATGGAAGAAATTTGTGTGTTGTATGATAAGCCCTTTAAAACCAACTTTCAATAATGGGGGAACCCATCGGTAGCCCCCTAAACTTGACACCAATTTTCACTTAGACACCTCAAGTAGGCTTTGTTCATTTTAAACACCTCAAGTAGGGGTCCGTTGTGTTATTTTGACACTTTTTATATTTTCAAAATCACATATTAAGTGCGTACATCCAAACGCAAGAAGAAGAAGAAAGAGGTGAGTGCATGGGGTTTGGGATCTGGAATAAAGAAAAAAAGAAAGTAAAATTGAGTTTTTAAAAAATAAATAAAATTTCCACGTGTCAAATATCAATTCGTTTTTTTTCCCACATAAGAGCATTTGGATGTACGCACTTAATATGTGATTTTGAAAATATAAAAAGTGTCAAAATGACACAACGGACCCCTACTTGTGGTGTTTAAAATGAACAAAGCCTACTTGAGGTATCTAAGTGAAAATTGGTGCCAAGTTTAGGGGGCTACCGATGGGTTCCCCCTTCAATAATTAATGGAAGAAATTTGTGTGTTGTATGATGAGCCCTTTAAAATGCATTACCATTTTTATGATGTAAGGGCATCTCCGACCCTACCCTCTATTTTACTCTTCAAATATAGAATTCTTTATTTTTTCAGACAATCAACTCCAACCTAATTCTCTATTTTACTCTCTAAAAAGAAATTTTTTCTTTCTCCCCAATAATATTATTATATTTATTTCATTCTTATTTTCTTATTTCATAATGTAAATCATTTATATCTTTTCCCAACTAATTACTTTATATAATTTTCATGTGATATAAAAAAAAAATTTGAAAATTTTTATTTAATATAAAATTATATTTTATTCTAAATTTTTAAATAACATAAATTGCAAGAAAATATAATATAATATACAAATTAGTAGACAAATTCAAATAAAAGTGAAATTCAATTACATAAACACTCAATTTTCAAAATTATTACGTTACTCCCATAAATGCTCTATTAATGCATTACGGCGTTCAAAATGAGCATTTTTGTCCTCAATTTTAAAATTAAAATTTTCATCTTATCATTTAATTTTGTGTACTCTTATAGTGAAACTTAATAATAAAATCAAATTACCTTATTGAAAGAAAATTAGAAAAAAATAAAATACTATTAATTGGAGATTAAAGTAGTATATATTAAATAAAATATTTTTTAAAAATATTATATTACATTTAAGAAGAATTATGAATATTAGATATTTAATTAATGACATTATATGTAGAATAATATATATATTAGAAAGTAATAGAATTATTTGTAACACCTCAAATTTAAGAAAATAGAAAAATGCAGCTTGCAAGACCTGGTGCAAGAACCACGAAAGTCACCGACAATCCGTGGTCTGATATATTGTCCGTAGGTGGGGTCCGTCGTTGAGCACCAAATATTTATAGTCTCTAACCCCATTCAATGTCGACAAGGACGATCCGTGATTGAACCTATGAACCATAGGTGAGGGTCAACAATCAATCGAAGGAAATTGACTGTTGGGTTAACTTCAAACGGTCATATCTTTTATCACATAATCAATTAGGTGGCCTATGACTAAACTAATATTCAGTAACTTTTAGTTTGAAGGGGTAACCCATCGGTAGCCCTCTAAACTTGGCACCAATTTTCACTTAGACACCTCAAGTAGGCTTTGTTTATTTTAAACACCTCAAGTAGGGGTCTGTTGTGTCATTTTGACACTTTTTATATTTTCAAAATCACATATTAAGTGCGTACATCCAAACGCTCTTATGTGGAAAAAAAAATGAATTGATATTTGACACGTGGAAATTTTATTTTATTTTTTAAAAACTCAATTTTACTTTCTTTTTTTCTTTATTCCAGATCCCAAACCCCATGCCCTCACCTCTTTCTTCTTCTTCTTGCGTTTGGATGTACGCACTTAATATGTGATTTTGAAAATATAAAAAGTGTCAAAATGACACAATGGACCCCTACTTGAGGTGTTTAAAATGAACAAAGCCTACTTGAGGTGTCTAAGTGAAAATTGGTGCCAAGTTTAGGGGGCTACCAATGGGTTCAATGTTATTCTAACATACCTTGTGTCTCATTATATACTACCACTTGACTTGACTGCTTTTTTAGAACATTTCTAGTGATGACACATGTTTTTTGGCTGGCAAAACACAAATACATAGTATTTAGGGGTAGTTTGGTACAAACATTGATAACGCAGGAATTAATAATGTAGAGATTAGTAACACATGGATTATGTAGAGATTAGTAATGTAGGGATTATTTTTTGTCAAGTGCTTGGTTTATTGCTTCCCACTTAATCTTGTGTTTGATTTAAAACTCTACAAAAAATTTCTTTCCTATTATACCCTTGTGTTATTATGAGATTGTTTATTTCATGTAATTGAGTCAAGGTAGATAACCGGACCATAACACTAAAGTAATTTTTTTAGAAAATAACCAAAAAAAAAAAGAGTGTTTTATAAATTGAAACAATTTTTTTTCTTTTTTGCGCATAATTAATAACAAGAATTTAATACTACGCAACAATTGAATAAAATTCTTAGTAAAAAAAATGCTAAATCATTATTTATTTATTTTTACAAATTTTAACCTGTATAATTATTGTATATGGCAACCGGATGTTGTCAAAAGAGTTTAAACTTATCAAAAATGAAGATCTAAAAATATACTTATACAATTTTATACCAAAGTCCCTTACCGGGATAATAATTAATCAAAGTTGTTGTGGGACAATATTGGCTTTTTTAGGATATTTTATTTCATTTAACTAGTTAATATATATATAAAATTGAGGTATGATGTACCACTTTTTTTGTTAGTCAAGTATATCTTAAACTTAACATAGATTTAAAACTATTTATATTGTTCAATAGCTAAAGTTTATTAAAAAATAGTTCAAGTGATCAATCGACGAACTATATTGAATAAAAAAAAAAGGAGAAAAAAGTATTAATGAAATCATTAAATTACACTAAACGAATTTGGAGAATTAAAAAGAACATTTATAATTATTTCAATATAAATAAAAAGAAAATTAAATTACAAAAGAAATTTAGGAAAATGAATAAAGGGATAATTTTGTCATTTAGGGGTCTTATCCAAGGTTTAACAAACCTTGGATTAGTTATCCCTCCATTTACTAGGGATAAAATAAAACCATATATGATGTATAAGCAATCCATAGATTAAATAAAATAATGTAACCAAACAATGTATTAGATTGATTAAATTTTAATCCATGGACTATTCTATTTAATACTGCCTACCAAACGAGTCCTTAATGTCTTAAAATTTATTATTTAAATATAAATTGTAATAATCAATATGCATTGGTTCACATAAATTTGACAGTAATGTAACTGGTTTTTTCCGCATTTGATTATAATTTGTTTAGGTTGTGTAGAATTGTGATTTTTTCTTTCTGAGAAAATTCTTATTTAAGATTAAATTGTAATAATTGATATCCATGGTGATGACACCGATTAAATATATAAAAGTATTAAAATTAAAAACAAAATTTAATATTATTTAAAAATTAAAAATTAATTAGTTGTTGACATGTGTCATTTTTAATAAAATTTCATCCATTAAAAATATTTAATTAAGCTATTTTTAAAATGATATTTTAAAAATAATTGTGGCACTGACACATGACGTTTTCACTTCTCCTATTATATATAGATAAATATGTTTCTTATTCATATTTTAGTTATTCCATCTTTTATTTACATAAAAACAAAACTATTATTAATTTTTAAATTTCATCAAAAATATTTTATTTTATATGATTAAAATGATATTAATTTTTTTGTTTGGTATCTACTGTGGCTTATGGTCTAGTCTATTTTAATACTCAACCGAATTTACAGTTATCTTTAACTGATGCTAATATTCTTGATGCTTTGACTTTAAATGTTAAAACGCATGGTTATAATTATGCACCTGGATCTGAATTAATTTGCTTATCTTATAGAATCTATTTTAAATTGCTTTCTACATTAAATTCAAGATGTAAATTATATGATACATCTGCTGAAACTATTTTAGTAGAAACTAATTTTGCTAGATCTAAGGTCACTACTAGACGACCTATAAAATGGGAAGAAATTAATTTTCCAACTATTTGGACTTCGGAGTCGGTTATTCCTCCAAACCAGATGGCGGATGCAGTCACTAATTCTGAGTATTCTCATATCACTCAAAATCCTAATGGTAGGATTTGTATGCAGTTTAATGATATTCCGTTTAGTAGACATTCATTCTCTTCTGATAGAAGATTGCCTGCTATGCATCATAATTCTCCTATTGATCCTGTCTATGGTCCGGCTCGTAATCGTGTTGCTTCTTTACATACTTTACCATCGGTTATATCTGCAGATAAAAATGATAGGTTTGTTAATAAAATTAAAATTAATCCTCGATTAAATATTGTTCAAGCAAATGATATTGCTTCTAATATTTCAGATAAGGATATTCCTTCTCAGTCTGAAATGAATTTTGATTTAAATAATACTTAATGATGAATGTACACCAAATAGATTTTAGCCCAGGTTCTCTGGCTCGAAAGTACATTCAGAATGAATTTTTAAGATAAATGGAATCAGTTTAAAACTTGGTTTTTTGACACTTATAGTGCCGATGATTTGAATAATATTTCTCAAGAGTTTTATGAAACTTGTGCTTTGTATAATCAAATTATGTGTTTTGTGCCATGGTTTATAACCACTTAATTACCTTTGTTCATCAACGTTTTAGAACGATCTTATAAAGACGGAACTGGTAATATTATGAAGGTTGTTTATCCACCACAGTCATCGTTTGTTTTACCTAATAATACTGGTATTACTTTTACTGCCTTTCAAAAATTTGTTGAAGAAGATGTTGCGGCAGTTGCGGCAGTCAGTATCAACGAAATTAATAATTTGATTTCTCAAAATAATTATTTGGGACTATATGTTAAAGTTTTGGGGAAACATATCGGTTCTCTTGATAAAAAAAAAATGGATGAATTAACTGCTTTAGTTGTTCATATTAAAAATGATATAAAGAATTGTACTAAAGCATCCACTTCTAAAACTACTACTAAAGCACAGACTATGGCTACTCCTGTGCAGAGACCTCCTGAGATTTCAGAATTTAAATTTAAATCAATTTATGATTTGAAAGAACTTCTTGATAAAAAGTTTTCTGAATTCAGGGCAAGTCCGATAGATTTGTCTAAAAGTTTTGCTGATGAAATGGAAAACACTTCTGATTTTAAAAATCATGTTTCTCTAGAATTTAATAAACTTCAGGGTTATCCCAAGAAGAATGGTAATACTAAATTTGCTCATAAACCTAGCATGCAAACTTATTATTATTCCAGACCAACTCTTCAAGATGTGCTTATAGAGGAACGAGACTGGAATCAGACTAATACTTCTTATAGCGGGTCTGAAATTTATGAATGGAACCTTGATGGCTTAACTGATAGACAACTTATTATACTTGTTCATAGAATGCTTATGTATGCAACTATATGCAAAAATGTTAAAAATATAGATAGAAATATTTGCAAAATGATTATTGCAGCTTTTACTGGCCAACTTCGAGATTGGTGGGATAATTATATGACTTTTGAACAAAAGGCTACTGTGATAAATGCTATTTCTAGTAGTGAAGGTGTTGATAACCTAGGTATGACTCTTGTTGCTAATAGAGAAGACGTCGTTTATACGTTAGTTCTGACCATTTTAGAACATTTTAATGATAGATTTACCAATCAGTTTGAGATGGTTCGTACTCTGTTAAACGACATATGATGTAGAACCTTGGGAGAATTTAGGTGGTATAAAGATACTTATATGAGTAGGTTTATGGAACTACCCGAAAACAAGTATGAGCATTGGAAAGCTAAGTTCATAGATGACCTTCCCCCTTTATTTGCTCTAAGGGTTAAAAAGATCCTTAGAAATGAGCATGGTGAAATTTCTTATGGTGATTATATCTATGGGAGATTGATAGGAGTGTGCACTCAAGAAGGTATTAATATGTGCAATGAATTAAAATTAAATAGACAACTTAAGATGGATAAGCTTCGAGAAAGATCTCAATTAGGAGACTTTTGTACTCAGTTTGGTTTACCAGATACTTCAGCTAATAGCAAGAAGAAAACCAAACATAGAGATTCTAGAGAATCAAATCCCGATGAACATTATAGGAAAAGAAAATCTAGACATAGACATAGATCTAAGGAAGAACAGGACGAGCGAAAAGCTTATCGCAAATCTAATAGATTTACCAAGAATAGGTCTAAACGGGAACTCGCAAAAGTTAAGTGTTATAGGTGTGGTAATTTCAGGCATATAGCACCCAATTGCAAGCTTGAAAAGCTGAAAATCTTAGAACTTGATGAAGAAATTCATGATAAGGTTAATAGTTTCTTATATACTTCTGGTTCGGAATCCAATTATGATTCTGAGTCAAGATCAGGTTCTGAAGAAGATATTGATTTACCTGATTTATCTGATAATAATCAGCATGTTAATAATAATGCTTGTGATACTTGTAAATTTGGTCAAGGTGATATTTGTTCCTGCGAAAATGATGAATTTTATAAATTGCAATCTCAATTTGAAGATTTAAATCTTAACACTATTACATCTGATAATGTAATAGAACTTTTGAAAGAAGTTACTGATAATAATCTTCATGAAAAAATTATTCAATTAGCTGTTAATAACAAGGTTAGCTCTTCAAAGAATTTTGAAAAAATGAATGATTTTGAATATGAATATTCTGCTCCTTATTCTTTATCTGAAGTTCATAACAGACTTAATAAACAAGTTATTTCTACTCGAGATTCTTTTTTTGATGATTTAAAAGGAGAAATTGAAAATTTGAAAAATGAGATTAAATCTATTAAGCAAAATCAAATGATTTGTGATCATCGTATTACTCAGATAGAAACTACTAATAGCAAAGGAAAAAATATTGTTGAAGAAGATACTCTTGCAAAACCTCTTAATATTGATCCTAGACAAGGTATGTTTCTAGGAATGATGCAAATTGCCACTGCTCATAAATGGTATGTTAAATGCACCATATTAATTGATAATAGTTTTTCTATAACTGATGTTGCTATGATTGATAGTGGAGCTGATGTGAGTTGTATTCAGGAAGGGTTTTGTACCTACCAAATACTTTGAAAAGACAACTCATATGGTTAAATCTGCTTCAGGACATGCTTTAGATATAAAGTATAAATTGCCTAATACGCGTATATGGCAAAATAAAGTTTGCATTCCGCATTTCTTTTTCTTGGTAAAAAACCAGTTATACCCTCATTTATACTTGGAACACCCTTTATAAATGCTATTTATCCTTTTACTAGCATAACTGCTAAAGGTTTTTCTGCTACTTATGAAAATCAGAATATTAGTTATACTTTTATTACTGACCCTATTTCCCGTGATATTAATGCTTTAATTGATATGAAGCAAAAGCATGTTGATTCTTTACAACTTGAATTATTTAGTATGAATATATTTGATACTTTAAAATCCACTAAAATACAAGAGAAAATTAAATTAATTTATGAACAAATGGCCATTGATATTTGTTTGAATCATCCTATTACTTTTTGGAATCGGAAAAAGCATATCGTCACCCTCCCTTATGAAGATGACTTTTCAGAGGAAAATATTCCTACAAAATCTCATCCTTGTCAGATGAACGCTGAATTGGTGGAATTCTGTAAAAAGGAAATTGATAATTTGCTACAAAAAGGTTTGATAAAACCTTCCAAATCACCTTGGTCTTATACTGCATTTTATGTCAATAATGCTGCTGAAAAGAAACGAGGTGTCCCCAAGTTGGTGATAAATTATAAACCATTAAACAAATATTTAAAATGGATTAGGTATCCTATTCCGAATAAAAAATATTTACTTTCAAGATTATATGATGCTAATATCTTTTCAAAATTTGATTTAAAATCAGGTTATTGGCAAATTAAGTTATTTAAAGAACATTCTTATAGAACTGCTTTTAACGTTCCGTTTGGACAATATGAGTGGAATGTTATGCCATTTGGATTAAAAATGTTCCTTCTGAATTTCAGAATATTATGAATGATGTTCTTAACCCATATTTGAAGTTCATCATTGTTTATATTAGAGTAAATGGTCTAAAACCCGCCCAACCTATACCCGAAATCCCAACTACACACTCCAACTTTAATAGTGTCCTATTACCCACCTGAACTTCATATTTTCCTATTTTCTACACACTTAAACGCTGACTTGAACACAAAACCAAATAATTAGGCATGCGTGCTTCCACGCGCTGGGTCCCACCTCTTCACATCCAATTTCTTCTTTTTTCTCCCATTTCCTAAAACATAAAAGAACAAAAAAAAAACGTCCCTTCTCATTTTCAATTCTTCTCCATTAGAAATGGATTTCTGGTGATCATCAAACAAATTTGCCATCATTGAACGATTTTGTTGTGTATTGTTAACTTTATTTCGTAGTTAATCAACTGATTTAGTAAAAGGTTAGTTCTTTATCCCTTATTTCGAGTTTGTGATTTATCCCTTAGGATTTCTGTTGATTCGTGAAATTAAGAGCAACATTGTGTGAAATTTTATGTGTTGCTTACGATTATGGTGTTAGGTGTTCATTTACACCATATTATACCACATTTTTCATGAAATTAGGTTTTTCCCTTTCTCGTCTAAGTCGCGTAATTTTGTATTCTGTTCGTCGTGAAATTAAGAGCAACATTGTGTGAAATCTTATGTGTTGCTTACGATTATAGTGTTAGGTGTTCATTTACACCATATTATACCACATTTTTCATGAAATTAGGTTTTTCCCTTTCTTGTCTAAGTCGCGTAATTTTGTATTCTGTTCGTCTTAGTATTATGTTCATGGAGTGTTGTATTTATGTTCATAGAGAAGTTGCTAGTCTGCTATTGTGCTGTATTATGTTTATAGATTATGTTCATAGAGAAGCTAAGTATTATGTTGTATTCTGTTCGTTTGCTAATGTGTTGTATTTTGTTTGTTTTTAAGTACTATTCTATTTTGGATTGTCCTCATGTTAAAGTATGTCTATAATTACTATTCTATTTTTTTTTATTGCCTTCAGGTGAGAGATGGATGGGTTTACTTTGATTACTCTAAGGTGGTACCATGGTGGGGTGTTAGATTTAAGTAGTGGGGAACCAATATATAATGGTGGAAAAGTTACAGAATTTTTGGATGTTGATGTAGATAAAATGTCATATTTTGAGTTGAAAGACTATATTAGAGAATTGGGATATAGTACAAGTTGCACCTTTAGTATTAAAGCACCTAACAAAGGGCCTTTTGGTAGATGTTGATAATGATAAGGATATTTTAGACATGATGTGTTCCTTGGAAGATGGGGATGAAGTGGAGGTATTTGTTAGGCATTTGGTTGATGAGGCAATTGTGGGGCCCATGTTAATAGAAAATAATAGTCATGTGGATATGGGAGAATCTGGTTCAGCTTTTAATAAAAGGCCTAGTGAGAGTGAAAACTTTAACTTTGGGGTAGGTGAAGACCATTTAAACAGTGAGGACTTTGTTGCTACTTTTTCAACCTCACCTTCTTTCACTACCACACCTCCTTTCACTACCACACCTTCTTTCAATCTGCTCTGCAGGATGGTGCTCTGCGGATGGTGCTCGATGATGATATAGATGTTGGTCCCTTTGGACTGATTTCCCAGAAGAAGTAGAGGGTTCTGATTATTCAACTGAGGATAGTGTTGAGTCTGAAGCTGAATTAGTTGGAGATGATGATGAGGAAGAGTATGGTAGTGATGTACATGAGGAGGTTAGGGAGTTGAGGGCTGAAAAAGAAAGTTTTCAAAGGAGGAAAAGAAAGGAAAGACTAACAGCTGACAATGAAGATGTACCAAAGAGGTAAAGTGGACGGATCTAGGTTTTGATGAAGAAAAGGTAAAGTAAGTCATGAAGGAAGGCTAGGAGGTGATGAACCTTATTTTGCAAGTTCTGATGAGGATAGCTTTGAGTTAGATGAAGATGAGTGTTGTAATGATGATGAACATGAATCTGGTATCTTAAGAAGGGTAAAGTTGTCAAGAAAGAGGAGTTCAAAAACTCCAAAAATCATTCATGATCCTACTGCAAAGAAAGTTGTGTGGCAGTTGGGCATGGTGTTTAAAGATGTGAAAGAATTTAGACAAGCAGTAACTAAATATGCAATTAGAAGGAGGGTTCAGGTGGAGAAGTGGGTGAATGAGCCAAAGAAAGTTAGAGTTAGATGCAAAGATGGTTGTCCATGGCTTTTGTTTGGATGTGTTGACAAGACAACAAATAATTTCATGATAAAAACTTACAATCCAAAGCATACTTGCAACAAGACAACTAGAAACTACTTGTGCAATGCAAAGTTTTTATCTGAAGCCTTCAGAGAAAGAATAACTGAGCAACCAAACATAAGAGTCTTCAAGTTGCAAGAGATGATTAGGAAAAAGTTAAAACTTCATGTTGGCAAGACTACTGTGAGAAGAGCAAGAGCTAAAGTGTTGAAAGATATAATGGGTGATCATGTTGTGGAATTTGGAAGAATACTTGACTACAAGGATGAATTGTTGAGGACCAATCCAGGGACCAGTTGTGTTGTAAAAGCTAGTGAACATGATGCAGAAGGCAAATCAATATTTCAGAGTTTTTACATATGTTTTGATGCTTTAAAGAAGGCATGGATACATTGTAGGAAGTGCATAGGCTTAGATGGTTGCTTCCTTAAAGGTGTTTGTAAAGGCCAATCATTAGTTCTTTGTGGCCAGGGATGGTAACAATCAGATGTTGCCACTTGCTTGGGCAATAGTTGAAAAGGAGAACAAACACACATGGACCATGTTTGTCAAGTGCATACGGGATGATCTGGGACTTGGATATGGTGAAGGTCTCACCTTGATCACAGATATGCAAAAGGTATGTGAAGTTATTTTGTAATTCTCAATTTATATATATAATTGTGACCTAATCATCATCTATTGCAGGGAATGTCTGCAGCAATTACAAATGTATTACCTAAGTGTGAACATAGAATGTGTGCTAGGCACATATTAGCTAACTGGGCTAAGGATTAGAGGGGTCTTCAAAGAAGACAACAATTTTGGAAGATAGCTAAGAGTACATTTGAGTCTCAATTAAGGAACAATATAGAGAAGATGAAGCTGTTAGGTCTAGAAAAAATGATGGATAACTTAATGTACTACAACATTAATTTTTGGTGCAAAGTTTACTTCACTACTGAAGTAAAGTGTGACTCTATAGACAACAACATGTCTGAGTGTTTTAATGCATGGATCTTGGCTGCTAGACACAAGACCATCATTACTATGCTTGAAGAAATAAGAGTGAAGATGATGACAAGAATAGCCAAATTAAGGGAGTTCCCAAGTACTTGGAAGTGTAATTTCTCTCCAATGGCTCTAAAGGTTTTAGAGGAGAACATTAGTAGGTCTATGGACTGTACCATTGAGTTTAATGGAGCTGCAGGATTTGAAGTGAAAGAAGGGCTTTGTCAACACAAAGTGGATATTGCTAAGAGAACTTGTAGTTGTAGGGTGTGGCAGTTAAGGGGCATACCATGTGCACATGCTGTGGCTGCATTATACTTTAAGAAGTTTTCTCTTTATGACTATATAGACAGCTGCTACAGTAAGGAAACTTACTTGAGGATTTATGCCAATGTTATTGAACCACTCACAAACATGGAGATGTGGCCAGTTTCTACAAACCCCATTATTGAGCCACCAGAAATCACAAACATGCCTGGTAGACCACCTAAGGCTAGAAGAAAAGAAGCTGGAGAAACTAAGAAATCTGGGAAGCTTCCTAGGACTGGACTTGCAATGACATGTAGTATATGCCATGTCAGAGGCCATAACAAGAGGGGGTGTCCTCAAAGAGAAGGTGTTGAATCATCAACAAGACAAAGTGCACCATCACCTACTACATCAGCATGGGCAGAACCAACAGGTTCAGGCAGGGGAAGAGGCAAACCAAAGGTAATATTTGAACTTGTTTTACTTTTTCTTAATTTATGACTTACTTTTTCTCTTATATGTATAGAAAACTCCATCAGCACCATCAGAAGGTGAGCCTCCACTAAAAAAGGGAAGAGGAAGACTAAAAAAAACATCATCAGTAGCACCTAGTGCACCTCCCCTACCTACTGCACCTACTGATTTTCCTGCAACCTCTTCTGTTCCTCCTACTTATCAAGCATCATCTTCAATAGCTGGTACTACTAAAAGAGGAAGAGGTAGGGGCAGGGGAAACACATCTCCAGAGAAAAGACCAAGAGTCATGGGAATGGGTGTGTTCGAAGCTGCAAATGGCTTCAAAGTCATGAATGTGAGTCTTTGAAATATTCTAACAGCTTAAATACTGAATTATAATCCTAATTTTATTTAATTAAACAGCTTAAATATTGATATAATCCTAATTTTACTATAGCCTGGCATGCCAAGTAGTAAGATCTACTCTACTGGACAGGCAAAAGTGACAAGATCATCTAATGTAACTGGTGACATTGGTTATACACCAAATAATACAACTAAGCTGAAATGGAATGGTAAAGCAGCAATCTCAACAAGCAAGCTTCATGAGCTTAGAGAGAAGCAAAGAAAGAAGACAATGGGAAGTAGTTCAAGTCAAAATGACACTTCTTCACAGTCAAAGATGTCATGAAAATAGTAGTGATGTTGATGTATTTAAGCACTTTTAAGCACAGTCACAGCCTGCTATTTTGAATTTTGTTTTTTGCCTTATGTGAGGGCTTTTGAATATGACATTATGACTATTCAGGTGTGGTTACATATGTTGTGTTGGTTATGTGTTTTACAAATGGTGTTGTGTTTTCTATGTTGAAGTATGAATGGATGACTAGGTTGTTGATGAAATGTTGCATATTAATACAAGCTTCAATTGACATCATAGATACAAAATGACACACATACATTGAACTACTGGTTGCTGATGAACATAGCAACAACACAAATCAAAATAGAAATCCAAATATGCAGCACTTGAACTACTGGTTGCTGATGAACATAGCAACAACACAAATCAAAATAGAAATCCAAATATGCAGCACTTGAACTACTGGTTGCTGATGAACATAACAACAACACAAATCAAAATACACAAAAGTATCTTCCTATTGAAAGGATTGAACCTACACCATTTCAACCTTCTATTGAGTCTCCTCTCCAATAACAAATTAGAGTTCCTCAAGTTGTCAATATGAACCTGTCTAATACATAATTCTTGCTCCAACTCATTGATTTTGTTCACCAATCTTGGAAGGATAAAACTTGATCTTGGATCCACTTCTTCTTTATCCCTCCATCGAAAAAATTTACAATTTTTAGACTGAAAATGATTCAAAATAGTACATTAGCATCGTTCAAAATAAAGTGTAGCAAGAATACAAGAAAAAACACATACACCATAGCATGGGCAAGACCAAAATCTTCTCTCCGGATTTAATTTCGACCAAGAAGTTTGCAAATTTAGCAAAATTCCGTGTTTGCATCTCACTAGAGCGTTGAGCATTGGGTCTGATTCATCCATACAAAGCTTATTCAAGTTTTCATTTGCCATTTTTGATGAATTTCGAGAAAATTCAAAATTTACAAACTCTAAATTCAAAATTTGAAGTAGAAATGAACATTAACAACTAAACCTTACTTAATATTGAGAGGAAATTGTGATTTTTTTATAAAAAAAACAAGAGTTAATGGCTTCCAAGAAGAAATAATGGTTTATTTAAAGGTGGAGAAGATGACCGTTGGAGAAGGAGTAATTTTTCGTCAAAATTACCTTCTCACGCGCCTAGAGGAGGTGAGAACACCTCCCATGATAGGTCAGCGTTTAAGTGTGTAGAAAATAGGGAAATATGAAGTTCAGGTGGGTAATAGGACACTATTAAAGTTGGAGTGTGTAGTTGGAATTTCGGGTATAGGTTGGGGGGGTTTTAGACCATTTTCTCTTTATATTAATGATATTTTAGTCTATTCAAAGACTCTACAAATGCATATAAAACATTTAGATATTTTTAAGAAAATTGTTATACAAAATGGTTTGGTGATTTCTAAATCGAAAATGAGTTTATTTCAGACTAATATCAGATTTCTAGGGCATCTTATTTGTCAAGGAAAGATTACTCCTATTCAAAGATCGATTGACTTTGCTTCTAAGTTTCCTGATATTGTTACAGAAATGACTCAATTACAAAGATTCTTGGAAAGTTTGAATTATATTTCTCCCTTTTACAAGAATTTGTCTAGAGATTTAGCCCCGTTATATGACAAGTTAAAAAAGGGTAATAAAACTCTTTGGACTAATAGTCATACTGAATTAGTAAAGAAAATTAAATTAAGAGTGCAATCTTTGTCTTGCTTAACTCTTGCTAAGCCTGCATGACAAAAAATTATAGAGACAGATGCGTCCAACATTGGTTATGGAGGAATATTGAAATAAATAAATCCTCATGATAAAATTGAATATTTGATCAGATTTCATTCTGGAAAATGAGCGATGCTCAGAAAAAATATGCTACGGTGGCTCATGAAATGTTAATCATCGTTAAATGTGTATTAAAATTTCAGGATAATTTATATAATCAAATTTTTTTGATAAAAACTGATGCACAATCAGTAAAATATATGTTTGACAAAGATTTTAAACATGATGCATCAAAATTAATACTTGCTAGGTAGCAAGCCCAGTTAGCTCCTTTTGATTTTGAAATTCATTATAAGAAGGGGAGTGATAACTCTTTTCTGGATTTCTTATCTAGAGAATATTTATCTTCATAATGAGGTTTTTGTCTTTATTCCTTCCAGATAAAACTTTGATTACTATCTTAAAGGTAGTCCCACTTAATAGAGATGTATAGGGAATAATTGTATGGAAGATTATAGATGATATGATAAGCGATATCATCATAGATATTTGCTTTGGCGAAGAGATCCTTAATTTTTACGATGAGAATTATTGTTATGTATTTGAATAAAACCAAATGTTTTGTTTGTAAGATGAATCCTCCTTGGGTGACCAAGGTCAGGGGAAAAGGTGGTTATACCAGAGGAAGAGGAGGATCATCCTCAGTCTCATCAGGATCGTCATACTGATCCTCTTCATCTAGCCCCCCGATTATATAAAGAGGAGGGATGAGTTTGATAAATCTTAGGAGCTCTCAAAAAGAAGCTTCTATACATCTGGAAGATATTTCAGAAAATAATCCATTATATGCACAATTACAGGAGTATATCTCCCAAAAGAAAGGTGATACCTTTGCTTCCATTGCGAAAGACAATATTGATGATATCAAATCGTATGAAAAGGTAGAAAAGAAAGAAATGATATTTCTTTTAGAAAACTCTGAGATTCAGAGAAAAGAAGAACTTTGGAAGATATTCCAACGATATTTGATTAATGAATTATATTTTTCGGGTGCGTCATACAAAACCCATTCCTATTATGAGACTATTCTGATAAATACTGATAGTGTTGAATTTCAGCACTTCTCAGGGTATAACACTAGCAAGAATGTTTATAATTTTTCAAAAATGATTATTAAGCAGATTATATCTATAGAAGATTGGGGTATTTCCTCAATGAAAGAAAGGCAAATCAGTCTGAACAAGATCCCTATCAATTTCACTTATTGGGATTATATTAATGCTTTTAATAAAGTCCTCTACTACAATAATGAGAGGCATAAGCATACTTGGTTTATAAAGATTTGCACAAAGATATTTGCCGAGCCAATTCCTAATTAGTTTTTAAACTGGTGGTCATACCACGGCCCAACAATAAAAATTTTACCGGATCCCTTTATGAAATTATACAGAGAATGGGTTAAGGTTTCGCCAGACCTTAATAATCTATACCATTCAGATCATATCTGTTATATAGAAAAAATTGAACAAATTTACTTCTTCATAGAATTCTCTATTCCCTAGATTCATAAATAGACCCCGAAAGTAGGTTTTACAGAAGAACAGATTCCTCGCTTATATCGCACTTATTATAACAATTTTTGGGACAAATTGATGAAGAAAGATCCCAAAACAAAGTCCTTATTCGGGTAAGAACTTCTGGACCTTATTTAAAAAAAAATCCAGGAATATAGTGCTTCTCCGCACAAAGGAATAATTGTTGATAGTTCCGTTAAGCACATGGCTAGGAGAATCTCCAACCAAGATGGAGATCAAGAAGAAATAATTAATAAATATTTAGACAAAGTTAAAAGAAGTCTACTCCTTAACATCACCAATTATGCAAAATCCGACACTTATATGAGAAGTGAAACAAGTGATGATCTTCGAGATGATATTCAGGAAGCTCAACCATTTGAGGAAGAAAACCCAACTTCGAAAGATGTGCTGACAGAGGCGAAAGATTTCCTCCGACAACTAAAGAAAAAAGATAAGGTGTGAAGATTATCGAGAATAGGAAAAGACATTATCAACAGTAGATACACTATTGATCTACAATAGTTACACTGTTGATCTACAAGAGATATACTGTATATGGGACCCATTGATAAGGACCCATTACCGTATATAGATTCTTTTCTTTTTCTATAAATAAGTTTCATTTGTAGTCTTTAATAGGCAGGTTTTAGAAACCCTCTCTCTCTTCATTTGTAAATTATAAAAAGCCAAAGAGGCAAAGAGAGAGCTTTACATGCTAGGTTTATGAGCACATAAACCTAGGTCAGGGGATGCGTCATGTTTAAAACATATATTTTACTGTTTATGAATCAAAGGAATAAAGAATTCTATGAAGAAGTAAATTTGTTCAATTTTTTCATATAATAGATATGATTTGAATGATATAGATTATTAAGGTCTGGTGAAATCTTAACCCATTCTCTGTATAATTTAATAAAGGGATCCGACAAAATTTTTATTGTTGGGCCGTGGTATGACCACTAGTTTAAAAACCAATCAGGAATTGGCTCGGCAAATATCTTTGCGCAATCTTTATAAACCAAGTATGCTTATGCCTCTCATTATTGTAGTAGAGGACTTTATTAAAAGCATTAATATAATCCCAATAAGTGAAATTTGTAGGGATCTTGTTCAGGCTGATCTGCCTTTCTTTCATTGAGGAAATACCCCAATTTTCTATAGATATAAACTGTTTAATAATTATTTTTGAGAAGTTATAAACATTCTTGCTGGTGTTATACCCTGAGAAGTGCTGAAATTCAACACTATCAGTATTCATCAGAATAGTCTCATAATAGGAACGAATTTTGTATGACTCACCCGAAAAATATAATCCATTAATCAAATATCGTTGGAATATCTTCCAAGGTTCTTCTTTTCTCTGAATCTCAGAGTTTTCTAAAAGAAATATCATTTCTTTCTTTTCTACCTTTTCATACGATTTGATATCATCAATATCGTCTTTTGAGAGATATACTCCTATAATTGTGCATATAATGAATTATTTTTTGGAATATCTTCCAGATGTATAGAAGTTTCTTTTTGAGAGCTCCTAAGATTTATCAAACTCATCCATCCTCTTTGTATAATTGGGGGGCTGGATGAAGAGGATCCTGATGAGACTGAGGATGATCTTCCTCTTCCTCTGGTATAACCACCTTTTCCCCTGACATTGGTCACCTAAGAAGGATTCATCCTATAAACAAAACATTTGGTTTTATTCAAATGCATAACAATAATTCTCATCGTAAAAATCGATGATCTCTTCGCCAAAACAAATATCTGTGATGATATCGCTTATCATATCATCTATAATCTTCCATATAATTATTCCCTGTACATCTCTATTAAGAGGGACTACCTTTAAGATAGTAATCAAAGTTTTATCTGGAAGGAATGAAGACCAAAAACTCATTATGAAGATAAATATTATCTGGATAAGAAATCCGAAAGAGAGTTATCACTCCCCTTCTTATAGTAAATTTCAAAATCAAAAGGAGCTAACTGGGCTTGCTACCTAGCAAATATTAATTTTGATGCATCATGTTTAAAATCTTTGTCAAACACATATTTTACTGATTGTGCATCAGTTTTTATCAAAAAATTTTGATTATATAAATCATCTTGAAATTTTAATACACATTTAATGATGGTTAACATTTCATGAGCCACCGTAGCATATTTTTTCTGAGCATCGCTCCATTTTTCGAAATGAAATCTGATCAAATATTCGATTTTATCATGAGGATTGATTTGTTTCAATATTCCTCCATAACCAATGTTGGACGCATCTGTCTCTATAATTTTTTGTCATGCAGGATTAGCAAGAGTTAAGCAAGGCAAAAATTGCACTCTTAATTTAATTTTCTTTACTAATTTAGTATGACTATCAGTCCAAAGAGTTTTATTACCCTTTTTTAACCTGTCATATAACAGGGTTAAATCTCTAAACAAATTCTTGTAAAAGGGAGAGATATAATTCAAACTTCCCAAGAATCTTTGTAATTGAGTCTTGTCTGTAATAACATCAGGAAACTTAGAAGAAAAATCAATCGATCTTTGAATAGGAGCAATCTTTCCTTGACAAATAAGATGCCCTAGAAATCTGATATTAGTCTGAAATAAACTCATTTTCGATTTAGAAATCACCAAACCATTTTGTATAACAATTTTCTTAAAAATATCTAAATGTTTTATATGCATTTCTAGAGTCTTTGAATAGACTAAAATATCATCAATATAAACAATGATGAACTCCAAATTTGGGTTAAAAACATGATTCATAATTTTCTGAAATTCAAAAGGAGCATTATTATTATTATTATTATTATTATTATTATTATTATTATTATTATTATTATTATAAGAAAACCTTATTTATATAAATGAAATTTTACTTTAAAAAAACATATCAAATAAATACTACTTAATTAAGTGTAGTAGATATTCACGATGTTTTAAATTAAATTTTTTATTTAATTGCCCATCTTTTTATCTATAAATTACCTATTATTTCTAACATTATTATTTATTATTAGAGAAACAACAAATATCATTGAATTTAAAAAAGTAAAAATACCACAAATAAACATTACGAATTTCAAATAATGATGTTGGGCTGTGCAAAGCACAAGTTCTCCTTTTCTAGTGTGTGTATATATATATATATACACACCCTTTATATTCATACCCCCCTAAATAATTACACTATATACCACTTAATTAATTTTGTTGAATCGATACTAAATTAATATATATGTATACACTGTATTGGTATTATTAAGATTGATAATTTCGCTTAATCAATACTAAAATTATATATATATATATATATATATATATATATATATATATATATACAACTAATACACGTGTATTCATTAAAACTGCTTTCATATTTGTTTTAAAAACGGATTTTATTTTTTAATTGTAATTTTGTTTTAAGAATTGCTTTAAAGTTTTTTTTTGAATTATAGTTTATTTTAAATTGATAAGTAATAAAGAAAAATAAGGACTCTTTTAAGTTGAAACCCACCATCTTTCAATTTCAGTAAAGAAATACACAATTTAATTTTTTAATATTATAATTTTAGCTATAAGTAAACTCTCATATTCACTATCAAAAACCATATTTTTTAATATTACAATTTTAGTTATAAGTAAACTCTCTAACTTTTTAAACAAAAAAATACGTTAATGATACTGTTTAACCAATCCAATAGCACGTAGGCCACAGACAGAGCTCACTGTAGTGACCACGTCAGCTGACGTAAGGGTTTAGGGTCCCGATCTCTGAGAATACAGGAAACGGAAGAGTGTGATGTCTTGTCCAAATCGGAAAAGATTGAGAGAAAGACCAAGTTGTAAGTTGTATCTAAACACATTCTTTTATGATAACTATTGTGCGGTGTTTGGATCCGTTCAAAATTTGTTTTATCTTTTAAATAGAAAATTGAATCGTTTAAAATTGCTAACCAAAAATTAATAACAATTATTTTAATAAAACAATATTTAATCTGTCTCTAATTACTTATCTCTTTTTTCCCTTTGACAAATTAAGAAAAAATAATTTTTTATATATATTATACCCTCATTAATTAATTTTGAAACTTTTTGAAAAGCTCAAATTTTTAATTCATCCCTTTCATAATTAATATGGATAAAATGATAAATTTATTATGTCAATAATTATTTTTTTAATATATGTGTCAATTCAAAAGTAAATAAATAATTAAAAATAAAGTGGGTATGAATTTTGCATGATAAATGACCAACCAACCAACGGAGGTGAACCAAATCCATAAAAACAACCTTTCGTACTTTTCTAGGTCATACTCTTTCCGTCTTTAATTACTTATTCATTTTTAAATTGACACAATTATTAACAAAATAATTAATGATTTAGTAAATTTATTATTTTACCCCTATTAATTATGAAGTGGATGAAAAGTTTTACATTTTTAAAAATAATTAATCATTTAATTGAGGATATAATAAGTAAAAAAAATTATCCTTTCTTTATTTATCAAAATGAATAAGTAATTAAAAATAACTATAAAAAAAAAATAAACAAGTAATTAGGCAGTATAAACCCAAAACCCTTTCGGATAAAAAGTGAATAGCCTGCCAAAACTGATTAACCTACTCTCTAAGACTGTAACTATTGGATTTTTATTTTTTTTAGTGGAGTAATAAATTTACCCCCATTTTATTATTTATAGTTGTAAAACAATAAAGAAGAGAACATAATAAGCCAATTAATTCCCTTTCTTGTTCCGGTTTCAGTAGTTAAAAACAAAAGAAAAAGGCGAGGATCCTTTTGTTTCTATCTTTCTATACAAATTCCTGAATATTTTGACTTAGGTGCAATAATATTGTGGAAGAATGGATTCAGGCGATGGCTCCTCTGTTCCAAGGATGAGGACTAGACAACAATTTTTAAAATATTGTGTGGAATTTATTGAGAAGAGGAGGAATAAGTCGATTCAAAATGCTAAAACTAGTACTCAGTCTTCTACGGTGAGTTGTGGGAGGAAAACAGTTAAGTTGGAAGAAAAAAACACATGTTTTGGGGGAGGTGAGAAGCCAAAAATGAGTAAAAAAAAGGTGGCGAGTGGTAAGAGGAAGTTCAGTCCAGGAACTTGTGAGTCCATAACAAAAAGACCTTTTATCCACGAAATATCTGACGAGGGCGACGACGATGATGTTGTTATTATTGCTACAGACTCCAGTAGTTCAGGATCTTCGTCCAATGTTGGGTAAAGGGCTGTTGAAGATGTTATTTCATCTAGCTCGAGCAAGAGAGGAGCCCATTGATCTTGACAAATTGTTCATCCTTTAAAATCACAACAACAGAATCTGTAACTTGGAATTTCTCGCTAAAGCTTTCCGCATGTTTTTTCTCTCTTTTTGTTTTCGCTATCGGATTAATTAATAGTTGGGGTCTTGTGGTATTTTCATTTTGATTATGTAATATTATCCTACTCTCTTAATTTTGAGGTTTTAAATGAATATTAATCATTTAAATTATTCACCTACTTCAAACATCTGTATTTTCTTGGTTGGTCCCTTTGCTATATTAATTGTTCTACACGACTCAAGACTCTTTTTATAAAATAAGAATTGGAATTTGGATGGCAATGCAAAGGCAGCGGAAGCAATGAATGTAACCATCTGCCATGTGAAGCTTCAAAAGCCTTTTTCAATCCTTCTATTGAAAACAATAATGTTGTTGGAATTGTGTGCACAACATCCGTAGGAATTTTGTAAAAACAAAATGTATTATTTATCATTTAATTTCTTAACCATTGTTATTAAATATTGTTAATTTTATTACACCTTCACTATAAAAAAAAAGTCAATTACCGGGAGTTGAAATTATAAATAGCGGGAGTTTTAACCTCCCTAATCATTTTTTGGCCAAATAATTTTATTTCATTTTGTGGGGTTTATAACCTCAACAATTAATTTTTTGTACTTCATTTTATAGGGTTATAACCTCCGCAACACTTTTGATGAAATTTTAATATTCAATTGCACATTGTAGTTTATATAAAAACTAAGCTACAACTACTCTTCAAGCTCATTTGGTAGTAATTAAACCAATACATTCATAATTAAATCAATAAAATATTTCATGGATTAAGAGGTATAAAGAATTCACTAGATCATGAAGAAGTTTAACATAAAGTAATATCAAGGTCATATAATTTACATTACTCTTTCTTTAAACCAAAAGAACATGAAAACAGAAAAAATTGATGTGTTGTATAGTTCTGAAAATCACAATCCTCTGCCATCGAGCTTCTCTTCTGAGTACTTGAATCCGTAGTCCTCCATGTATGCATCTGTAAAACACACACACAAACACAAATTGGATGAATAAAATGAAAGTATAATATATATGTAAAAAAAATGATTTTGGGCATTATCGATAGCAAATTAAACATATATGTAACACTAAACATTATGATCTTCATGATTTTGGGCATGAAAACATTATCTGCATTTTTTCTAGTTACTACTAACTAGAAAAATTCATCCATCCAATGGTCCAACTACTGCAATTTTCAAGCACACTTTGGAACAACATTTAGATTCCTTGTTATAGCACCAAAGGAACCTATTCGCCACCACATTAAACATGACTGTCAACCACACTACAACACTCAGCATGTGGAACTAGTTAAGGACAGACTTAGCAAGAAAAGCAGCTAAAGATTTTCTTGTTGATAGATCATTGCGAACTACCATACATCGGTAAGAATCTATTTAAAATCAACAAGACAATGAAAACTTGATAAATGGTGAACTTATGCATTTTCTTCTGATAGCAGGAAGGGATAGAAGAGAATATAGAAAATTGACAATAGGAGAGGTCTATGAAATTATCCCAATAATTTTAGCACATTTCTCACTTACATTTAAGTTTATGGAACGGAGCTTTCCTTGAGTTGACTTCATATAAGACATGCTTAATGTCTACATTATAACATTAACAAAAGGGACATTAATATATAATGTAAAACAACACAAATATCAATCACTTAGTAGCAATTTTTTATATGAATCTTTTTTCAGAAAAGCAACACAGATTTCAGCACATTACTCTCACTTGGTGTTGTCAACTTGTTCTAGTATAAATGCTTCCACTTTAGTGTAAGCGTTTCGCTTGTATAGTCACATTGTACAGAAGATGAGAAAATTATTGACAATCAGACATATATTTGATATGGAATTAGCATGTCATGAACTGTACTAGTCAATGTGAACGTAAAACAGTTGGATAAACAACTTACTCGTTGGAGTTCCTTTGAAACTCTTCAGGAGAAATCCTTGAACTACTCTCAGCAAAAACTTGGTATTTTTGGATTGCTTCTTTGAGTTGATGAACCTGGATAAATAATGTTTTACACCTTAATGAGAAGTTTGTGCCACCATAACAATCCAGCAAGAAATGCTACACTAACAACTTGGAAGATTCTTCCTTTTTTTTTGATCGAGAAATCCATCTGTGACCTGCCCTTTGGACCAATCACAGCCTTCTAAACTCGGTGGATAATGGGCCAGCCCCTCTATCCTTCTCCACTTAAATACCAGGCTTCGCTTTGCATGGTGTGGGGCTTGAACCTGCGATCTAAGCCACAAATCCTCCACCTTTTGCCACTTGAGCTAGGCCTTGGGGGCACAACTTGGAAGATTCTAAGCTTGTTGAAGGTCTCGTATCTTCGTTCCTTCAGCCCCCTTAGTAGCAGTACCTTAAATTGATATCCCCAACTTGTGCACCAGTGCTCTGACTTCACACCATTTCCTGCATGAGTAGAGCACGATAGAGCTGGAATTGGTCACTAATTCGAGGTAGAGAACAATTTGATAGTCAATTAAAACCATCCCTTTCTTCACAGTTAACTGGAAACTTACTTGTTGAAACATCCTTTGCGTAGCTGTAGTTATTGGTATCTAAACTGCATAGCTCAGTTTTCAGCCTTGTAGAAATGTTCTGGTCATAAGCAGAGATGAGAGCTAAGCCATTAATGTCGTGGCGAAGGTTAGACCTCATAAAGTCAGCGAAGCTAAGATTTCGTATGTGTTATAAGTAAGTAGATTTGCTAGGAATGATATTTATGTTAGAATGTTTGAATTACCATTGACAAGATCAAGCAAGAGATCAGCAGGATTGATAGTGATGGATGTGGAAAAACCAACAGAGGAGAAGTACTCGAGGGCAGTTGATGCAGGACCATAGTAGATGGGCAGCCTTCAGAAAGCAAGACTACCTAATCTGCTGGATGGTTGGTGGATTGTAGTGATCACAGTTCTGCCACCGTCAGCTAGGCGCTTAACAGTAGTTAGAATCCTCAGAGCTGTAGTAGAATCCAAACCAGAAGTAGGCTCATCTAGCAGTAGTAAACTCGGGTTAATTAGCTTTTCTTGACCACCTAGTACTTCCTCTCCATGACGTTTTATGGCCATTACTATCTATATATGTATAGTAGTACAAATTTAAAAGTAGAAATAATAATGTAATTTGTCCCTATAATTAGAAGTTATTCTCTCCCACCTCTTCTAGAGAAGCATTTCCAGCTCTTTCACCAATACCATTGACAGTTACATCAACTTGTCTTACCCCTACACAAATTCCCTGAATTCCCATCAAGGTATGAGAGTCAAACTAACGATATGTATTTTTAGAAATGAAGTTAGAAGCTAACAAATATATACAGCTGACCTATCTATGTTAGTACTGATGGTGACCTGTCCCTCTTCTCAGATCAATAGTATATAAGAATATGATCATGGAAAGGATAAAATCATGTTCCACTAATCTAATCAGTTTCGTCAAAAAATATTCACAAATATTTCCATCTTTAAGAAACTAAAGTTCTCCAAGGTTTACATTCTCTAGTCCAATAGAAGTGTATGTATCCTATAAAAGAATTTTGCCCACTCCATGTATATAATAGCTGAATTATAGGGTAGCGGCTGCGGGTTTCCCTTGTCATAAAAAAAAAAAATAGCTGAATTATGTCGACAAGAATGTCACTGTTAACTGAGGCAGAAACAGGATGTTTCCATTTCTGGTGAAACAACCAGATGCGAAAATCTATTTTTCTAACTTCATGTTAAACTTCAAACTAGTAACAATATTGAATGGTGGAGTTTCACAACACAGTAGATTACCAAAGTACTCTATTTGTTGAACTCAACTCTGTTTCCCCTGCTGCAGAACTCAAGTTCAGCCAAGCAATGATCTAAAAAAAAAAAAAAAAAAAAAAAAAAAAACTACATGCAATTAAAGCACACGCATAGGAGTTTACACAAAATTAAAAGATGGTGAAGATGAAAGAGTCGATTGCAAAAAAAAATACAAAACTCAACCCGAAGAAGAAAGGTATACTAGGAAAACTGACCATAACCATGTTTCTAAATGTATAAAAATAAAATATCACATAACTCCACTGTCATTGTCATAAATTAACTACTGGGGATAGTGATACACATCATTGCACCAGAAAGCAGAAAGCTGCATTAATATGGAATGAGCCAAAGATGTTGGGAGATCGTACCATATCTTCCGGCTCTATTCCTCTTGCAGCTCTGTAAGGTGTTTTGATCGAAAATGCTCTGCTAAATTGGAGGCGTGATTATATTATTTGAAACTTGAGAGAACGAACCTATGCAGAAAGCAAGTATAAGTTTATAACAATCCCAAATTTATAATTCACATTAGCACAAAGGAAACGATTTTTAAGCAATATCTTGAACAAAATTATAGTACTTACATGTGTCTTTTCCGTAGTGCAGATGTATAATATAATCAGATTTTCAGCAGCTCTAGTTTAAGAGCTGGGAAATGCACCACCAACAAGGATGTTTAGTCTTTTGTACGATTTCTTGATTAGCAGCATATTCTTAAGACCAACCATGAACTTATCGACTTGGTTCCGAAGACCACTTCCTCTTACTTACAGAGCCTGAACTATCATAATCATGCCACACCAACTCCATCTGACAAAAAATGATGCAAAACTCAGTCATATCAGTGAAGATGTCAAGAGCTTTTTACTATGACATGCTACACAAAGCTAAATATAGTACTGGTAAGCTTTGAATAGACGAACTTAAGTAAAAGAATAAGAAGCTATCAACAAATAAGTTCAATGCAAATTACGGGAAAAGACGCAATTATGCACTCTAGATGCACGGGAAAAGACTCAATTGACTAGTTGAGTAGTCTCAGCTATGATACAAGAAAATGCAATTAACATCAGGGTGAGCTACAACCAAAACGTGCTTCCATAGGAATGCTAATCCAAAGAGAAATAGAAGGAAAAGGCGCTTGATAAAAGGCAATACACAAGAATGTAAAAGAAGACAGGATCAG
The DNA here is from genome assembly GCA_035578085.1 of Solanum pinnatisectum. NCBI lineage: Eukaryota > Viridiplantae > Streptophyta > Magnoliopsida > Solanales > Solanaceae > Solanum > Solanum pinnatisectum. The sequence continues at coordinate 134,278 of JAWPEI010000074.1, read as the reverse complement.
AGAACAGAGAGATCCATACCTCCAGTTTGTCATTTGGATGAAATGTTGCAGGCCTAATCCTTGAACATGCCAGGTTTTGGAAGAACTATCATGGGAGATCTCAAACTCGTTTATGGGAGCATTTAGCTGCTTTTTCACCATGTCAGCAAAATAGTTCAAGTTTACTGGGTCTCTTCTCACTGTACAAGAAATTAAAACCAATACAGTCAAAGAACCAAGCACTTTTACCCCCTCCCACCTCTTTCTAAATTTCACATGCAGTTAACAGCAATAAATGAAACTTGGTGCTGATAATACACAGTAGAAAGCTTTATCAAGGGAGGAAAGCAATCTTTTGCCGCCTGACGAGGGACAGAGAAATCACCATGAGTGACTAAAGCAGTGAGTCTGGCAGAACATGTTAATCCTATCATATAGCAATGCTAAAAAAAGAGTAAATTACCTTGACAATACTTGTATTAACCAAATTTTACCTAAACAAACAAAGTTTAACCAGCTACCATCTGCCTGTAAAACACATACGAAAACCAAATGGCACCTACACAAGAAACAAATATGCTACAATAAGTAACGAAAACTACACAAGCAAATATTTTAACCAATATGTACCAAATTTTCTATAAACCAACCTTGAGTTGGTACACAGTATCACTTTCATTCTTTAGCAGCGAAATCAACTGTCAATACACCGATGTCAACGCAGATCGCGGAGTTGATGACGTCAAATGATTCAGTTGTTGATGACGAATGTGCCAAACCTTGTGAACTAGATGATGAGTAAAATGAGTTGCGTAAGTTATCGTAGCGCTTCGGCTTCGGCATATCTGCTAACAATAAAAGTAAATGAAACTATGTTCTTTGGTCAAGAGAATTTTGATCAAAATATGAAATGAGTCATATTTCTATTTTCCTAAATGATTGCAGGTGAATTTATTCACCATTAACAAGGTAGTACCTCTTTGAGTATCAATGTACTAAGTTAGTAGCTTCACAGGTAGTCCAAATAGTAAGAAAAAATAAAAACCTCACAGTAGCAAAAACAACATTCATTCTATAAATAAGTATTGACTACTACTCCATTGATTGTTGCAAATATACATTTATTTTACCTGTTGCAGAAAATTGTTACATTACTAATATTGTAAAAGATACAAATATAATAGCACATCGTGTACTTGACTCGACATACCCCTCTGGAATGGAAAGTTCAATAAGCTTGCCGAATGTAGCGAGACTGAGAGAGGATATGAATCTTTGTACCTATCAGACAACTAATCACATACCTTACACACATTTGTATTGCTTTTGCATTCTGATTGGTCATGATATTAGGGTAAAAGAGAGTTGGTTATGTTGCTCCATCGTGGATGAACATATGTGTGGCCTGGGAAGAGTACATCTGACTCACCGAAGCTCGACAAAATATCCTCACAACGATTTTGGTACTCAGTCACGTAGGTTACCTGTTCGAGATTGGTGCATCTCCCTGCCACAGGCTCATATCATTTCTGTTTAAATCGAATTCTCATCTTATCAGCAAAATGCAGCCAATCACTTAATTGATTATTCCTAAATAACCACGGGTACCATTGTAATGCTTCACCATCAAGGTAGAGCGACACCACAATAAGCTTTTGATCTTCCTCAATTTTATAGAAATCGAAATTATGCACAGCTTGAACTATCCAAGCCTCCGGATTCTCTCCTCGAAACTGTCATAGTTTGGCAACCATAATTGTGTTTCTAGGTTCAAAAGATGTCCGAGCTTTTTCCCCCCCGGATCGAATCATCAACGAAATTTTCAGTTAAGAATTGATTTTATTCATCAATTTGAATTTTCATAAAAGCATAAATTAAACTAGAATAAAATTTTTGGAATACGTGAGATCACATTGTTATTAGAGTGAAATCAGGGCAACTCATTTTATGGCAAAACTATTCATGAATTCTAAATAGAGATGGAACACGAATAATTTGAATCCACAAATACACTAGAATGAAGATGACTTATATGACTACCTCCAAGTTTATGGACTCACCAACCAATCTCGAACAAGATATGACTAAAACGTCATACTTTTTCTTTTTTCCTCCATTATTTGGGAACGAAACGACTAAACAAGCAATATTTTTTTTGTTAATTTCAGTATCATTTGGCTAGGGCAAAGAATCAGTAAAGAAAAAAATAAATTTAAAACCACATGCAAGATGAAAGCAAACGTAAATTAGAATTTGAAAAGCAAAAGCAAAGAATGAGGAAGAAGAACACTTCAAATCCGTATATTTGGCGATTTTCTGCATCAGCAAAAATCAAAATCAGCTTAGAGCCAAACTTGAAAAAATTCAGCTTCTTCAACCAGCGATTGTTCTCATCTACTGAACCAAACTTGAAAAACTTAGGAATCAACCAACGATTTTCTGCTTAGAACACAAATCATCAGGTATGAATTCTGAACTAGAGTGAGAGAAGAGTGAGCAGCTGTGAGAGAATGAGAAAAAGAGTCCCGAAAGTTCGGCGATATTTTTTTGGGAAAGGAAATTAAGAGCTGAAAGGGTTTCATGTCTCTATTTCATAACTTAAAAAGAAAGATGAATTTGCTTAAAAAAAAAAAAAAAAACGTGTAAAGGACTAGAAAATGAGAGAATGTTTCCGGCTAACTATTTTAATCAAATAACAGGGGTTAGTATCCCCCCACTCTAGTGAAAAAATTAGAGGGGTTAAAATAACCTCCACGATAAATATAATTTTGCGAAGGTTACAATAACCCCACAATTAAACCTCAACAAATGTTATTTTTTTTTGTAGTGCTTGTTAATTCATACCACGATTGCTACCATTCATCATCATCAATTATTATGACCATAACAAACAACAATCTATTAGAAACATACCTAACACGTATTATATACAAAATATGCTGAAAATTAATTCAAGAATTACCTTATGCAAATATCTTGAAGCAACTCAAACTCCAGCTCTACGGTCTTTTACAGTGATCCCAAATTAATAATTGAACTCTCTCAATACTTGGGTGCTCAAGTATGTATAGAAAATTGAATCACTTTCTAGGTTAGAAGAATCCTACTTAGATTTCTTTCCAATTCAAAAAGGAGAAGAAAGTATAAATCTTTTTTCTTCAAGAAAAGAAAAACTACATATTTTTTTTCTTTCTAGAAGAGAAAAAATACACACTGCTTTTTTCTTTTTTCTTTAGAAAATAAAATTATGAGTTCTAGTTAAATATGACATGACAGGGACCACATAATTAATTACTTATTATGGAAATAATTTTCAAATAATTAATTGGAATTATTCTTACCATAATAAATTACAAATCATTCCACTAAACATTCGTAATTGCGCTCCTTTATTTATATTTTGAAATTTTCCATTAAACACTTATGGAATTGCTCATGTTAAGATTACAGATACTAATAAATAAATTAGATTACTGACAAATTTAATTCAATGACTAATTTCCTTTAGAGTAATACTTAACTTATTTCATGTGTCAGATTCATAAATCTACCGACCGAGTTTATATATGAAAACTTATAAGCTTCTCATAAAAAGGTGTATCATCAATCTCTATATTGAGACATGAATTTCATCAACTAACTAATTATTTCACCAATATATATTATTATCATCAAATCTATCAGACATATTGATCCATCTCAGAATCTCACCTTTTAATAAATCAAAACGACAATTAATATGTACAGATCATAATAGTTATAACAAGATTAAGAATATAAGTACATTAATAGTTTAGAAAATATGTTTTTATCAGTTAGTCTAAAACATCTATCTTTACTCGGTCCCGTTCAATACATACAAAATGCACTAGCATGAGAAGTTAGAACTATACCATTATCATAATCAAGATAAATTACATTTAATCTCGTGCTACAAATCTTTCTGATGGTTTGTCAAAATTTTCATCTATGATTGTAAACTATAACTTTTAATTTATGAGAAACGATGGTTTAATCTTCTGTGTATAAGTTTAAACTCTATACACCAAATCATCTACTATATAAGTTGAGGACACATATATGACAAATTAATCTATTTAATGTAACACTTTATTGAATTGAATAAATAAATAAACAATTGTTTAATAAATGATATTATATCAATACGTATGGTTAATAATATATCCTTACAATCTCCCACTTAGACTCATAACGATGCACCTACAACTCTAACACCCATTCCCTCAACATGTCCATTAAAAGACTTTTGCAGTAAAGCTTTTGTGAAAGGGTTTGTCAGATTGTTTTCTGATGCGATCTTCGCAACCATCACATCTCCTCTATGTACTATGTCTCGAATCAAATGGTATTTGCGCTCAATAGGTTTTTCCTTCTTATGGCTTCATGGTTTCTTTGAATTTGCAACCTCGCCCCTATTATCACAAAACATTGTGAGTGACCCTTCTATCGCAGGAACAACTGCCAAGTCTTTCAGAAAGTTTCTAAGCCACACTGCCTCAGAGGTTGCTACATATTTTGCTTGCATGGTAGAATCAGCAACACATGTTTGCTTGATGCTTCTCCAAACAATGGCTTCACCTCCCAAAGTAAACACATTTCCTGAGGTTGATTTTCTAGAGTCTATATCAGACTGAAAATTTGAGTCTATGTACCCTATGGGTAGAGCTATCAAAATGGGCTTGGCCCGCTAGGTCGGCCCAACCCAACCCTTGAATTAAGTGGGGTTGGGCTTAATTTTTTCAGCCCATTTAGGAACAAGACTTTAACCCAACCTCATTTGGCCTGCTAGCATCGTAGGTCTAACCCTCAAGCCTCAGAGGCCAGCCTGTGGGCTATGAATTTTAGAAGTATTTATTATATATATGTTAATTAGTGTTTTATTTGTTAAGATTTTGTCAATAAATATTTTTAAAATATCAATATAAAATCAAGTCTAACTTCTTTGCATATCTTTTACATTTTAGGGCCATTAGCCCACTAAATTTACTTATTATCCTAAGCCCATTACTCCATTATAACTATAAATCTTTGACCTTTTCTACTTTTGTTTTTAAGCCTAATTTTCCACTTCTCCTTTTATTGTCTTGTTAATGAAAATAATGATCATGTAATATTTTTTGCTTGGATGAATCTTATGAATGTTGTATCTTGGCTATTATGTTTTTGTTTTGTAAGTATTCACTGAAGTATGTGTAAGTCATGGATGAATTTATGTATGTATTGATGTCGTGTTTATTAGACATCAATGTTCGATACTCTTTCTAAGAGGCCAATGTTGTCCATTTTTTGGTTGAAGGGTCAACCCGTCCCAATCCATGGCTTTTTTTTTTTTTAACTCCACAATTTTTTTCTATAAATCCCAAACCCAAAAGTGATTTAGAAATAAAAGAAAAACAAAAACAACTACTAAACCAAATAAAAGAAAAAGAAGGAAAAGACAAAATAAAAAAAAAAGACACATAAAAGGCAAGAGCTTCTGGGGTTTCTAAAAAACCCCAAATTAATGTAACCTCTCCGATCTTCAGCTCAAAAGCTCCTCTTCCATGGCTTCTTCGAAGTCACTAAAGCTCCCGTCCAGCCATCATCTTCTACAAACAACAACATGTTTGGCTTGTAATCACTTGTACGCCAAAAACTCTCACTAACGCTATGATTCATTACCAATATAGACTTCTTCAACATGGTTGTGGTAGATCTATGATGTAATGGAGGGTATGTAGATGTGAGCCTCGCCTGAAAAGAGATAGCCAAGAAAATGAGATAACACGGTAACCTACTACTTCATTTTCCTTATTTTCCAACTTTTATTCTATCTTCTCAATGGATTGAACCCTAAAAGGGTTGATACCACTGTTTAAAAAGATAGTTTTCCAGTTGAAAAACAAGCTCTCTAACTCGTTGTAGGTGTTTTCACTCTATTAGATTGGCATCCTATAACCTATGTTCTAGATTCTCCTTAGTCTCAAATTTGGCATGTTGTTACTTTCCTGTTGAATGATTGTTTGTACCTGTTGAGGTGTATCATTTATGTTAAAGAATTGTTTCCTGTGTGTACATGCAAAATTAAAAGCAATATTAGCAAAAAAAATCTGCTACAGAGTTCCCTTCTCGATATGTATGTAACACCTCCACTTCAATATCCATCATTAGTCCCTTAATGTAGCCTACATCCGGAGATATCGACCAAGGGACCTCCCAAATTCCACATAGGATTTTCTGAGCCATTAATGAATCTGTTTCAATAATTAAGGGTACTAAGTCATGTTCAATACAATACTCTATACCCATTCTAATGGCTTTTATTTCTACTTCAATAACAGAGACATTCTCCATCACCCTTGATTCAACATATATCATCTTTCCTTCTTCATTCCTTATACAGAAAGCCATTGATCCGTTTCCATCCTTTACTGCACCATCAGTATTACCTTGAATTTCCCCAAGGAAGGTGTAACCATCGAACAATCTTAGTTTGAATCAAAGGAGTATAATTTTCCAGAAATTTCACAATATGTGGCCAACTGTTTGGAATGTCTTTTAACCATGGATATTTGTACTTGGTAAAAAAATATACATTTTTGTGAATCTCCAGTATCATGCTTTGTCTAGACATGCTGCCACCATGTTTGATCACATTCTATCTCTTCCAAATTTGCCAAATTATACAAGTAGGAACTGCTTTGAATATTGGCTTTAATTTAGTAGGACAATCAGCTTTCCACCATTCTTCTAATGTTTGTTTGATCCGCACCACCTGAAAGTGCAGTCCTACTGCCTCCTTGAATAAGCCCCAAGTATGATATGTGTCAGGACATTCTATAAATAAATGTTCAAACGTCTCCTGCACATTGTTGTTACAACAAAACATAACCCAGAATCCGTAATTCCTCTTCTAATAAGCACTTCTCCAATAGGAATTCTTTTAAACCATAACCTCCATAGCAGGAATGAAACCTTAAAAGGTAGTCCTTTCACCCATATATTCATTATCTTCTCAATAGGCTCCTTTCTATATCTACACAACTCCCATGTAGCTTAAATTTTCCAGATCCACTGGGCATCCACCAAGGTTTATCTCTTTCTTGTGTAGGGGTTAGTCTTCGCAAGATTCTAATAACATGATTACAGGTTGCTTCATCTAGATTATCTTGTAGTTCTGTTTGATCCCATCCATCCTCATTACACAGTTCATAAACAGATTTCACCTGACTTTGATCATGATTCAGATTCATATGATAATGTAAGGCTTCCAACTAAGTCCAATTATCAAACGAGACGCTAACATCTCCTTTTTTTGGTTCCCACCATATCTCCTGATCAAAGAAGTTCCTTGCCAATATCGTATTCTTCCATGCTTGAGATCTACCTCTCCATTCTACTGTCTCTGGCCTGTGCCTTTTGCAATACTTAATCCACATATAGTTAGACCATAATGTGTTCGTTGTCCTAAAATTCCACCATAATTTAGCAAATAAAGCCTTAGAGATGTCAAATAAAGACCTAAGCCCAAGTCCTCCTTCTTCCTTTGGTACACATATATCCTTCCATGCTATCTAGTGGGTGGATCTTCCCTCCTCTTTGAAATTCCACAGGAATTTCACAAACATTCTATGAATATTATGTATTACACACTTTAGTGGATTACTAACAGATAAAAGATAAATAGGAATGCTTTGAAGCACACTATTGATTAAAACTATTTCCCCCCAAACGTTAGAAGCTTTCCCTTCCATAACTGTAGCTTGTTTTGGATCTTCTTTATTAACATGGAGAAACGAACCTTCTTCTTCTTAGCATGACCAATAGGGCAACCTAAATAAGTCAGAGGAAATAAACCTCTTGTAAAACCATTGATCTCCTCCACCAATTGTCTAGAAGCATGTGTTGCCTTATTATATACATAATATGAGCTCTTATGTTTATTAATCAATTGTCCTGATTGCTCCTCATATTTCCTCAAAACTCTCATGATTCGCTTTAAAGATTTTTTGTCTGCAGCTACAAAAATAATTGTATCATCTGCATAAGATAGATGATTCAATTTATCACTCCATTTAGGCAGTCCATAACTTTTATATTCATATCTCTCATATAATTGATTCATAGCTCTAGATAACACTTTTGCAGACAATATAAAAAGAGCAGGTGATAAAGGATCTCCTTGCATAACCCCTCTTGTAGAGTGGAAAAAGCCATGATTCTGCCCATTAATAATAATGGAGTACCAATTATTAGCTATAAGTCTCCGTATCTTGTCAAGAATTTCAGCACCAAAACCCATCTTCTTCAAAACTCTGATTAAAAAGTTCCATTCTACCCTGTCATAGGCTTTTGCCATATCCAGCTTTATAACCACATTATCAGGTTTACCCCTCAACCTTATATCAGATATCACTTCCTGTGCTAGCAACACATTTTTAGAGATATTCCTTCCTTTAACAAAGCCATATTGCTTTTGTGATATCAATTTTGGCAAATAGCCCTCAATCCTATCATGAATCAATCTGGAAATGATCTTGTTTAAGAAATTACTCAAACTAATTGGTCTAAAATCTGAAAAGGACTTAGGAACTTTTTTAGGTATTAGGACCAAATTAGTGTGAGTAATAGATTTTGGGAGAGAATCACCTAGCATGTCTGATAGAAACATCCAGTAAAACCATCAAGACCACAAGCACTATCAACATTTAATTCAAAGACCACCCTCTTAATTTCAACTGCATCTGGTAGAGATTTAAGAATCTAATTCTCTTCCTGAGAAATATGAGGTTGGATACCTTGTAACAAAGACATTCCTTCATCTATATCTCCACTAGTGAATTGCTTTTTTAAAAAGCAAACTCCTTCGCTTATGATCTCCTGATTAGATTCTGTCCATGTTCCATCTTCCTTGAGAATTCTTTTCAGTGTAAGCCTTTTTCTTCTTCCTCTTACAATGCCATGGAAAAATCTAGTATTTCTATCTCTTTCTTCAAACCATTGTACACTAGCCTTTTGCCTCCAAAATTCTTCTTCATAGTGAAGATACAACTTTAATTCTGCATATGCTATTTGCAGTATAGATCTGTTAATAGGAGAAGGATCTTTTTGGAATAAGCTCTCTTTAATCTTCACAATCTCTTCTCTGATAGTTAGTTGCTTAAAAATATCTCCAAACTTCTCTCTACTCCATAAGGCCAAAGCCTTCCTGGTTCTTTTCTGTTTTTGCTTCAACTAAATGAAAATATTATCTGAGTAGTCAGACACCCAGTTTTGTTAAACTACAATTTTGAAATCTTCTCTTTCGGTCCAAAATTTCAGTAACTTGAAAGGCTTAGAAATATGAATGTTACCCACCCCACAGGTGAAGAGTAGAGAGGCATGATCAGACCCTGTCCTAGATAGGTGTTGTAGTCCAGTGTTGCCATAACTCTCTAGAAAAGAATCATTAACCACAACCCTATCTAGTCTCTTGAAAATACATGCCTCATCAACTCTACTGTTCCACCAAGTAAAAGGATTTCCTGAGAAATAAACATTAGATAAATCACATTAGCTAAGACATAAGGCAAAATCCTCATATTCATGTGGATAATCAGGCAATCCACCAATCTTTTCCTCATCTCCAAGGATCACATTGAAGTCCCCACCCACCATCCAAGACATATTGAATTGATGATTGAGTGAGGACAGATCTTCCCATAGACTTAACATCTCAATAGTAGAGCATTTAGCATATACCACAGTAGCTAAAATTTGTTTTCCATCTTCTAATGTGAGCTGCAAGGTCAGTTGTTGATATGAGTCTGCTACAATACCTACTTGAATATGATGATTGACAAACACCCAAATCTTCCCATTATTATTATAGTTAGCATAATACATCCCAAGTCTTCTTTTGTATCTTTGAATATGTCTAGTACTTTGAAATGGTTCCATCAAAGTAATCTTCACAAATTTGTGATGTCTATGTAGCATTTGTACCTTATGAATGGCATGTTTTGTTCGAACATACCTAATATTCCAGAATAAAGCTTTGTAACTCATTTAGATATTGATTTTACCCCCCTCTTAGCTTGAACTCTTGTAGGCACTAAGCTATTAATATCTCCTTTACCCTTGACATTCCTTAATTTGGAAACTATATGTGGTGAGAGCCCAACCTCTTTATTAATGTTTTGCATATTGGAGAGATTTCCTTCTTCTTCTTTGTCCTCCACTTCTTTTTTCTTCTCTGAGATTGTAACCTCATTTTCATGATTGCAGGTTTCTTATGCAAACAATTGTGTGTGATCAACTCATGCGACCTTTCCATTGGGGAAGATTTTTCTTCAATGACAGGACCTAATATTGAATCTGCTGAGAACTCTACCAGCTCCAAATGGTGTTGATCCCTATTTGGTGCACTTGTCGTCTGTAGAGGTTCAAGATACTCATCACTTTCCAGCTCATTGAACAAAATCATATCCTTTACATTTTCATGTACCACTACAGGTAATAATCCCCTTAAACGACTGGTTACACTGCTTCCATTTTCCTGAGTAGTATAATTTATGCTCTTTGATTCTTCTGCATCCTTTTTTTTTTTAATGTTGATCTTTTTTTCATCCCTACACAAATGAGTATGTTTGATCTCATTTAGATCTTTGCCTTTGTGCACCACAATGTCTGTCATTTTCTACTGTATCAAGTATTAACTCCTTCTCGTTGTTACTTTGCCCTTCAGTCTTATTGCCTACAAAATTTTTTGAATATGTTTCATCTGATTTTGTAGGAACATTTTCACCATCTTTATCATCATCATTGCTCTCACCATCATGACTTCCCATATCTCCTTGTGTTTCTTCTGTGTTCATTAGGTCTGCCTATTGGTTATTTTTATTTCCTTGTGCTTTCTATACAACAGATATATAAGTGATGTGCTGATTATCTCCATCTTTCAATTCTACCCTGATTTCATTATGTGTACTACTCTCCTCGTCATGATGTTTATTTTCTAACACTGCAAAAGTATTGCTTGTACAAACACCCTTTAATTCTACCTTTCTATCACTGTCTTCCTGTCTGGGATTGTTTTAGTAGTAGGGTGCTATTTCATAAACTATTTGCCCACCCTTACTAATGCCACTTCAGGTTGATAATTCTCAACAAACTTCTCTTTATCTGCATGTCCTTCTTTTTGCTTGTGTGTCCTGAGTTCTGGGTGTAGAATCCTACATTCTTTTTCTGCGTGCCCTTGTAGTTTACACTGTTTACAATATTTTGGAACCATGTCATATTGGATATGAACTGTATCCACCCTGGATGTTTTAGTCTTATTTTTCACAACTTCTAGCTCTACAACCCTGGGGAGATTAGCCAGTAGATCCACCTGCACCTTCACTCTAGCACAACTAGGTCGAGTTTTATTGATTGTCGCCATGTCTAATTGTAATGGCTTTCCTACTACTGATGCTAATGAAAAAATGGATTCCTTAACAAAGAAGGTTGGTTTAAAATTCAGAAAGGAAATCCATGCCATCGCCTGAGTTGTTTCCTCTTCCACCTTAAATGCAGCATCATAGATCAAAGGTCTCATCATATAAGAATATCCATCCTTTGATAGTATATAGTAATTAGGTTTGGATATCATATTGATGAAATCTTCCTGCATAGAGAACCTCATTAATATGTGTCTATGCCGTAATAAACCAATGTTGCACTCTCCTTTCACATTGCATTGTTTAGGAATTTGATGCGAAGCTCTTCTATATCTAGCCATCCGTACGAAAATTTCCCAATTACGGCATATTGAAGATTCTCAATAATATTCATTCTATTCATCTCTTCTTCCGTCCAGACCACCCTTGGGATTCTTTCATTGTAACTGAGATCTTTGATTGGAATTGGCTTCATTGATGGTGAAAGGCTAGTTGAGCTTTTATTGAGCATATCAACATATTTCATTGGTAAAACCTCCTTCCCATTCTTCTCGTTAGGCAAACTCATATGACAGTAGGTAAAGCAGAATTAGTTATCCTTGGACTATTATTCCTTAGATTTGCAGGATGTTTTAGAATTGGAAAAGATTTTTCAGTAGGAAGAAAATAGGCCGGACCAGCACTATAATGCTGGCCGGCGGCCATGTTGACCATTCCGATGGAATTAGTCAATAAGGTTTATGTTTTTGTTTTTATGAAATAGAAGAGAACACTCACCTATGAGTCAACCTTGCTCAATCAGTGGCTTGCTTAGGGCTGAGTTGGGTTGCTATTTTATAGGCCCTTTAATTAAGGTTAGCCTGTCCTAACCCATTTAACTCTCTGGCCCATTAGAGTTTTGTTAGGTTGGGCCAGCCTATTTTGACAGTTCTACCTATGGACTCCAACTCATCCGAATGATAGACTAACATGTAATTTCTAGTCCTTTTCAGGTACTTGATTATATACTTAATTGTTTTCCAGTGTTCTTGTTCCTGATTAGATTGATATCTGCTAACCATGCTTACGACAAAACAAATATCAAGTCTAGTGCATAATATCTTATACATAAGGCTTCCCACAGCTGACACATAAGAAACTGATTTCATGATTTCTGTTTCATCATCTGTCTTAGGACATTGATCCTTAGAGAAATTTCATGTTTGAAAGGAAGAAATCCTTTCTTGGAATCATGCATGCTAAACTTGGTCAGTTGTATCAATATAAAAAGCTTGAGATGAACCTAACATCCTTTTCTTGCGATCATCTAGAACCTTGATCCCAAGGATGTGGACAGCTTCTCCCAAATTCTTCATGTCAAAATTAGTGGACAACCATTCGTTAACTGAATTCCTCAAGTGCACATTATTATTTCCTGTGAGCAAGATATCATCTACATATAATACCAAAAACATCACTTTGTCCCCATTTCACTTTTTGTACACAAGACTCATCAAGACATTGCTCAAAACCAAAAGTCTTGATTGCATTGTCAAAATAAGTATTTCATGCCCAATAAGCTTGCTTTAATACATAAATGGATCTTTTAAGCTTGCACAACATGTGTTCTTTGCCTTTTTCTATGAAACCGACTGGTTGTCGCATAAATATGCTCTCATCAAGACTTCCATTAAGGAAAGCTATATTGACATCCATTTACCAAATTTCATAATCATAATGAGAAGTAATGAATAAGAGAATTCTAATAGACTTAAGTATGACTACTGGTGAAAAGGTTTCCTCATAATCGATCCCTTGTTTTTGAGTAAACCCTTTTGCAACAAGTCTAACTTTGTAAGTTTGCACTTTTGTGTCTACTCCTCTCTTTTTCTTAAAGATACACTTGCATCAAATGGGTTTGACTCCATCTACAGGTGACTCTATAAGATTTCAGACTTTATTAAAGTACATGGACTCCATTTCTGATTTTATAGCAATTGTAGATATCAACAACTTCTTCCTCTAATGCAATCTGCTCAGTTTTACTCCCACTACCTTGATGTATTGAATTTTTAGTAACTTGTACTTGTGGAATTATACATCTATTAACATCTCTCCCACTACTATAATGCAATGGTATGTTAACTCTATCATATTGGGTTTGAATTTGGTTTCCATTATTTTCAGTAGATTGATTTTTTATCTCTTTACTTAATTCTTGTAAAACTAGTTTACTTCTAGAAAAATGGTTTGTTAAAAGAATCCTTTTCCAGAAATTTGGCATTGGTAGTCACAATGATCTTTTTTTCTTTAGGATTATAAAATATACCAACTTTGTTAAAAGAATCTTGTTAATTAATTAAATTCTATAAATATATTAAAATCCTGGACACCATTACTTAAACAAAAAATGTTAGGAAGGTTTGAGGATATATGATCTGCTCTTTTTCTCATTACCAACGAAAAGAAGGTGGAGCTTAATAATCTTCACATTTTTCATAGCCAAATTGTATTTAGATCAATAATTTTCGGGGCACTGTGATATTGAAGTAATCAAATTCTGATTATGTCTTGCACTCGAGTTTCATTCTCTATCATTAGAAGTGGAAGTTGCTAAGAAACACCGCTTCTAGCAAATTCAATTGAGAAGAAACATATTTCAATTGAAAATTTTTTTAAATATTAAATCACATGAAATTTTTTTTTTTTAAAAATTGTCTAATTAAAAGATTTTGCAGTGCTAAATTCAATTGCCAAATAAATTCACGATAATATTTTTGGTGTATCTCATATTAATAAATATGAAGGAGTGACTTGATTTTCGCGGGATCTGTTAGTTTTCTTAAAATATTGTTTAGCTTTCTCCCTTGTCACTCTCTCACTCTTTTTCTCGCTCGCTTTCTCCCCTTTCGACCTCACTCTCTCTCCTCTTTTGGATCCCCCTCCCTCGCTCTCTCAGTTTTTTCTCACTCATTCTCCCCCTCGCTCTATCCCTCTTTCTCTCGCTCGTTCTTCCCTCATCGTTCTACCCCTCTTCCTCTTCCTCTTCCTCTCTTCGCTCTTTATGCTTAATGAGATGGTACATAAAGGTAATGTATTTTCATATTTTAATATCAGATACATGGATATATTGATTAATACATCTATCTATATTACCTTAAAAGCATGAACTCCTAACTTGAATGTTAAATTACTACAATCCCTAACTTAATTTGTGACTTTTTCGATGAGTTGTGACTTTTCCGATAAGTTGTGACTTTTTTCAAAGGGTTGTGATTTTTCGATGAGTTGTGAATTTTTCAAAGAGTTGTGACTTTTTCAAAGTGTTGTGACTTCTTGGAAAGCTCATGACTTTTCAGATAAGACACAAAAAAATACTTGTTTATACTATCCTTTGTTGACTATAAATAGAGGGGCTTCTTCTCATTTTTCAACCACAATTTTTTTTTTTTAATTTTCTACTCTTCTTCTTGCATTTTAAAAAAATTCGTGTGATTTAATATTTTCATTCTTTAGTTATAAAGTATTATATATGTCACGAATACCACAATACGTTATTCACACTCTTTTACATTCTTTAGTTATAATATTATGAATTCCCATAGTTGTTACGTTAATTATGTCTATCTTTCATATTTTTTTATATTAACTTTTGACTGATAATTTTTCATATTATTATACTGCTCCTATATATGTAATAACACGGAGTTGTTATTTTTCCTTGTATGAGTCATGCTTGGTTGAATAAATTGAAAATTGTTTACAAGTATATGAACTATATCTTTGTTGGGTGTAATATAAACATGTGATTACTTATATGATTTCACAGATAAAATATATTCTTTAATTTTAATTTTTAGTTTTTTCAGTAAAACAAATAGAAGCTTTTCTGAGTTAACTATGGACAGTCAGATAACTATCTTTGATTTACATAAACGGTCAATCGACAATCAAATATGAGAGCCAACAACAAGAAAGTCGTCTATTATGTTATAAATTATAAAATAAAAATCAATATATAAAAAATAGTTCTAAAAAATAATATGTAGTTGTTCTTTTCACATCTTCATATGACATCTAAACAGTTTAACATGAAATACATGTGCAAAGCACATCTGGTTAGATGACAAGAAAAATACACAACAAAAATCATCTATAATATTAGTGAGATACAACTAATTACATGATTGAACCTCATTCAATTGAAATAAATATAGACATTATTGTATTTAACTAATAAAATTTTTCATTGACCATCTTCATAGGTTCGCGTGAATAAGAGATATATATGACGATCTACATTTAAAATTCACTAAAGAATCTGCAATATTATTTTGTGCAAAGCTGATATTCAAATCTTTGCTTAAATAAGCAATACTATTTAATATAACATATATTTTCTGAATGGGTAATCATGTGCAACGCACGTGTCGAAAAATTAGTATATATATATATATATATATATATATATATATATATATATATATATATATATATATATATATATATAGTCAACTCATGTATCATTGATATCAGCTACACTAATGAAATTGATATCGGATAAATTGAATGAATTGATATTATTGGATTAAATTAATTTTGGATACAAAAATACATGAAATAGATGTCAAATACATAGATACATGAAATTGTGAAAACTTAGATATATTGTGAAATAATGATATAGATAAATAGATGGCCAAAGAGGTACAAAGGAGATAAACTAGATAAATTTGCTATAAAGAGGCAAATACGGTGTATGTAGAGGTAATTATTGAAATTATCAATGCCCTTAAGCTAGTGGATTTGTGGTGTTTGCCTTTGTTAATTGGACAAATTATGTGAAGTATCACTTGACCCTCTGCTTTACTCAAAAGTTAGCTCAATTTTCAAAATTACCAAAATTGACCAAATTGGCTATTGCTCCTCCTCCTCCTCCTTCTCCTTGTCACGACCCAACCCACAGGGCAGTGCGGGCATCTACTCTAACACCTAAGTAGGAGAACCCTCTATCCCAAGCATTTTAAAAATGCGAAAATTTAGGAAAACTGACGAATAAAAGAAATTCATGTAGATTTCTATAAAATAAGAGTTTTAAACAGTCAGAGTTAACACTTCTAAAGTAATTAACACGCCCAGGGATTAGTTTAAACAGGTACAAGAGCTACTAAGATTTTCAAGGTATAGCATAATTAACACTTGACTCATCTCCCACCACATGGAAAGAAACACAAAAGTTGTTGGAGATTATCATCGTCTTCACCTATTAGACATCACCGATCCTTCATCCAGACTATGTCAAAAGACATAGCAAGAGTAGTATCAGTACAAAACACATGTACTGGTAGGCATCATCGGTCAACCGATACCCACCGCATAATATAAGAAATCGATCAGTGAAAACATGTAATAAGTCTATTCATTCCTCCACCTTTATATCTATCCTGCCCTTACCATTCCGGATGTAACCACTACTAACCCGACCAACCACTCACGAAATAATCCTTCCTTCTTCCACCTCACCACTTAACCTTTGACCCCATAATACATTTTATCAAGGCTTGTTAACCGTTTCAATACTAATCCCCTACCAGATAATACATGTCTATTTGACAACACAACAGAACACCACCCCCAATTCTCAATGACAATACTCACTACCACCCTCCAAGGGCAATACGTAAGGACACTGGAACCCTTGTTCTCTACTTACCATATCACCTCCGATTTTTACTTAACCATTCCCAATTCACTACACCAAAAAATATATCCAACTAAATTACAACATCGCAACCTACGCATATGCCTATATAGAATGCGCAACCCAGTCATGTCAGGATTCAATGTACAAATTCCACATTCTCAGAAAATACGTTAATATGACAAGTCAATGGTCCTCTCATGGAACCCACACCTAAACTGTTAGTGTATCGTAACGTGGTACCCGATCCAAGTTAGTGTGCCGAAATGTAGCACCTGATCTAATGAGTATGTCGGTACGTGACATCTGATCCTAGTTAGTGTGCCGGAATGTAGCACCCGATCCAATGCAAGGTAGTGTGTCAGGATTCAATGTACACATTCCATATTCTCAGAAAATACATTAACATGACAAGTCAATGGTCCTATCATGGAACCCACATCTAAACTGTTAGTGTACCGGAACGTGGTACCCGATCCAAGTTGGTGTGCAGGAATATAACACCTAATCCAATGAGTATGTCGGTACGTGACATTCGATCCCAGCTAGTGTGCCAGAACGTAGCACCCGATCCAATGCAAGTTAGTGTTTCGGTACGTAACACCTGATCCAATCATCACAATCATAAGCACAATCACATCCATAATATATAATACTCACATCATATAGTCAATCACTCAAGTTCATGGCATGCATTGTTATAATCAATTAATTAGGTTCGTTTCTAGTTTTACCGAATTACATACGCGCATGCATATTATAAGCCAATCAATCGACATACATTATACACTTAGCAATCAGGGCCACCACCCAAATCCTATTTCATGAGCTAGGGGTTTCCTTTACGGTATACGACTGATGAAATACCTAAGAATACATGTGCAACTAACTCTCTTCAGTGCACGACAGTCTACATATGATTCCTACCATCAATGCCAATATACTACGCAGTGAATATCAGATTTATAACTACTCAATTAATAAACCTAGCCTACATGGGCGCCAAACATTCACAGAATGATTGTAGATAAATTTCTGGTTTGCGGATGACGAGACGGAGGATTTTGTCCAGAAATCCACAAGCTATTGCCATCCCCACGCTAGAAATCTCTTTCTCCTTCTTTTCCAGGCTTAGAGCAGCTTATGGAGGGTTTCTGGAGTGTTCCTCGCCTTTTTTAGGTGTTTTTGGAAGAAGGAGAAAATAAGACTTCGCATTATTTATATTTTGTCTCACCTATCCTGCTCTGGAGGCTACTTATCCCATTGTGGCGCTGCTGCCCAAATGGCATCTAGCCCACCCTAGCGGGACAATGGCTCTAGTGTTTTCTTGATTTTTCACTTTTCCTACATAATGACGGTTCGGGTCGTTACAATAGATACCAATTTACCCCTCATTTGCCCCTGAACGATTAGTGGATGGATCATTGCGTGTCCTATCTCAGAGTATTTTTAGACTAATGAACTAGCCCATTATGGAACCACGACGGATGGGGGGTGGTTTATCAACTCTGAAACACGAAAGGTTCCATACTCAAAGGATCGGTTAGGGAAATGATGCAACGCTCGAAAAAGAATTGCGTCCCAATTTACACAGCCTGACCCCGCTAGGGCGGCAGCCCTCTCGCTGAAGTGGGGCCACTGTGGTGAGATTTCTCCCGATGTAGCGGGGGATCGTAAATAGTAAAGGGGGGGGGGGGAATAGGGAATGGTTTCCTTATTTCTCCCTTCTTCTCACTCAAATTCTCCCAAAATCCTCTTGATTCTCCTGCTCCGAACGTCATTTCTAAGGTAAATTTCTTGTTCATTATGCCCCTTACTTCACTACTTGATTAACAACGATTGCATGCTGCTACTTAATTGATTAGAAATAGTTTTTTTTTTGGGGTAGTATTTTGAAAATGAACATAGGCTGCTAGTTTGATAGAAAAACGTAGCATGGACACTTCCCTTACATCCCCAACGTCCTGGGTGTAATGATTTCGTAATAATACGGTAGAATCATTACCAAAATGGGTGGGGGGAAGTTGAAGGTCTCTTGATAGAAAACTTGGATTTGGACACTATTTAGGGGTTATTTTGCCAAACTAATTGCATATTTAAATTCAAGGGTACTTAGTGTACTCTGATTTGCTGAAATTCTGTGAAAAATAGGGGTTATGGGATGAATGGCGCCATGATCGCTCTTGGTGTTTGTCCCAGATGATGGCCGCTCTAACGACCTTCATCCCGCTATAGCGGCCTCCCTCATCTCGCTCTGGCGGGATTTGGGCCACTGTAGCGGGACTCAGTGGGGCAGTAGCCCCTTGCCACTTAGAGCAGAAATTTTCTCTTCCCCTTTTGACCTAAAATTGCCTAATCCTATAGTGTTCTAACGTATACCTTCCAACTTTTGCAGGCTTCTCTAAATGGCTGGTGTGAACGAAGAAAAGCCTTTTGTTCGGTTCCCCGATGCTGCTAGTCGGGAAAGACATCACGACTATTGAAACAACAAGTTTTGTTGTGAGAGAGGCTTTGTATTACTTAGACTGGAGGAGAAGGAGCTTGCCTTTTATACTCGCCTAATGGAGTTCGGGTGGGCTCCACTGACTGGGCTCCCTCTGCTGCACGTTTCGACTTGGTGAGGGAGTTCTATGCCATTCTTCTTATAGTTCGTTGGGACGATCCCCATCCTACCATTTGCATCGGGGGAGTCGACATTCCCCTAAATGCCAGAGCCATTAATGATGTGCTAGAGGTGCCCAATGTATCAAACACGGAGTACGAGTCCAAGCTAAGAGAGATGGATCTGGGCTGGTTGAGGGACACGCTGGTGGAGCCTGCGCGCCGGGACAAAGTTTATTGGCCTACTGCCAAGGGCATCACCAACGCAGACTGGTCACCAGATGCTAAGAGGTGGCTGCACTTGAATACTAGGAGGATTCTCCCGTCGGTCAACTGCACCGACGTGACATTTCTTGAGCCTTGGTGATGGCGTGTGCAGTGTAGGGCATTGAGCTAAATACGGGGGTGCAGATTATCTCAGAATGAAAGATGTTCTACCGGGGCAACAAAAAGGCTTTCTTCCTACTAGGACTTGTGACTGCGTTGTGCAAACAGGCGGGGGTGCCCCTCTTACACACTTATGAGCTACTCCCTATGGATCCCCTATTCACCCTTTTTTTTTAGGCAGGGTTCTACTTCTAGGAGCAAGAGGAGGAGGATGGACAGGGCTAGTGGCAGTCAGGCACCTACGGAGGCAGACGACGAAGGAGGGGAAGACGGTGCAGACGACATCGCTCGTCCCTCCCTATCCCAGCCCCCACTCTCTGGTGCACAGGTAAAAGAGGATTTAGCAGTTTTCTGGAGGAGATTGGGATGTTCCTTTGCTGTTACTACTCCGATTCCACCCAGCACTGCCCTAGAGCTTGAGATGCTTCACCGCTAGCTGCGCCAGGAGAGGAGGAGGGGTCTAGAGAGGGATCATCTGATGGTCCATATTGAAGGCTGTGAGGGTCATCTTCACTAGCGTCGCTGTCACGACCTAGGGGTACCCCCTTGACGTAACATGGCGTATTTGACCCCAAAGGGGTCTTATACAAGCCCTTAGTATATCATAACATAAGATAATAGAAAAGTATGAAAATTTGAAACAATTTTTCATAACAATCAAAGTCTCATAAACGAAGCGAAAGTTTATTACACTTGTCTCAAACTATCTAATACATGAAAGTCTTAGGGACACAGCCCGTAAAAAACTTCTAACATAAAAAGAAAGACATAAAAGGAAAGAGTGATCAAGTCCTCGATGCTATGAGGACTCACCAAATCTTCTCTTCTTGATCTACTATGAACCTAGCCACGAGGATGGAGGTCAATATCGCAGGACCTTACATTTGATAAGAATGTAGGCAAAAGATATGCGTTAGTATAATAATGTACTAAATATGATGGCTAGCATAAATCATCAACATGAGCATATAAAAAGCATTAGTCAACATAAAACATATACCATAATCATAAGAGATAATAACATAAGTCATAAGCATAAGAAATATCATCACAAAACAGAGGCTATAGCATAATAGACAATAATCATAACTTGTGAGCATACTAGATAACATCATATTCATAGGCATAATTAATGCATTTAGAACCACATAATTTAAAAGGAACACTTCATAAGTCACCTTAAGGCAAGCTTGTGCAATACATGGATAAGACCCCATATTCCCACCCATGCTAAGCAAGTCACTTTAGGTCCTCATTCATCTTTATCATCTTTTGATCTCGTCCTTAGCTACTTATCATCGTCAAGGGAATACTCACCTTTAGTCACACATGCATTGGAAGGCAACTATAGAAACAATCCAAACTGAGCATAAGTTATTAACACATTCATTACATAGATCATCATGACATAAAAGGAACATACCATAGATACTCTCAAAGCATAATTGTGCAATGCTTGAATGAGACCATGCTAAGTAAAACTTCTTGAGTAACCATAGTTCATAATTCATATTCTTGTTGTGGGAATTAGCCTGAACAGACATAGACCATGTGAGCTAACATGGAATCCAGTGTCTACAACACACCAAAAAGGGGTTGTTCAACTTGCCTAAGGTAGAACCATACTCTTAGCTTAGGTGGATCCAATAGCTAAGTACCTTACGAGGGCATGTAGTTTATGGGATAAGGAGATTGCTACTAGAAACACAGACTCAAATAAGATAGAATGTTTCCATCTCATGAGATATACTTTGAGAACCCAGACTCAACTAGCGTAAAAGCTTCCATCTTATATTCAACATCCACTCGGTGCTAAGCATAATTCCCATGAAGTTCATTTTAAGTCTTGACTTAAGTTCATATTTGTGGAAGAATGTTTTGACACTCAATCCAACATAACTCATACTATAGCTCATAGATTCAATAGGTGAGACTAGTCTTTCAATCTTAGAATCACTACATGTGACAAACCTTTCACATCATATCATAGTCATACATAAATGTGTATATGAGAATAACCTTTCAACAACACAACAACTATATCATGAACATATTCACTTTACTCTCAAAGTGTTTCTAAAGCATGTACATAACATTCATAAAACATGCATAATATCATATCTTGCCCTTTAAAGGTCAAATCTCATATTAAATCAACACATCTAGAATGACTACATTAGACATAGATATAGTCATAATTCAAGTAGTTCAATTACTACAAGCATAATCTTATACTTCACCTCCTTGAGGTTCAAAACTTACTTTCAATCATCACACTTAGGGTTCAAGCACTAGACGTGTAAATCATCCAAACTCATGTGATTCTATCACTTCATACATTCAAACATTCACGAGGTAGATTAGGTGGGTAGAGTCCTTCCACAACAATTCTATCTAGTAGTCTACCATCCTCCTACAAGTTTCACTCTTAAAGCCTTAACATTCATAATTCATCATATTGGCTTTATTTTCAAAACCCTAGCAATCAACCTTAATGACTAAAAGCTCTACATTCAAGGCTTTATTTTTTTTACAACATTCATACATATCTAGATCACAAGACATTCTAGTCATATGCTTCATTCTTAAGCAATTTGTAATCATAATTTATTATATAACCCCAACCTCAATCAATACTAATCATAGATCATCATGTATACCTTAAACTCATTCAATTCATATCTATATGCCTTAATCCCAAGCAATCTACTACACATATCATCAATCCTAGACGATTTCATCTAATTCCTCAATTTCCCCTTTCATGGCATCAGACCCACTTACTTCAATTTCATCCTTCTAGACATGATTTAGGCATGGATACATGTAATTTCATCATAATAACATGATTTACTACTAATTCAATCATAAACAATCATTATTCACTCAATTGGATCAACATCCATCATATCCCACAACATTGAAGAAACCCTAACTTGAATTGAGGAAGTTCTTCATCAAATTAGGGAATTCTAGGGGGCTTCATGGATGAAAGGAATCCATGAATGAATAAGCCATCATACCTTCATTATAAATCCTAGCAAGCTTGAAACGATGGAGTCTGACTTGACTTAGCTCCTCCTCCTCCTCCTGCTCCTCTCCTCCTCCTTCTGCTTCTTTTGCTTCTGCTTCTGCCTCTTCTGCTTCTACTTCTCCCTCCTCCTCCTCCTCTTCCTCCTTATAAGTGCCTTGGTAAAGATCATGACCAAGAAATCTAATTTTTGTTTGGAAAAGTTTGATCTTTTTGGCGCTAACCACAAGATCATTATGTTTGACTATTTTGAAGAATATATTTAAATGTTTGAAGTGAGAATTAATGCCCTCAGAGAAGATTAAAATATCATCAATATAAACAATTGAAATATGACTAATATGATTAAAAATAGAGTTCATAATATTTTGAAATTCTGAAGGGGCGTTTTTAAGCCCAAAAGGCATAACATTCCATTCATATTGTCCAAATGGAACATTAAAAGCAGTTTTGTATTTATCCATTTCAGAAATCTGTATTTGCCAAAATCCTGATTTCATATCAAACTTGCTATAAACATTGGCTTTAAAGGTTCTTTTTAAAAGATCCCTTTTATTAGGAATTGGATATCTAATCCATTTTAAAACAGAGTTCAAGGGCTTATAATTAATGACTAGCTTGGGAGAGCCTCTTTCTTTCTTAGCAGCATTGTTAACATAAAAGGCTGAACAACTCCAAGGCGATTTAGAAGGTCTAATAATTTTATTTTCTAAAAGAGTATTAATCTCTTTCTTGCAAATTTCCATTAAATCATGATTCATTTGAATGGGCCTAGCCTTAGTAGAAATGACCTTTTCATTGAATCCATCAATATAAGGGAGATCTACAGTATGGGCTTTTCTGGCCCAAAAAGCATTTGAAAAATCAGAGAAAATTTCTTTTTCAAAAAGTTTTTGTAAATTGGCAATCTTAGTTATCATTTCCGGGGTTTTTAAAATTTGCTCAATTTTTATATCTTCTTTAAGAAAACAAATATGTTTAGAGATTAGATTAATTCTAAAAGCAGTTTGTTTATGTAAAAATGTACTTTCTTCCTGAGAAAGAGTTTTAATAAAAGGAAACGAAATTTCTTTTCCTAATATTTTGGTTTTAATGGAATCAAAATCAGAAATATAAGACTTTATTTGAGTAATGAAGGGAATTCCCAAAATGATTTCTTCATTTATGTTTTTAGTAATAACAAAATTATTTTTGAGGCAAATACCACTATTGCAAATGTGAGCATCATATAACTTGTAGTCAATCATTATACGTTAACCTGTAGCACTGTATAATTTGGTAGTCCCTTTTGTAAGTTACTTAGTAGGAATTAATCGTTCAACAATGCAATTCCTGTCTGCACCACTGTCTAACAAAGCAATTTTGTTAAGAGTCAAGGTTTCATTAACTACCAGTTTGATTAAAATGTGAGAACTCTGAGGTCTAATTTTGGTAATAGTATTGATATCTGCTTCACTGTCAGTTGGTATCAGAGCCCTGTTTGGTGTTTATAGCATAGTAACAGTAATATCAAACTATTTTACTTTTTCCATGGGCAGCTAGATCTAGATGCCATGACTATGTTCATGAAACATTAAATAGTCTCTTAGTCTTTTATTAAAGTTAGATCTCAATATATTATATGAAATTTTGAATCTTTACTTGTAATATGGAAATCATGTTTGGTGTTCAAAGAAAGGTGTTGAATACTTCCATTAGTTGCGATGCCGACAGGTGGTCGTTAGCCTAGGGAATGGCGTTTAGACTGCAAGGTACTTTACTGGAAGAATTCATGTAAAATCCAAAGTCATTGATGTAAAATCCTTAACTTGATTTCATAATTATCTAGCAAACATTTGAAAATTCATGTTTTACATTGAGATGATAATTTTACTAGAAGACTAAAGTGACTGTTTAAGCCATCATGAGCATAGTCAAAGGCATTCTCTTTCTTCATGGATAATAGACAACATATTGCTAATAGTGTTAACATCTCTATTTATAAAAAAGAAACTGATTTGCAAAGTTGGTCTACTCCTAAAGAGCCTTTTGAAAAAATGTATCAGTTAGGAAATTTTTCCATGTTCAGAAGATATACTATTAAAACCTGTGAGTCTACCATAGCTATCAATGATTCTCTTGAAACAATTAAATTATTAATAGCTGCTGATATAGACAGATATAAGAAAGAATTTAAATTTCTTCATATTGGTCTTGTGTAAGTTGCTGTTAAACCTCTTTTCCGTAGAGGTTTGAATATCCCTCTTTGTTTGCTTCTTAGAGATGATATACTTTTTAATTTTGAAGATTCTCTGCTAGGAGTATTAGAAAGTAATCTTGCATATGGACCAGTTTATTTCAACTGGTATCCAAAATTTTTTGTAGATATTTATGATCCCAATGTTATTGACACTTTGACACTTAATGTCAAAACTAATAACATGAATAGTAAAATAGATACCAGAGAAATAGCTGTAATATATCGGGTATATTACAAGCTAATGAAAACTACTATAGCCCCAAAGGCTATAACATCTAGTATTAAAGGAGTTACTATGCTCATGGAAGCAAATCAAGAGCACAGTACTACTTTCATTCCTAGACTCCTCAATTGGAGTGATATTCTTACGGATGAAGAGTGGAAATTCGAATCTATTACTAATCCTTCACCTATTCAACCTGAGACATCTCAGATAGACAGGGTTATTCAATTTCCTAATGGATCTATAAATCTTAAATTTTTAAGATCCAGCTTGTTTAGCCAAGCTTCTTCAAGTAGAAGAATGTCTTCGGCTAGACCTTCTTCTTTTCATCCCCGGGAGGATGATTTTATAAGCCAGTCAGGGCAACCTGAACAATCTGACCAAAGAAGAATTCATGGTGTAGATTTCTCCCAAACTATTCCAAAGGTTTACCATGAGGAAACTTTGGGGAGCCCCACTGCGAGTGACATGAAACCTATTCATGAAAGGAAAGATTCGATCGGAGTGCTTACTTCTGATGAGGAATTTGTACCCAACAAAAAGAAATTAAATGCCTGGTGGAAATCTCCAGAGCATAAGCAGAAGGTAGAATGGTATAAAGCTACCTACACCTTCGCACAAAAAATCTCGTTGAGAGATAAGTGGTTTAAAGACATGAAAAGATTCAAAACTGAAGTCGAATTTTTCAAATGGTTTGAATCCTCTTGGCAAATTGATGATAATCAGGCATCTCTTCAGGTCCTTATCAACAAATGGTACACCAAAGAACAGGTGATAGAAAGTGTTACTCCTCCTGTTGAGGGACTTAGCATCCCCTATAAAAAAGAAATCCTAAAAGCTGCCACCTTTAAAAAACCCATTGATAAGGAATCGACTTTTATAACAGGTGGAGACATCAATAGAATTCTAGAACAAAACAATTATACCTACCAAATTCTCCATGTTATCTCTCAGCAAATAGAAGAACATAAAGGGAGTAGTTTCAAAGGAATTAGTCAGATAGGGGATAAACCTAGTTCTTCTAAAATCAGCCTTCAAATTGAGACTCTTATTTTTAAGATTCCTGAGTTCTCCAAGGAAAACTTCCCTAAATTATCCAAAGAATTTAACCATTCCAATGAACTGCTTGACAGGATAAATGAATAATTGTCTTGGCTCAACATTACCCAAGGTGATAAGCTTAGAACTCTGTTAGAAAGACACCCTAATAAAAGGAATTATTATTCCAGACCTTCCTTCCTAGATGTACAGTTTGAAGAAAATGTTCTCCACCCATCGTCAGCTGCAGAAGGCTCTAGTCTGACTGAATGGAACATAGATGGAATGGCAGAAGGACTGATTTATGCCAAACTCCAGGAAATGGGAATGAATATCACTGCATACAAAATGAAGAATGCAGGTGATAAGGAAGCGGCTAACATGATTATTGCCGGGTTCACAGGAACTCTAAAAAATTGGTGGGATAATTACCTCACTGATCAAAATAGGAATGATATTCTTTATGCGGTAACTACCGGAGTGGTTGTCAAAACGGAAGATGGAGAAAACACCTCTTCGGAAGTAGTTTATGAAGATGCTACTGCTACTTTACTTTATAGCATAGCAAAGCATTTTGTGGGAGAACCATGTCTTTTCCAAGATAAAAGTCTTGAGATTTTAAATAATTTGTACTGCAAAAAATTGACAGACTTCAGATGGTATAAGGATATGTTTCTAAACAAAGTCATGATAAGATCTGACTGCAATAATGATTATTGGAAAGAACGCTTTATCAGTGGACTACTTATTCACTTCGCTGAAAAGGTTAGATAAAAAATATGAGATAGATGCAAAGGAAAAATCCCGTATACACAACTTTCATTCGGAGATCTTATAAGCATTATTAATGTTGTGGCTGTGGAACTTTGCACTAATCTTAAGCTAAAACAACAACTTAAGAAAGATCAAAAATCTACTTATGCAGAACTTGATAGTTTTTGTCAAGATTTTGGTTTTCCATTGTAAAAACCCCTTCTACTAGGAAAGTAGGAAAAAGAGAAAGAACTACTGGAAATTATAAGAAAAGATCCTCTAGGAAAAGAAGAGATTTCAGAGAGAAATCTAAAAAGAAAGGGAAGAAGCAATCTTCTAAAGAATCTTCTTCAGAAGACACTTGCTGGACTTGTGGTAAAATGGGTCACAGGTCTAACCAGTGTCCAAGAAATAAGAAAAAGAAAAAGAAAGTTAATCTTCTGGAAGTCGATGATGTTATCAAACAAAAACTTTTTTCCATCATAGAAGAGGAAGATTCAGAGACAAAATACCCTTCCTCTGAAGAAGATAGCGACGAAGAATTTCTCAATGTCGCTCATAATTCAGAATCTGAAGATGATGAGTCAGAATGTAATTGCAATGGTGCCTTTTGTCTTTGTGATAGTAAAACTATCAGTGTCATCTCAGAAAAACGACTGTAACTCTCTTTTCTACTATAGAGCATAATCAAGACGAGGAAATTAGGAGAAAATATCTCTTTGAATTACAAAAATTAGTTACCAAGCAAAAGGAAGAAAACCCTAAAGTTATTCCCTTTAGCATGAAGCAAATCATGAACCAATTCCACTACAAAAAGGAAGAACCTTCTATCGAAGAACTTAGGAGAGAAGTTAATTCTCTTAAAGAAGAAATTAAAGGAATCAAGTCTAGACTCCATAAGATTGAGATTGAGGCTATTACAGAACTTCTTCAAGGAGTTAGAAAGGAAGAAGGAACCTCTAAAGCTGTCGCTTTAGATAATGAAGAACAAGATCATGATACAACTGACAGTGAAGCAGGTATCAATACTATTACCAAAATTTGATCTCAGAGTTCTCACATTTTAATCAAACTGGTAGATAATGAAAACTTGACTCTTAACAAAATTGCTTTGTTAGACAGTGGTGCAGACAGGAATTGCATTGTTGAAGGATTAATTCCTACTAAGTACCTTACAAAAGGGACTACCAAATTATACAGTGCTACAGATGAACATATAATGATTGACTACAAGTTATCTGATGCTCATATTTGCAATAGTGGTATTTCCCTCAAAAATGATTTTGTTATCACTAAAAACATAAATGAAGAAATCATTTTAGGAATTCCCTTCATTACTCAAATAAAGCCTTATATTTCTGATTTTGATTCCATTAAAACCAAAATATTAGGAAAAGAAATTTCATTTCCTTTTATTAAAACTCTTTCTCAGGAAGAAAGTACATTTTTACATAAACAAACTACTTTTAGAATTAATCTAATATCTAAACAGATTTGTTTTCTTAAAGAAGATATAAAAATTAAGAAAATTGAGCAAATTTTAAAAACCACGGAAATGGTAAATAAGATTGCCAATTTACAAAAACTTTTTGAAAAAGAAATTTGCTCTTATTTTTCAAATGCTTTTTGGGCCAGAAAAGCCCATATTGTAGATCTCCCTTATATTGATGGATTCAATGAAAATGCCATTTCTACTAAGGCTAGGCCCATTCAAATGAATCATGATTTTATGGAAATTTGCAAGAAAGAGATTAATACTCTTTTAAAAAATCAAATTATTAGACCTTCTAAATCGCCTTGGAGTTGTTCAGCCTTTTATGTTAACAATGCTGCTGAGAAAGAAAGAGGCTTTCCCAGGCTAGTCATTAATTATAAGCCCTTGTACTCTGTTTTAAAATGGATTAGATATCCAATTCCTAATAAAAGAGATCTTTTAAAAAGAACCTTTAAAGCCAATGTTTATAGCAAGTTTGATATGAAATCAGGATTTTGGCAAATACAGATTCTGAAATGGATAAATACAAAACTGCTTTCACTGTTCTATTTGGACAATATGAATGAAATGTTATGTCTTTTAGGCTTAAAAACGCCCCTTCAGAATTTCAAAATATTATGAACTCTATTTTTAATCATGTTAGTCATATTTCAATTGTTTATATTGATGATGTTTTAATCTTCTCTGAGGACATTGATTCTCACTTCAAACATTTAAATATATTCTTCAAAATAGTCAAACATAATGGTCTTGTGGTTGGCGCCAAAAATATCAAACTTTTCCAAACAAAAATTAGATTTGTTGGTCATGATCTTTACCAAGGCACTTATAAATCCATTTGCAAAGCCATTGAGTTTTCAGATAAATTCCCTGATGTTATTACTGATAAAACCCAATTACAGTCTCAACTATGTTGCAGACTTTATTCCCAAGGTACGATAAGTTTGCAAGCCCCTTTATGACAGGCTTAAGAAAACACCTGTCCCTTGGACAAATGAACAAACCAATGCTGTTATCAAGATTAAAACGATGGTCAAGAATTTACCTTGCTTAGGTATTCTTAACCCAGAATCTTTTATGATTGTTGAGACTGATGCTTCAGATATCAGTTATGGAGGGATTCTCAAACAAGAAAGATCTCCAGACAGTTAGGAGAAATTAGTTTGTTTTACCTCCGAAATTTGGAATTCTGCCCAAAAGAACTATAGTACTGTCAAAAAGGAAGTCCTTGCGATAGTTCTTTGCATTACTAAATTTCAAGATGATCTAATTAATAAAGAATTTTTGCTTAAAGTAGACTGTAAATCTGCTAAAGAAATTCTTCAAAAGGATGTTAAAAACCTTGTTTCAAAACAGATATTTGCTAGATGGCAAACATTATTATCTAGTTTTGAATTTAAGGTTGAATATATCAAGGGAGAAGAGAACTCTCTCCCAGATTTTCTAACCAGAGAATTTTTGCAGGGAAAATCATGAGGCCAGAATTCAGGCCTGCAACAAGTAGCCCTTTCAGATAAAAGGGAAAAGAAACAGAAAAGAAGTCATCAGCTTCTCCATTTGCAATCAGACCATCTTTGAATAGCCCCAACAAATTTTCAGCGCTAGCAAGCTTGCCTCCTATAAACCCAGCCTACTCTATAACTCCTTTTCCACCGCTCCCGCTCCCACCTAGCTCATCTTCATCAAACCTATTGGTTCTAAAGAAGCCCTTTTCCAAAGAATAAAAACCATTTTCTTTTTCCCCATCAGGAAAACCTAGATTTTCCTCTCCACAAACCAAAGATTCTTACATCATGAAAACTCCAGAAAGATTTTTAGAGGCAGTATCGCCTTCTCATAATAAACCTAAAGAACGTGAAGTTTTTGATGTTTTCACCTTGCAGGTCAATCCTATCCTAGCCCTCGACAAGGACTATGAAAGCTATGAAGTTAAGTATTTGCTTAAACCTTGTTACACCAACAAGAATTATGTGGAAACTGAACATCCATTAAAAACAAGAAAATATTATGAGTTCATTCTTGTTGATACATGTTCCATTGAAGTGGTGAATAAATTAAGCAATGATTCAGATTCAGATAGCATTGCACATTCGAAATTTACCATAAAAAAGGTTTTGTCGCCTTTCGAGTGGCAAGTAGATCATCTGCATACTCCTATCAATCTTTCCAGAGAACATCGTCCCCAAACGTTCAACTGGTTTGATTATAAGAATGCTTGGTTTAACTTTTTATTTTTAAGGCCGACCACTCATACCTGGTTTGTCAAATATAGTCCTGAATTTTCTAAGGCTATCACCCCTAGATGGTTCTATGAATGGTGGAACTGTTTTGGTGGAAATCAAAAGGTCTTACCAAAAATATTTTTAGACAAATTTAGCCAGTTTCAAACTGAGCAAGATATTTCTACTCTTTCAAAGCACATTAAATTGTGCAAATATTTTATTCAAAAAAGAATTTCTTTCATTATTAGTTGGACATTTTCTATTCATGAATTTGACAGGATCAAATACTTATCTAAAGAGATACTCATCAAAGGATGGTCGCCGGCTCCTAAAGAAGCTCAACGCCAATCCCCGCCATCTACAATTACCAAAAAATCATCTTCTAAGAATGATTTAAAGAAGAGACTTCAACAGGCTTTGTCAGATCTAGAAGAAGACAAGCCAAATGAAGAGACCGCTTTGCAATTGCTAGATGAAGCCTCGTCACAAAGCGATGATAATGGGGATATGTTAAAACCAAGAGCTTTGGCACAGTCCTACTTAGATCCATTTTATGATTAAATAAATGATCCAGTAGAGGATATTAAAATCCGAAATTACTGACCTTCCAAATAGAGACTTTAAAGTCGAAATTATTTGAGAAGGTAAGAGATGAAACTCAAAGAGTTGGAATATCTCTTGATCAATTATTTAAATGAATTAATTATTAAGTAGGCCCAAAGAATCTCATATCAGCAAGTATTTCTTTGGCGTGATGCAGAAATTATCAAAAGCAGCCATTACTTTTCAAAAAGGAAAATCAGATGGCCGACAACTTTATTAAAGAGGACACCTCAAAAGATAAAGAGATTCTCGTAGCAGCCAATCAGGAGAAGGCATCTTGATTTCCCTTATCTCTTTAGAGTCTATAAAAGAAGTTAGTTTTCTCATTAGAAGGCATAAGAAAATTTACTTTAAAATTTTTCTCTTAGCCTCTAGCTCTCTGCAAGGAATGAAGTTTCTGCTTCTGTTTGCTTAAATAAAATGACACGACGATCACAGTAATTAACAGTAAAATAACATAAATTATAAACAAGAGAGAGAGAAAAACAAACAACTGACACGATCGCAACAATTAACAGTTAAATAACATAAACTATAAACAAGAGAGAGAGATAAACAAACACTCACAATTTTATTTAAGCAAACGGAAGCAGAAACTTCATTCCTTACAGAGAGCTAGAGGCTAAGAGAAAAATTTTAAAGTAAATTTTCTGATGCCTTCTAATGAGAAAACTAACTTCTTATATAGACTCTAAAGAGATAAGGGAAATCGAGATGCCTTCTCTTGATTGGCTGCTACGAGAATCTCTTTATCTTTTGAGGTGTCCTCTTTAATAAAGTTGTCGGCCATCTGCTTTTGCTTTTTGAAAAGTAATGGCTTCTTTAAAATTGTCGGCCATCTGATTTTGCTTTTTGAAAAGTAATGACTGCTTTTGATAATTTCTGCATCACGCCAAAGAAATACTTGCTGATATGAGATTCTTTGGGCCTACTTAATAGTTAATTCATTTAAATATTTGATCAAGAGATATTCCAACTCTTTGAGTTTCATCTCTTACCTTCTCAAATAATTCCGACTTTAAAGTCTCTATTTGGAAGGTCAGTAATTTCGAATTTTTATATCCTCTACTAGATCATTTATTTAATCATAAAATGGATCTAAGTAGGACGTTGCCAAAACTCTTGGTTTTAAGATATCCCCATTATCATCGCTTTGTGATGAGGCTTCATCTAGCAATTGCAAAGCAATCTCTTCATTTGGCTTATCTTCTTCTAGATCTGACAAAGCCTGTTGAAGTCTCTTCTTTAAATAATTCTTAGAAGACGATTTTTTGGTAATTGTAGATGGCGGGGATTGGCGTTGAGCTTCTTTAGGAGCCGGCGACCATCCTTTGATGAGTATCTCTTTAGATAAGTATTTGATTCTGTCAAATTCGTGAATTGAAAATGTCCAACTAATAATGAAAGAAATTCTTTTTTGAATAAAATATTTGCACAATTTAATGTGCTTTGGAAGAGTAGAAATATCTTGCTCAGTTTGAAACTGGCTAAATTTATCTAAAAATATTTTTGGTAAGACTTTTTGATTTCCACCAAAACAGTTCCACCATTCATAGAGCCATCTGGGGGTGATAGCCTTAGAAAATTCAGGACTATATTTGACAAATCAGGTATGAGTGGTCGGCCTTAAAAATAAAAAGTTAAACCAAGCATTCTTATAATCAAACCAGTTGAACATTTGGGGACGATGCTCTCTGTAAAGATTGATAGGAGTATGCAGATGATCTACTTGCCACTCGAAAGGAGAAAAAATCTTTTTTATGGTAAATTTCAAATATGCAATGCTATCCGAATCTGAATCATTGCTTAATTTATGCTCCACTTCAATGGAACATGTATCAACAAGAATGAACTCATAATAGTTTCTTGTTTTTAATGGATGTTCAGTTTCCACATAATTCCTGTTGGTGTAACAAGGTTTAAGCAAATGTTTAACTTTATAGCTTTCATAGTTCTTGTCGAGGGCCAGGATAGGATTGACCTGCAAGGTGAAAACATCAAAAACTTCACGTTCTTTAGGTTTATTATGAGAAGGCGATACTGCCTCTAAAAATCTTTCTGGAGTTTTCATGGTGTAAGAATCTTTGGTTTGTGGAGAGGAACATCTGGGTTTTCCTGATGGGGAAAAAGAGCATGGTTCTGATTCTTTGGAAAAGGGATTCTTTAGAACCAATAGGTTTGATGAAGATGAGCTAGGTGGTAGAGGTGGAAAAGGAGTTATAGACTGGGTTTATAGGAGGCAAGCTTGCTAGCGCTGAAAATTTGTTAGAGCTATTCAAAGATGGCCTGATTGCAAATGGAGAAGCTGATGGCTTCTTTTCTGTTTCTTTTCCCTTTTCTCTGAAAGGGCTACTTGTCGCAGGCCTGAATTCTGGCCTCATGATTTTTCCTGCAAAAATTCTCTGGTTAGAAAATCTGGGAGAGAGTTCTCTTCTCCCTTGATATATTCAACCTTAAAATCAAAACTAGATAATAATGTTTGTCAACTAGCAAATATCTGTTTAGAAACAAGGTTTTTAACATCCTTTTGAAGAATTTCTTTAGCAGATTTACAGTCTACTTTAAGCAAAAATTCTTTATTAATTAGATCATCTTGAAATTTAGTAATGCAAAGAACTATCGCAAGGACTTCCTTTTTGACAGTACTATAGTTCTTTTGGGCGGAATTCCAAATTTCAGAGGTAAAACGAACTAATTTCTCCTGACTATCTAGAGATCTTTTTTGTTTGAGAATCCCTCCATAACTGATATCTGAAGCATCAGTCTCAACAATCATAAAAGATTCTGGGTTAGGAATACCTAAGCAAGGTAAATTCTTGACCATCGTTTTAATCTTGATAACAACATTGGTTTGTTCATTTGTCCAAGGGATAGGTGTTTTCTTAAGCCTGTCATAAAGGGGCTTGCAAACCTATCGTACCTTGGGAATAAAGTCTGCGACATAGTTGAGACTGCCTAAAAACCTTTGTAATTGGGTTTTATCAGTAATAACATCAGGGAATTTATTTGAAAACTCAATGGCTCTGCGAATGGGTTTATAAGTACCTTGATAAAGATCATGACCAAGAAATCTAATTTTTGTTTGGAAAAGTTTGATCTTTTTGGCGCTAACCACAAGACCATTATGTTTGACTATTTTGAAGAATATATTTAAATGTTTGAAGTGAGAATCAATGTCCTCAGAGAAGATTAAAACATCATCAATATAAACAATTGAAATATGACTAATATGATTAAAAATAAAGTTCATAATATTTTGAAATTCTGAAGGGCCGTTTTTAAGCCCAAAAGACATAACATTCCATTCATATTGTCCAAATGGAACATTGAAAGCAGTTTTGTATTTATCCATTTCAGAAATCTGTTTTTGCCAAAATCTTGATGTCATGTCAAACTTGCTATAAACATTGGCTTTAAAGGTTCTTTTTAAAAGATCCCTTTTGTTAGGAATTAGATATCTAATCCATTTTAAAACAGAGTTCAAGGGCTTATAATTAATGACTAGTTAATGACTAGCTTGGGAGAGCCTCTTTCTTTCTTAGCAGCATTGTTAACATAAAAGGCTGAACAACTCCAAGGCGATTTAGAAGGTCTAATAATTTTATTTTCTAAAAGTGTATTAATCTCTTTCTTGCAAATTTCCATTAAATCATGATTCATTTGAATGGGCCTAGCCTTAGTAGAAATGACCTTTTCATTGAATCCATCAATATAAGGGAGATCTATAGTATGGGCTTTTCTGGCCCAAAAAGCATTTGAAAAATCAGAGCAAATTTCTTTTTCAAAAAGTTTTTGTAAATTGGCAATCTTAGTTATCATTTCTGGGGTTTTTAAAATTTGTTCAATTTTTATATCTTCTTTAAGAAAACAAATCTGTTTAGAGATTAGATTAATTCTAAAAGCAGTTTGTTTATGTAAAAATGTACTTTCTTCCTGAGAAAGAGTTTTAATAAAAGGAAACGAAATTTCTTTTCCTAATATATTGGTTTTAATGGAATCAAAATCATAAATATAAGGCTTTATTTGAGTAATGAAGGGAATTCCCAAAATGATTTCTTCATTTATGTTTTTAGTGATAACAAAATCATTTTTGAGGCAAATACCACTATTGCAAATGTGAGCATGAGATAACTTGAGGTCAATCATTATACGTTCACCTGTAGCACTGTATAATTTGGTAGTCCCTTTTGTAAGGTACTTAGTAGGAATTAATCGTTCAACAATGCAATTCCTGTCTGCACCACTGTCTAACAAAGCAATTTTTTTAAGAGTCAAGTTTTCATTATCTACCAGTTTGATTAAAATGTGAGAACTCTGAGGTCTAATTTTGGTAATAGTATTGATACCTGCTTCACTGTCAGTTGTATCATGATCTTGTTCTTCATTATCTGAAGAGACAGCTTTAGAGGTTCCTTCTTCCTTTCTAACTCCTTTAAGAAGTTGTTCTGTAATAGCCTCAATCTAATCTTATGGTGTCTAGACTTGATTCCTTTAATTTCTTCTTTAAGAGAATTAATTTCTCTCCTAAGTTCTTCGATAGAAGGTTCTTCCTTTTTGTAGTGGAATTTGTTCATGATTTGCTGCATGCTAAAGGGAATAACTTTAGGCTTTTCTTCCTTTTGCTTGGTAACTAATTTTTGTAATTCAAAGAGATATTTTCTCCTGACTTCCTCGTCTCGAATATGTTCTATAGTAGAAAAGAGAGTTTCAGCCATTTTTCTGAGATGACACTGATAGTTTTACTATCACAAAGACAAAAGGCACCATTGCAATTACATTCTGACTCATCATTTTCAGATTCTGAATTATGAGCGACATTGAGAAACTCTTCGTCGCTATCTTCTTCAGAGGAAGAGTATTCTGTCTCTGAATCTTCCTCTTCTATGATGGAAAAAAGTTTTTGTTTGATATCCTCATCGACTTCCAGAAAATTAACTTTCTTTTTCTTTTTCTTATTTCTTGGACACTGGTTAGACCTGTGACCCTTTTTACCACAAGTCCAGCAAGTGTCTTCTGAAGAAGATTCTTTAGAAGATTGCTTCTTCCCTTTCTTTTTAGATTTCTCTCTGAAATCTCTTCTTTTCCTAGAGGATTTTTTCTTATAATTTCCAGTACTTCTTTCTCTTTTTCCTGCTTTCCTAGCAAAAGGGGGTTTTAACAATGGAAAACCAAAATCTTGACAAAAATTACCAAGTTCTACATAAGTAGATTTTTTATCTTTCTTAAGTTGTTCTTTTAGCTTGAGATCAGTGCAAAGTTCCATAGCCACAACATTAATAATGCTTATAAGATCTCTGTATGAAAGTGGTGTATACGGGATTTTTCCTTTGCATCTATCTCTTATTTTTGATCTAACCTTTTCAGCGAAGTGAGTAGGTAGTCCACTGATAAAGCGTTCTTTCCAATAATCATTATTGCAGTCAGATCTTATCATGACTTTGTTTAGAAACATATCCTTATACCATCTAAAGTCTGTCAATTTTTTGCAGTACAAATTATTTAAAATCTCAAGACTTCTATCTTGGAAAAGTCTTG
Organism: Solanum pinnatisectum; assembly: GCA_035578085.1. NCBI lineage: Eukaryota > Viridiplantae > Streptophyta > Magnoliopsida > Solanales > Solanaceae > Solanum > Solanum pinnatisectum. Next base: position 97,072 of record JAWPEI010000074.1, on the reverse strand, counting down.
GTTCTCCCACAAAATGCTTTGCTATGCTATAAAGTAAAGTAGCAGTAGCATCTTCATAAAATACTTCCGAAGAGGTGTTTTCTCCATCTTCCGTTTTGACAACCACTCTGGTAGTTACCGCATAAAGAATATCATTCCTATTTTGATCAGTGAGGCAATTATCCCACCAATTTTTTAGAGTTCCTGTGAACCCGACAATAATCATGTTAGCCGCTTCCTTATCACCTGCATTCTTCATTTTGTATGCAGTGATATTTATTCCCATTTCCCGGAGTTTGGCATAAATCAGTCCTTCTTCCATTCCATCTATGTTCCATTCAGTTAGACTAGAGCCATCTGCAGATGACGATGGGTGGAGAACATTTTCTTCAAACTGTACATCTGGGAAGGGAGGTCTGGAATAATAATTCCTTTTATTAGGGTGTCTTTCTAATAGAGTTCTAAGCTTATCACCTTGGGTAATGTTGAGCCTAGATAATTGTTCATTTATCCTGTCAAGCAGTTCATTGGAACAGTTAAATTCTTTGGCTAATTTAGGGAAGTTTTCCTTGGAGAACTCAGGAATCTTAAAAATAGGAGTTTCAATTTGAGGGCTGATTTTAGAAGAGCTAGGTTTATCCCCTATCTGACTAATTCCTTTGAAACTACTCCCTTTATGTTCTTTTATTTGCTGAGAGAAAACATGGAGAATTTTGTTGGTATAATTGTTTTGTTCTAGAATTCACCTGTTATAAAAGTCGATTCCTTATCAATGGGTTTTTTAAAGGTGGCAGCTTTTAGGATTTCTTTTCTATAGAGGATGCTAAGTCCCTCAAGAGGAGGAGTAACACTTTCTATCACCTGTTCTTTGGTGTACCATTTGTTGATAAGGACCTGAAGAGATGCCTGCTTATCATCAATTTGCCTAGAGGATTCAAACCATTTGAAAAATTTGACTTCAGTTTTGAATCTTTTCATATCTTTAAACCACTTCTCTCTGAATGAGATTCTTTACGCTAAGGTGTAGGTAGCCTTATACCATTCTACCTTCTGCTTATGCTCTGGAAATTTCTACCAGACATTTAATTTCTTTTTGTTGGGTACGAGTTCCTCATCAAAAGTAAGCACTCCGATGGAATCTTTCCTTCCATGAATAGGTTTCATGTCACTGGCAGTGGGGCTCCCCAAAGTTTCTTCTTTGGTCAGATTGTTCAGGTTGCCCTGATTGGCTTATGAAATCATCCTCCCGGGGATGAAAAGAAGAAGGTTTGGTTGAAGACATTCTTCTACTTGAAGAAGCTTGGCTAAACGAGCTGGATCTTAAAAATTTAAGATTTATGGATCAAGTTCACTGTTGAACTAGGCTGGAAAAGGCCAAGCTTTTCCAGCAGTCTATTGAATAGTATGCCTGCTGCATAAGATACACCGGAAACCTCCATCAGGAAATTGAATAACCCTGTCTATCTGAGATGTCTCAGGTTGAATAGGTGAAGGGTTAGTAATAGATTCGAATTTCCACTCTTCATTCGTAAGAATATCACTCCAATTGAGGAGTCTGGGAACGAAAGTAGTACTGTGCTCTTGATTTGCTTCCATGAGCATAGTAACTCCTTTAATACTAGATGGTATAGCCTTTGGGGCTATAGTAGTTTTCATTAGCTTGTAATATACCCGATATATTATAGCTATTTCTCTGGTATCTATTTTACTATTCATGTTCTTAGTTTTGACATTAAGTGTCATAGTGTCAATAACATTGGGATCATGAAAATCTACAGAAAAATTTGGATAACAGTTGAAATAAACTGGTCCATAGGCAAGATTACTTTCTAATACTCCTAGCAGAGAATCTTCAAAATTAAGAAGTCTGTCATCCTCCTCCTCCTCCTCCTCCTTCTTATTTGGTTTTTACTTCGGGAATAATCCCGCCCTCGAAGCCAAAAATTTTCTGGGGTTTTTCTTGTTTCTAGTTTCCCTATAGACTACCAGGCTATAACTAGGCAATTTAGGATAATCCTCTTCGCTAGGATATCCATTGCCTACCCCCGGGTCAACCCAATGAGGTACACCTAAAATGTATTCACGTAATTTTCACACTATAATTATGCACATCCCCAGGATACACCCAGACACTCACACGGTTATTAGTTGGTCGCAACGCACGTCCAGGTTCCGTTTACAAACCCCATCATAGATTATCTAGACTCTTGCACTGAACTTAGTTATGACCTTTCTTTTTACAATGAGTTTTACGATACTCAAGCAGTCACAACTTGCATAATTTCAACAATTCGGCCAATATATTGCACATATCAAAGTTCAGACACGCATTTATCGTGCACATAATCATATCATCACATCTACAACTTTCACATTCACAGTTAATTTAGACAACTAAAAACACACATTCACAGTTTCAAGTTACAACTCACAGACAAGTCCAATTTCTTAATTAGTTCATTCCATAGATGACCACTACTGGTCATCCATACGTTTATGCAGCCCCTAGGGCCAAATACCAATTGGAATCGTCTCAGTTCCAGTTTACCTTGCTCGCATCCCTTCAGCCGTAACCAACGTGCCTAGCTCACTTTATTGAGATATCAATTGAAATTGGGAGATACCAATTGGATTCAACTCATATCACAAGCAACACTCGCACGAAATGAGAGAAAAGATGGGACAATCTTCCTAGAATGCTTCATAGCTTCCTGAAGATTAGATGTGGATATCAACACACCCATCATCATGAGTCTACTGCACATTTGCTCCTGTATGGGGAGATCGGTAACCTAGGCTCTGATACAAATTTGTCACGACCCAACCCGCCGGGCCGTGCGGGCACTTATTCTAACACCTAAGTAGGAGAACCCTCAATCCCAAACGTTTTAAAAATGCAGAAATTTAGGAAAACTAATAAATAAAAGAAATTCATGTAGATTTCTATAAAATAAGAGTTTTAAATAGTCAGAGTTAAGACTTGTAAAGTAATTAACACCCCCATGGATCTAATCTAAACAGGTACAAGAGCTACTAAGATTTTCAAGGTATAGCATAACTTGACATAGTTGATACGTCCAAACTTACACCTCAATTAATATGTATAAATGGCCTAAGTCAATTTATAGAACTCAACGTGAGTTGAGGTCGATCCCACAGAGAATTTCTTTACAGAAATGATTTCACTGTCGCGTTTATTTGAATGTCGTTATTATTTCCTAAAGAAACATTTACGGAAAGTAAAATGGGTTAGCTGTAAAGCTCTAGTAACCAAGATTGTTAACTAAGATCTAATTTAACAATTAACAGAATCTCAATTCTAAAGTTGTTTGAAACTAGGATTGTGTTCCCCATAACGTTGCATCTAATGTTCTTTCGTAGTTGAGATTTAGGTAATTTATCTCTACAAAATACATGCGAGCTAAATATATTTGATACTTCTCAGTCTAATCAGATAATTTTCACTCAAGTCCTCTTGGTCCCAGAGTTTTATAAGTTTTACCCTCGCTTACAACAATGTAAAAGTTCTTTTCTCTCAAACTCAAACTTTGACTCCATTTCTTCAGGTCAATTTAGCTTTTTCCTAACTATCATTTTTCTCTCAAACAAATGACAGATACAGGGTCACTCTAATGCGTGCACTCATTAGAATACATGAATAACAAAATCTAAATTATAATTCGCAAATATAAATCGCCTTTCACTTGTTTACGAAATTACACATAGATATACGTCACAGATCCCACAATCCCAATTGTGGTATTTAACCACTCATGATTTCACGTAAACATATAGAAGTATATGATGAAAACATGACAAGAAATACTTTCAAAAATAAGCAAATCGATAAGCATTTGATAATTCAAGAACCGAAAATCCAACTTTCAAACTTGATTCGATGTTAGTGTCGAAAACAAAAAGCTAAGAATATTTCAAACTCCATTCTTCATTCCATATAAGTTGAGATAAAAACTAAAAAAGACCTAATTAATTCAAATAATATGTTTTAAAAAGAGTCCTACTCGAAGTAGGACTGAATTATTGAATACTTCATGAAGGCCACCACGATCTGTCAAGGGCTTCATGGTCCGTGAAGCCCTTCGTGGTCTTCAATTGGAATTCTCCAAGCTTGGGTCTTCAATGCTTGTACATTGTAAATGCATTACGGACAAGACCACATATCGTGATAGTGACCATGGTCCGTATACATGCTCGTGGTCTTTACTTGGTCAATTCAATTTTCAGCTTTTTCAACTTGTTCACTAGATCACCTTCACGATCACCACCATGGGCCATTATGGAGACCACGGCCCGTGAGGCCTTTCATGGTGTTCACTTGAGGTTCCTTTGCACTTTATCTCCCCAAGACCCAAACACTGGTTCCACTGCACGGACGCTACCATGGACCGTTGTGATGACCATGACCTGTGAAAGCGTCCGTGGTCTTTACTTGAGATCCACCAATATGTTATCTTCAATGCCCTCTCACTGATTCCAATTCACGACCCCTTTCATGATCAGTCATGATCTTCACGTATTGTCAAGGCATCCGTGATCTTCACTTGGTTCCATACATTTTCACCTTACATTTTCTTCTCTTCTTTCTTCTTTCATGTCTGCATGTTTTACCTGTACAAACACTACCAAACACATCATATCCAAATAAATACACTCGATTCTAGAATTAAACCTTTTTCAAGAATCAAATGTGCCAAGATTTCACAGCACATCAACATCCTTAACTTAGAACTATTACTTGTCCTCAAGTGATGACAAAACAATTCATTTAGTCCTCAAATAATTCGAACACTTTTAAAACTATGCAGCAACCATCTCAAACACAATTTGTATCCAAAACCATCAATCTAACATGCAAGGATCAATCTATGACATCTCATTTTTCATAGTCGACCATGCTTATACTTGTGAACTATCATCTAACACAATCTACTCTCAAATGCAATCACTTGTCCTCACACCAAAGAAGTCCCTCACTCATGATAATTGGGACTAAGTGCTATGCTCACACTCTTAAATAACTTCTAACACTAACAAGACAATAGGCCTGCCCTTGCTTTCTACGCTCTATGTTTCAAATACTAGGAATAGGATCAATGTAGGACTTTATCGGTTTGTAACATAGGCTCAGGCTAGGGAATGGATATTTGGGTTTGTGAGTGCCTAATCCATTGGTTCTCCAAAGTTTCGTTTGCACACAACTCTTTCTGAATGATTCCTTATTTTTCTTCATTTCAAAACATCCATGTAGCCATTTTATCTTTTTCTTTTTCTTTTCTTTTTCGTTTCTTTTCATATCTTTTTTTTCCTTTTTATTTATTTTTGTGCTTTCAGCTAGCTGGTTGAACCTTCTTTTTCACTTCTTCTTTCTGCTTGGGTTGCAATCACCCTCAACTTAGGCTTTTGGCTTGAGTTGTGACATCGTATCTTCAGAGATCCAGTGATATGATATTTAATGGGTAAGAACAAAAACTGATTTTTAGGCTCAAATCGGGTTCAAGTGATTAGCTTTTTATTTGGTTGTTTTATTTTTGGCTTTTTAATGGCTTAGCAAAAATGTCCTACCGATCCTTTCCTATTCGATTCTTTTCAGATTTAAGCAAGACTACTCGGGCAAGTTCTAATTTCTGCTATTAGCGTTAGACTTCAATCAAACCTCACACACACACATGACACATGACTACATTTTCCAGTTTCTTGGTTCACTAATTTTTTCATCAGATTGGCAATGTTCAACATGTAAGTATCTAAGATGTCATTTAAAGATCCTAACAGTCAAATTTCAGATTAAGGTCCTCATTTCTCACAAAAAAATAGTTGCTGCACAGCCCAACACACGTACTTCAAAATTCCATCAGAAACACAAACTTACTAATCACAATATTTCAAACAAACACAGAGTCAACCTCCATTTATTCTAACAGCTAAAATGGCATGTTGCTCACCACCCCTTCCCCAAACAAAAAGACTTTGCCCTCAAAGTCAATGAAGAAAAACAAAACAAGGCTATGCGAAGGGGTTATACCTACGACGCTCTAGGCACCGGTATTCAGATCAGCGTCAGCACCCTTAGCAATAGGTGCACTCTTAGAAATTAGCACAGGATCAGGTTGGCTACCAATCACTGGAACAGGTGCTCCTCTACTAGAAGCGCCAGCTAACACTGTATCTCGCCATTGTTGAGCAAGTGCTTCTTTTTCTCTGGCTTCCTTCTTCGATTCCCTACGGGATTTCTTTTGCCGTCTTTCTTCCTCTTTGGACAGGTCATCGACAGCTCCTAACTAGATTCCTCAACTTTTTTCTTCCTCTTGCCTGATTTACTTGTAGGGAGTTCGCCACAAAGATCGTCAAGGGACTGAGTGATAGGGTGCTCACTGAATATCTTCATCAATGACTCTGGCATGACGGTAGTAGGCACCTGTACCGGTTTCTTAGCCACTTGAGCTCGCATCTCAGCCAACTGCTGCTTAAAGTCTTTAGTATTGCTTGAACCAGCAGCCTGTAACTACGCTTGGACGTGGGACTCCAAGCCATCCATCATGTTTTTTAAAATAGTAAGCTTCTTCTGTATTTCATCTTTTACGCACTTCTCCACAGCTAAACATCGTGCTCTATGAGCTGGGGCATTTAGTGGACAATTTGGTCGACCAAAGTCTTGGTCTGTCGCTAATCTGCAACTAAATTTTCAAGGAGAGTAGTTGGATGAATGATGTAAGTACCTGTAGCCTGGGAGGTTGAAGATGGTGGCAATAATGGTGCCTCCGAAGCTGGCTGTGATAACTCACCCTACTCAGTTTTGCCTACAACCTGTGGGATGACTACTGGTGTATGAGGTACTACCGCTAATAGTCCCACTGCTCCTGATTTTCTCCTAAAAAAGAGGATTGTTAACATCCTGGATTTTGGAAGCTACAGTTATCTTGGATGCCTCAACCGGTTTATCCACCAACTTAGTTGGAGGAATGTTCGCCTGCAAACAAAGTTTCCCTATCATATAGGGAAACGACAAGCCTACTCGCAGCGCTCTATCTCGCATTTCCATGGCGATGATCCGACCCATATTCACAAGGTAACCGGCTGTGAGGCAGGCAACCAATGATGCTAGTGATAGAGAAAGTGTATTACCATTTGTTGTGGGTGACAACTGGACCACTAGACCTTGGCCGGGAAGGTAAAGGACACCCTTGTAATCGGCACATGTGGATCAGACACCGATGCTATCACTTCTCTTTCTATGGCAATGTAACTTGTAATCCATCACTTGATGCGCTCTCGCTTAGTAGGATCCTCCATCTCCAATTCACTCGTGACAATATGGTGTTTTCCTTCAAATAGTCCTACAGAAGCTGGCACTGTATACTCTGGGCCATATAGCATCCTATTGATTGTCTCCTCAGAGATATTCGCGATCTTTCCACATACATTGATTGTATCTAAAGGATCCAATGTGGCTCCAAGTGCCTTCTGTTCTCTTTTTGTTGTTTCAGTTTCCATAGCAATGTTCATTAGAGTGGCTACGTAAATAGCATAGAACTCTCGAGGTAGGCGGCCAATGTATTCCCCAGGAGTATTGTTCATCCATTCAAACTGGTAATGTTGGAACAGTCTGGAAATATCTGGAAATGCTTGGATGTCTGCCATCACTACCCTAATCTCAGGCATGAGTGGTCTCTTTCTAAATCCCCCTGACTTGTTAATGATTCCATTATTGAAGAAATCTTCTGACCTGTTCACCGTCCACATAGATTTGAGACAATCAATCAGCTGCTATCACACCACTGGGTCAAATTCATGGAGGTGAACATATTGGACCATTGTATCATATAGAGTCACCTCATCACCCCCCTCTTCGGCACCTGCCTCCATCTGAGCTCCAGTTGCAGCCTCTAGTCCTACTACAGGTGGAGATGTGGTTGCATCTTCCTCAGAGCCGCTTTCAGACTCCCATCATCAGAATGGCTACCCAAACTAGAATCAGATTGACTTTTCGATTCCTCACCGCTATCGAAACTACTACCTCCCTCTTCAGACTAGGGAGGAGTGTCCTAGAGAATGGCCCTTTTTGTCTATGATCTAGTAGTTCAAGGGGAGTATTCCTCAATGGTGGTATGTATATGCACCTTGAAACTACTAGACTCTGAAGCGTTATGACCTTCCAATTGAGAAGCAGTATGGGAGGAATGTTTGGTTGCGTTCTTTTTGCGGGGAGCCATAGTACCTGATAAATACAACAACCCATTAGGATGCAAAATAGTGAAATGACAAACTATCGGGTACTCAGACTTCCCCTGTGTAATTACAATGTGATGCCTTGCCTTAAGAATGCATCACCCAATCTATCATTGGGAAGGGCCACAGAATCAAAATATAGAAAAGAACTAAAACTACAGAAAGAAAAACTATATTTTTTATATGTACGGGAGACAAGACTGGTCGTGGTGGATACCACGGTTCGTGAAGACCCTCGTGAACATCAGTTGGTGACTTGACTATATGGGCCAGTGTATTGGAATGGATTACGGACGGCTTCATGATCCGTGGAGTGAACCACGATTCGTGAAGACCATTGTGATCCTACCCAGTGTACTTCTCTTTTGCCAAGTGTGGTCCACGAGGGGTTTCACGACCCGTAGTTGATTCCACGGTCCGTGAAGCCCATCGTGGACTTATACTTGGCTCTTTTTTAATACTCTTTCCTTCCAACAACAACCTATGCCCAATTCCACCTCCTCAGGATGTTACAAAATCTATAGCACGTGAGTTCAACCAATCTACCACATATATCAATCGTCATTTAAATCAAACACAATTGCGAACTAACTGTGATAATACCCACATGCACATGAATGTGATCTCGCCCTTTCAAGAGTTTTATTTACACAATTCATTAAGGCATACATGTTTGGAAACCCTTTGAACTCAACTTTACATGAATGTCAACATTTAACACTAATTGCCCCCCAAGTTCATCATACCCAAGCACAAGAATCATCAAATTAACCCAATTCAAACTAACCCACATAACATCAAAGCCAATTTAAACAAAACCCACAGCAATTCATCAGACCCTATAAGTAAATACCATCAAAGATTAGTTCTCACACAATGCTACTCAAATTCGATCAAATAGAAATAGGTTTAACTTGTCTCTGGATAAGATTAAACTTATAACAAGTTAGTATAGGAACTTCAAATTTGAGTCAAATTTTTCAGCAAAAGAATTTAGAACACTGCACACTGATTCTCTTCTACTAGGATCTTAGGGTTTTGAATTTCAGATTGAAGTAGGGGTTAAGGGAATGTAATGGGTGTTTTGAAGTGCTTTTAACCATTACAAGTGAGGAAGAAGAGGAAAAATTGTGACCTTTGGCGCTTTATGAATAAAAAGAAAACTATTGACTTCATTAAAGTATACGCGGGTCGGGTCGGGTCTCACTGAGTCTGGATTAGGGACGATGGACCGTGAAGTAGCACGTGAAGGGCACCATGGTCCGTGAACATGACTTGAACAAACACTTACCTAAGGTTCTCGAGAGGCTAGATAGTCAGTACAAATCTTGACGGACCGTGAACCTTTTCGTGAATCCTTCCATGAACCACTTTATGGCAATTTCCAGTAGCCTTCTTTGGTTGCTGTTGAGGATGACGGGCTATGAAGTTGCCCGTGGGACTGTTTGTGAAGAGCTGTCCGCACCTAGTTCTTGCAAATCTTAGTCCAAATCCTTCCTACACGCATCAACACACAATGACTCTATAAAAGCAACGAAAAATTAGAAAAAAGGAAACTACCTATTACAATTACAATCTTGGGTTGCCTCCCAAGCAGCGCACAATTTAACGTCGTGGTGCAACACAGGTTACGTGATTACTCAAACTTCATCAAGCTTACATTCCTCCACTATTTTCACTTCTTCAGGGACACCCAAGTATGCCTTGATTCACTGGCCATTTGCCTTAAACCTCTGACCCTTGTCATTCTCAAGTTCAATAGCACCCGACTGAAACACCTTAGTTACCTTAAAAGGCCCATACCATTTGGATCTCAACTTCCCTAGAAACAAATGAAATCTAGAGTTGAAAAGCAACACTAAGTCACCAGCAGTGAAGGTTCTTTTCTCGATATGCTTATCATGATACAACTTCATCCTTTCTTTGTAAAGTGCAGACCTCTCATATGCTCTCAACCGGAACTAATCCATCTCATTGATCTGATCCAGTCTCAGGTTTGCCATTTCACTCAATCTAAGGTTTAGCTTCTTCAAAGCCCAGAGTGCCTTATGCTCAAGTTCAACCGGAAAATGACATGCCATTCCAAAGACCAATTGATATGGAGACATACCAATAGGCATCTTTCAAGCTGTCCGATATGCCCAAAGAGCATCATCTAACTTTCGTGCCTAATTTGTCCTGTTGGCATTCACTGTTTTTGCCAGAATCGCCTTTATTTCTCTATTGGACACCTCTACTTGGCCACTGGTCTTGTGGGTGATAAGGTGTTGCCACCTTGTGCTGTTTAACCCCATATTTGGCCAGAAGTGCACTGAATACCTTGTTGCAAAAATGGGAACCGCCATCATTGATTATAGCTCTGGGTGTGCCAAACCTTGAGAATATATTCTTATTTAGAAAGCCAGGAACACTCTTGCCATCATTCTCAGGCAAAGCAATTGCCTCAACCCATTTGGACACATAGTCCACTGCCACCAATATATACTTCTGCCCATGGGAGCTCACAAATGGGCCCATGAAATCAACTCTCCACACATCAAATAGCTACACCTCCAGAATAGGTGTCATGGGTAACTCGTGGCGCCGAGAGATTGCTCCTTGCCGTTAGCACACATCCTAACTCCTCACTATATCCATTGCATCCTGATGAATTGTAGGCCAAGTTAAGTACCTTATCGCTGTCCGAAGGCCTCCACGATGGCCACCCACTGGAGAAGAGTGACATGCCTCTAGAATGTGCAACATCTCAGCTTCAGGGATGCATCACCTAATGATATTATCAGCACACACCCTGTACAAATAGGGTTCATCCTAAAAATACTTACCCACATCATGCAGGAACCTCTTCCTTTGCTGAAATGTCAGCCCCTCAGGCATCAAGTCACTAACAAGAAAGTTAGCAAAATCAGCAGATCAAAGAAAAAGATCAAGAGTTGCAGCCAATACCTGCTTATCCAGGAACAAATCATTGATTTCTAGCTTACATTCCTCTTTCTTTTCAGCCTCCAACCTAGAAAGGTGATCAACCACCTGGTTTTCACAACATTTTCTATCCTTAACCTCAAAATCAAACTCTTGAAGTAGCAAACCCATCTGATCAATCTTGGCTTGGCATCTTTCTTGGCCATGATGTATCTTAGAGCTGCATGATCTGTGTGGACTATCACTCTAGTACCTGGCAAGTAACCTCTGAATTTCTCGAAAGCATACAACACAACCAATAGTTCCCGTTCAGTAATTGTGTAGTTTCAATGTGCCCCATTTAGTGACTTACTAGCATAGTAAATCGGATGAAACATCTTGTTGCGCTTCTGCCCCAACACAACTCCTAAGGCAGTACCACTAGCGTCACACATTACCTTAAATAGCTTAGCCCAATCTGGGCCAATGATCATTGGGGCAAAAATCAGCTTCTCTTTCAAGCATTCAAAATCTTTTAGACATGCCTCATCAAAATCAAATTTCACCTCCTTCTCCAAAAGCTTGCCAAGGGGTGTGAAATTTTTGAGAAGTCCTTGATGAAACACATATAAAACTCGGCATGTCCTAAGAAGCTTCGAACACCTTTCATAGAGATAGGTGGAGGAAACTTTTCAATCACCTCAATTTTGGCTTTGTCAACCTCTAATCCCTTTTGTGACACCTTATGACCAAGGACTATGCCTTCCTTGAACATGAATGGCACTTCTCCCAATTCAGTACTAGATTGGCGTCCTCACATCTCTGTAAAGCCCTGCTAAGATTGAGCAATCAGTCATCAAAAGTATAACCTACCACTGAAAAGTCATCCATGAATACCTCCAGAGTGTCCTCCACCATGTTCAAGAAGATAGACATTATACACCTCAGGAAAGTTACTGGTTCATTACATAGTCCAAATGGTATGCATTTAAATGCAAAGGTGCCATAAGGACATATAAATGTTGTCTTTTCCTGATCTTTATTAGCAATTGATATATGGTTGTAGCCAGAGTATCCATATAAAAAATAGTACCACCCTTTTCCAGCTTACCTGTCAAGCATCTGGTCCATGAATGGCATTGGGAAGTGATCCTTTAAGGTCCACTTGTTCAACTTTCTGTAGTCTATGCACACTCGTCATCGAGTGACTGGTTTTTGCAGGACCAACTCATTCTTTGCGTTCGCAACCACTGTCATACCACCCCTTTTTGCCACACATTGCACTGTGCTAACCCAATGACTATCAGAAATGGGGTACACCACCCCAATATCTAACCACTTGATGATCTCTTTTTTGAATACCTCTTGCATTGGTGGATTAAACCTCCTCTGATGTTCAATGCTTAGGCTGCAGTCCTTTTTAAGTTGGATTTTATAATTGCATATACCCATAGGTATCCCGATGATGTCAGCAATGGTCCACCTAATAGCCCTTTTGTACCTTATCGACACTTTGATCACAGCTTGAACCTATTCATTATTCAAATATGCAGCCAAGATCATATGTAAAGTGTTCTTAGTGCCCAAAAATACATACCTGAGGTGACTGGGTAATTGTTTCAGTTCCAACACTGGTGGCTCCTCAATGGATGGTTTTGCTGGAGGACTTGGCGTATTTTTAAAATCCAGGTCCAGTTTCTTTAGAGCATAAGAGTGTGTTCCTATGCCCTGTAAAGCATTCACGGTCTCCACATAGTCGGTCCAGAAGTCAGCTTCAAAGTTTATCAACACAACTGCTAATGTTTCAACAGCCTTCTTCATCAAAGGACTCTATTGTAGACACAACATTCATGCCATGCAGCTGTTTTATTGACCTACAAATTTTAAACTTTACCTCTTTCTTGTTAAGTTTGAATTTCAGCTCTCCACTTTCAACATCTACCAATGCTCATCCTGTGGCCAGAAATGGTCTACCCAAAATTATGGGAACCTCAAAATCCACTTTGCAATCCAAGATCACTAAGTCTGCTGGAAAGATGAAAGTGCCCACTTTTATGAGCACATCACATAAGATGCCCACATGTCTCTTCACCAACCTATTTGCCATCATCAACCTCATTGTTGTAGGTTTTGGAACTCCTAACCCTAGTTGCTTGTAGATGGCCAGCAGCATCAAGTTTATACTGGACCCTAAGTCACATAAGGCCTTTGTAAATTTGATTGATCCAATGGTGCACAGTGTGGTGAATGCACCCTGATCCTCCTTGTTGTATACTAGAGATCTGTTAGCAATAGCACTGCAGTGATGAACATTGTAAGTAAAATCAATACTTACCGCTCTTTTTTTCGTGACCAAGTCCTTCATGAACTTGGAATATCTTGGCATCTGCTCTAGCGCTTCCACCAATGGTATGTTCACTGATAGCTGTCTCAGCATAGTGATGAACTTAACAAATTTCCCATCTTTGGCTTTCTTTTGAAGCCTTTAAGGGAAAGGGGGAGGTGATCTTGGTATCTGTTGTAGAGGCATGGTTCCCTCAACCCCTTTTTCCTTTGTTCCTGCTAGTTTCGCTATTGGTTAAGCATCCTCTAAGTCATCTACCTATTCACCTTCAGTCTCCTCTCTTCCAGTTTGCTCCAGCACCTGTTCATTCTCAGTACATGCATAAATTGGGTCATTAAGCAACTTACCACTCTTGATGGCGATAGCCATGCAATGCCCGTCCTTCTTATGATTTTGAATAGTATCACTAGGTAGGGACCCATTCTTCCTTTGGTTTAGTGATGCTGAAAGCTACCCCAACTGCTACTCTATTTGCTTGATGGAGGTGGTGTGAGAGTCTACAAGTTGACTCATACTAGAGAAATCACCTTTTATCTCCTTCACCCCTATATCAGTTTACTCAACTTTTTGGAGCACCTTAGCCAACATGTCTTCCAGCTTAGACCTGCTGGAACTACCACTTGCCCGGTCTCTATTATCTGGGAACACATACACACCACTGCGATCATTTCTATACCCATCTCTGTTCTGCCAGTTTCCCTACTCTCTGTTTGCTAGCCTATCATACTGTCCTTCTCTTGAGTAGTTTCGACCTGCATTTTCAGAATTGTAACCTTGGTTTCCCGAGTTATAATTTCGGAAACCTCCTTAGTTACCCAAGTATTTCACCTCCTCATCTAGATTGATGTCCTGATCTTCATACCTGTTTGAAAGTCTTACAATATTTACCTTTTCAGAACTTGCGACAATATGTTTCGTGAGTAGATCTATCTGAGTCATCATGTGTGCCATGTCATGATCCCTTTCTTCTTCTCTTTTCCTTTGTTCAGCTGAGAGTTCAAAAATGAACCTAAGATCTCCTACTTCTGCATCCCTGGTGTACCATGCCCTATTATTCTTAGACACATCGTCCATCAACTGCATGTTCTCTGAGAATGGCTTTCTCATGAATGATCCTCCACACACTACATTAGCAATAGGTTTAGTAACATAATTCAAAGATATATAGAAAGCTTATTTTAGATGTCTCTCAGTAAGACCATGGTTTGGACACTTCTTCAGCTTTTGGCTGAATCTCCACCAGGTGTGATGCATCGCTTTTCTTGGTAACTGCTTATGGGCACTTATCTCATCCTTCATCTGTAGCTCTTTTTATTTCAAAAAGAATCGTTCCAGGAAGGCCTCCTTCAGCTTAGTCCAAGTCCTGATTGAGTCATTAGGCATCTCATTCAACCAATTTGTTGCCTTCTCAGTAAGAGACAATGTAAACAACCTCAATCTCATTGTTGTCTGGCTTACTCCAGGAATTTCTTGCGATTTGCACATCACCACAAAGTTCATCAAATGTTGATTTGCATCATCACCAGCTACACCCCTCAACATACCTTTCAGATTCAGCATTTGAATCATAGTGCTGGTGATTGTGAATTTCACACTTGGAGGTAGTGCAGGTAACACTATTGCTCCTATGGCTCCAGCTCCATCCAAATCCAATTTATCTTCTTCGTACATCAAGTGAGTTGGATGTTGTGCTTCACCCCTAGGTGTTAGTGGTTGGCGGTAGGGAGGAATGATTTCACCAACTGCTATGTTTTCTTCCACCACCCTAGGTGGGTTGTTCACAACATTCTACTGAATACCTCTTGCAGCAGTTTTAGCTTCCAATCCCAGTATTTTCCTCTAAGCCTCTAGTTCTTGTGCATTCACCATTTTGCGGATTATTTTCTGAAGTTCTGGGTCGTAAGGCACGTCTTACACCTATAAACTAGTAGACCATCTAGGGCTTAGTGAGGGCCAAGGCAAGGGGAAAGAGCCAAAGCCAAGGGGGCAAGTCCCAAGCCAAGGCCAAGGCTGCCCAAGCTTGGAAGCACACTGCCTCAAGTCCAGGAGCACTACCACGACTCATGGTGTGGTTCGTGAAGGCAAGGAAGTAGCTCCCTAAAGGCTACTTCACAATGGTTCATCTTTACGAGCCAATTCACGGCTCGTGGTCTTGACCACGACTGGTGGGAAGGCTCGTGAAGAAGCCTTTATTTGTGGGAGGCTAAGACCCCAAGTCCAAGCCACTGCCTAAGGGACCACAGACAGGACTGCGGCTCGTTAGCCCTGTTGTGATGCCTTGCACCATGGCTGCCAAATGAAGGGTCTTTAAGTAAATTTATTTTTAGTTGGTTTTAAATGGGGGTCGTTTTATATGGACTTTATACACATATATAGACTATTTTAAGTCATTAACCTCCCCAACTAAGTCATTTAGAATCAAAACCCCAAAACACTCTCCTCTCAAATAATTCTCTCTCTAGAAAACCTAAGGCTTGAAGAAGAAGATAGAGCTTAAAGCTAAGGTCAAGAACAAAGACTCCATTGTTGAAGGCTTGTGTAGGGCTTTGATTTAAGGTATGTTTAGCTTTTCATCTATGGGTTCTTCCACCCTTAGATTCCCCTAGAATTTCCCCAAATTTGTGAAGAAGAACCCCAATCTAAGCTAGGGTTTCTTCCAATGTGTGGGTTTAGTTGGGTATGACTCCAATTAGTTGGATAATAATTATTTATGGTTAATTAGTGTTGATTCATGATATTATGATGAATTTATTTGAATTCCATGGTTAATACTAGAAATCAAAGCATGTGGGTTTATGCCTTGTGAAGAGAAATTGATGATTCTTGATAGATCTTCTAGAATTGTTATCATGTATAGAACTTGTTTAAGAATAGGAATATGAAATCATGAATTGAACTAGACATATGAATGTATGATAGATCATGAATTGTAATGATTGAATTTGGGACTTTATGATGAATTATGCTTAGAATTTCCTATGACTAAGGCTTGTGGCTAATATGTCTTGTGATCTAGTCTAGTATGATGATTGTGGAGTAAAGCTTGAAAGTAGGGCTTGAAGTCATAATGTTGATCACTAGGGCTTATAGAGTAAGTCTAATATGTTGAGATGGCTTGCATAAAATTGGTATACAACATAGATAGAGTTGTGGTGGAAGGCTTTTACCCACATGGCCTACCTAGAACTATATGAATGCATACATGTAGAATGTGAAAGGTCTTCTCACATAGAATGGCTCTATATTGAAGGGTTAATCACCTAAAATGAGCCAAAGCATGTTAGAATAGAATAACTTGAAGTTGTGACATATGATCCCTTCATGTATAGCTTGTTTAGGTAGCATGAGTTAGGAGTTCTCATGGTAGCTTAGGATTGAGACATCATACTCTCCTAAGGGTAGCTTGGGATTGAGGAATTATACTCTTTTAAGGGTAGCTTGGGATTGAGGAATTATACTCTCCTAAGGTTAGCTTGAATTAACATTTGTAGGATGCTCTTCATGGTAGCTTGCATTAGACTAGGCATGGTAGCCTAGGATTGAGAATCTATACTTTCCTATGGGTAACTTGAACTAGCATTGTTAGAATGCCTTCATGGTAGCATGACTTGGTTAGGCCAAGAACATTTCATGGTAGCTTAGGATTAAGTCATCATACTCTCCTAAGGGTAGCTTAGGGTTGAGGATTCATACTTCCCTAAGGGTAGCATGCATTATATTGAATGGTTGTATGTTAGCTAGGTTGGGGTACTTGTACTCTTCCTTGTATAGCTTGGGTTACATGATAGTGTGTTTTCCCATGGTAGTTAGGTCTAGCCTTGGAGGGTTCTATTCTTTGATAGTCTAGAATGATAAATAGTAAGCATTGAGTAAGATAGCCTAGGAAGTACTTAGCATGAATGGTAGTATGGGATGCCATTCATACATGGCACAAGTATGAATTGAAGCTACTTTTGAAGTGATCTCTTATGTGATGTATACTTAGTTTGGATTGTTGCTATAGTTGCCTTCCATGAAATGATTGACTTAAGTTGATAGTTCCTTGTCTATATGAAGTAGGTCAAGAATGACACCTATAAGTGGAAAGTATGAATATGGTGACTTCAAGGATATGCTTAGTCTGTGTGGTATTATGGGATGCCACCCATGCATTGTACAAGTGTTCTTTGAGGTTACTTAGGAGTATAATGCTCTTATGATATGAAAACCTAAGTCTTGACTATGAATGTGGACTATGTCCAAGAATGACCAAAAAGGGGTACTTAGTTTGGATGGTATTATGGGATGCCGTTCATGTATTGCACAAGTATGCTTTGAGGTAGCTTGTGAAGTAGTTCTTATATGATATGAAAGACTAATGGTGGAAGAATGTTAGTATGAAGGTCTAAGTAAAAACTATGCCATGAACATGATTTATCTCCTATGATCATTACCTATGTCTTGCTTATATTGGAGATTATGCTATGACTATGCTATTACCTCTTATGCTTATGTCTTATGTTGACTAACCATCTTGAGATGCTCTTATGATGTTGTTCTAGCTATCATACTTGGTACATTTTGTACTAACACATACTTTGCCTACATTCTAATCAAATATAGGATTTTGGAGATTGAGTTCCTTTGGAGGCTAGGTTTCTAAGGAGCAAGAAGAGTTGAAGATTTGGTGAGTCCTCATAGCTTTGAGGAGAAACCCATTATTTCCTTTATGTCATTTCTTTATGTTTTAGACTTTTATATGGGCTGCGTCCCAAGACTTTTATTCAATAGTTTAATAGATGGTTTGAGACAAAAGGTGTAGTAAAGACTTCCGCTTGCTTTATGGAAATGTGTTCGATTGTATGGTTTAAAAAAAGTTTTAAATTTTTCATACTTTTCTATTATCTTATGTTATGATATGCTAAGGGCTTATATGCGACCCCTTCGGGGTCATGTACGCCATGTTATGTCTAGGAGGTACCCCTGGATCGTGACAAACTTGGTAATCAGAGCACAGGGTTTATAATGGTTCTAGGTGTAACACCCCAGAAATCTAATGACCTAAGCTAGAGCCTAACTTGTAGTCTAGTGTCCTAAATAGGGTTAACTCGAATATAAGAGTCGTAAAATGACCTCCCTAACTTAGTACTAATGTTTTAGGACCTACACGTCAAGTCATGACCTCCAAGGACCCCCCAAGGGTCCTTGAGGAGGACCCAAGTGAAGGCCCAAAAAGCTGTCAAAAGACAGCATGACCTACTAATAGGCACCCACGAACCGTGGGTGGACCCACACCCCATAGGTGGGGGTTGTGGGTCGAGACTTAGTCTCCCCATTTATCCCCTGGTCCTCCCCCTTCTCTGATGGAAACAACAGATTACTAGTACGTGGCATCACCCCACCTACGGACTGTAGGTGGGGGTTTTGTGGGTCATAGTCGCAAAAGCTGTTAAGTTTCGGCCAAGGGTCAAATAATTTAATTAATTCCTAATTAATTAAGTAGGGTGGGGACAATTATTATTAGTTATTTTAGACCTATATAAATACTTCAAATTCATTAAACTCCACTTAACACCTCATAACTCACAAGACTCAAACATAACCAACTTCCCTCTTAAAATATTCTCTCTCTAAGACTCCATTGAAGAGCAAGGTTAAGGTCAAGCTAGGGGTTCAAGAACCAGCCTTTCTTCTCCAATTTCTTGTGGAAATCAAGCTAAGGTATGTATGATTTTCATTCTTGGGTAGCTATCCCCCAAGAAGCCCCTACAAACTATGTTTTAAGACTTCCAAACACCTAGGGTTTCAGTCTAATCATGGGTCTTCTTCCAAAACAGTTTCAATTGTTTAATTATGGTTTATTGTGATTAATTATAATGATTTATGGTTGTATTAATGGAGCATTGTTGGGTTTTGATGAAAATCTCCCTTGGACCCATGATTTCCCCTTCTTCCCAAATTATGAACTAAGGTGTGACTTGATTGATCATGGAAGCTTGACAATTGATTATGTTTACTTGTATTAAGTTGTTGAATAATGAAATACCTCTATCTAATGTGATAATTCTAGAAGTTAGGGTTGATCTTGATTCCTAGTCTTGAAGGGCAATAACTAGGGTTTGTATATGTTGATGAAGATTATATATGAACTCATGATTCACTTAGATAGTGATGATCCTATGACTATTGTGTAATTGTGGTATTGATGAAAGATTCTTCTTCCCTATACCCTTACACATTATTATGCATGAAGTATGTATGTATGTTTGTGATAAGCTTGTTGGGTTGATTGAAAGGCCAATCTCATAAACACACTATGAATAAGATGTGAAAGGTTTACTCACATGTTGATGATTCTAAGGTTGAAAGGAAATTCTCACCCTATGAATCTATGAGCTATTATGATATTATGTTGGTTTGAGTGCCTAGTGCATTCTTTCATGAATATGAACTTAAGTAAAGACTTAGTACGACTTTTAAAGGGAATTATGCTTAGCACCGAGTGGATATGAGTATGAGATGGGTTCCTTCATGCTAGTAGTTGGGTTCCCAATATGGTGTCTCATGAGATGGAAACCTCTAACGTTAGTAGTTAAGGTTTCTAGAAGCAATCTCCATATCCCATAACTATGTGCCCACATAGGTCTTTAGCTAGTGGATCCACCTAAAAGCTATTATGAAAGTTCTACCTTAGGCAAGTAGGACATCTCTTTTTGGTGTGGGGGTAGAACACCGAATTCCATGTAGCTCACATGTTCTATGTCGGTTAATGCTATTTTTCCCTATATGATATGAAAATGAATTATGATAAGAACATGGACTTTAATTTTGACTTCTTAAGAGGTACTAGTTCATATGAGTGGGGGTATTGGACTTCACTTATGCATTGTACAAGTAGACTTTAAGAGGGGTTATGGTGAGGTTCTTTTATGTTATGATGACTTATGAATTATATATGTAAGGTATGTATGAATGTTAAGGTCGACTTCACTTGTTACAAGTTATGAACATGAATGACTCCTTACTTATGTATGTTGGCTGTGAATAAGACAAAGTAAGATATGTATGTTGTTGGTGGCCTAAATGTGATACTTAGCATTTGGTAGGGTTATGAGATTTTACCTCTGCATTGCACTAGTGTGGCTTTGGGTTGCTTATGTGTTGGTTTGACTTATGTTTCTTCATAAATGTGCATAATGACTTTTAAACTTGATAAATGCATGATTTCAACTAAATGTCCCTTTTTTCATGTTTTAAGGATTATTTGTGCATGGATTCCATACTTAGTACATTATTTGTGCTAACCCATATTTTCTACATTTACTATAAGTGTAAGGTGTGGAGTCTTGTTTGACTTTGGTGTCGATGCCTTGTGTGATGAGCTTACTGTGAACCATGAATGATAACACCTAGAATTTGCCCCGTTGGTCCGGTCGACTAAGTAAGGTGATCTTTTGATATGATCTTAGGCAACTTCGAAGAGTGTGAGCCCATTTGACATATACCTCTTTTGTCGCCTACCTTGTGAGTGTGTGAACCTCTTTTGAACATGCCTTGAACCTTACCATTCTTTGGAAGAAACTTGATGAAAACATGACCTTTCTTAATCCGCTGCCTATAATCCTCTTGAATTGTGGTTGATCGAATAGCCAACTTAGGTCAAAAGCCTAAGTTGGGGGTGTTGTGAAAAGAGAAGGCAATTCAAGAAGTGCAAGAAAATCCCCCTTTAACCCATGGTGTTGAGAAAAATGGAACTCCTCCATATAAAAAAAATGAAAAGAAAAGAAAAAGAAAAAGTTGTGAAATAAAGTTATGAGAAATATAAAAAGAAAGGGGGTTACGAACAATCCATGGAAGTGAATAATGGGATGACTTATGAGCACTAAAGAAAATGATGAAAGAGGAGGAAAAAAAGTGTTGAAAGCACTACACTTCACGAGGATGAAAGTCACTGAGCCTAAATGATCATACATTTGCACTCAGCCCCATTAGAAGCCTTGAAAAAACCTTTTTGATCTTGAGTGACCTGGAACAATTGTTGATTGGAAAATATGGGCAAACCTATGGATGAAAGCATGCATTGTGTTCTTCTTTGTGAGAGTGAGCGTTGTATTTGATTCTGAAACTTTAACTGATTAAACCATTGAGTGTGAATGTGGAATCATTCTTTGTGTGAGGGCATTTGAATACCTTTGTTGAGCTCGTACTTGTATTTGAAGCAAGTATAGTGAGCTTGAGAATATTTGATAATGGTGTGTCACAACTTGAGTCTTTGAGTATACAATTGATCCTTGCATAAGTAAGTTGAGTCTTGATATGTATATTCACGATTGAGTCTTGTGTAGCACTATTTGAGACATCTTTTTTGAACTGCTGAACTTGAGTTTTACTTGAGGACAAGCAGAAGTTTAAGTTAGGGGTATTGATGAGTCCACAAATTGGACACATTTAGGGCTATATTTTGATAGAATTAGTGTCCTCAAATGCATATTTTGTCTCAATATCTGATGTAAATCCTTAAGTTTTAGCTATTTGGAGTTTGAGGCAAAGCATGGATACTACTTGGCAAGAAGGAACAAGGCGGATGAAAAGAACGAAGAAATGAGGGCCTAAAGATCGCCGACCCTAGTTGGCGAGTCACCGATCGGCTTGGAGATCACCTTTTGTTCCAGTGTGCTGAACCCTAAAGGGAAAGATCAAGTTGGCGATGAAATGGAGCAGTTGGAGTGTAGCCGAGTAGTTCCACGAAGCAGTACCATATCGCCCAATGACTAAAAATGCAAAGAGGCTGAATGATAAAGCAGGAAGGTGAAGAAATCGACCAAAAGGCGTATCATCGAGTGTATCGGCGATCTCGACTAACTGCGCCGAATGGTCCTCCACAAGACAAATTTTCAAACACTATAAATGCTTGTTTTTTATTTCTAGCTTGGAATCACTTCTATTATTCGAACTTTTTACACTTTTTGAGAGAGTTTAAGGTTTAAAAGGTTTTGGAGACTTTGTTCTAAGACCTTGAAGATTCAAAGGGTTTCAGCTCCAAGAAATTAGAAGTGGGTCTCAAGGATTCTTCACTATTGACGTGTTTTAAGACTTAATTCTTCATACCCAGTTGATGGAAACTGATATTGGTATAAATTTTAATCTCTTTTACATGTCGAGCTAAAACCCCAATTCTTGGGGTGTGATTTTGTGAATATGGGCTAAATTATCTATTGGATCTTGCTTGTTAATAGTTCATTTGTGGTTTAAATGTAATTTCATTTTGTAGTTGTGTATGAACCTAATGGGATTGTAGTTGCAAATACGATTTCATCTTAGTGTTTTTGGCTTGCTCGAAAGAGAGGTCATAAAACTAAGACTACTAAATTGATAACCGGTGGTATTGGGTCAACATCGGTTCAGCTCGAGAGAGTGAATCCTAGTCCTTCTCCCACATTCAGCTCGAGAGAGTGAATGGGCTAAGGCGGAGGTTGTGCTTAATGTGGCAACTCTGTGTTCGAGAGAAACCGAGTTGATTCGGGGTAAGTTGTTCGAGAGAGAATTTAGCCCCACTATAGTCTAGCCTAGTCACAAATTTTCAATAATTTACTATCAAAATCATGTACCTGATAGTCTAGTTTATCCCGTATTCCTATCACATCCCAAGAATCCCGTCTCCATATCTCGTTTCCTTATATTTTTGCTCTTTTTAGTTGTTAATTAATACAAACCCCCATTGGTAATTGACGCTTGCGTCACCCCTTAGATTTAGGATGTTTTTATTCATTAATATTTATAGTTATGACTAATTAGAACTTGATTTTATTTTTCTATTAATTCTCAAAACCACTCCCTGTGGGAACGATCCCAACCCTTGGTTGGGTTATATCACTACACGCGATCGTTGGCACTTGAACCGAAGTAGTGTCCTGAAACGTGAAGTCACCCACCCTACTCAGGCTAACCCGTACATCCTTTGAAATTTGACAGGTCAGGCCGAGCTAGCCCATTTTTGTGGTGGGCCAAAAAATGGTCAGCCCTTCCCACAAGTACGTGGGATACGGGCTTTGCCGAGCCAGCCCTCTTTTCTTGTAAGTGTATTTTTTATAAATTTTTAAATTAAATTATAATTTTAAAATATTATCATAAATATCGACAAGTCAATAGTACATGGTTTTAGTGTTACTACTTGTTAATCAAATCCAAAAATAAAATTATCTTTATAATATTTATTAAGTTTGATTTCAAGTAAAAGCATCAATAGCTAAATAGAAATATTAACCTACTCCATCTGTCTCAATTTATGTGGCACTTTTCATTTTTTGAGAGTCAAACAGTTTAAGTTTGACCGGCAATTTACGCATGGAATCTTTAAATTTTTAGAAATGAAATTTATACATTTATAAACTACGTAAAAAGTACTATTAGTCACAATAATTAACAATTAAAAATATTTAAAAGATGTATGAAAAAATTATGGTCAAAGATAGACTTGTTTGAATTTCGTAATTCGAAAAGTGTCACATAAATTGGAACGGAGGAAGTAATTGTTTTCCAATGATCATAATAAAACACAAAAACTATGAGAATATTCCATAGGCTACGGCCTATGTAGTGATTCCCTAAAAAATTTAGGGAATTTTTGTTTCATGTTGTACATATTTTATAAACATAATTTGTATTTAAATTGTAATATTTCAAATTTTAAACAAATTTTGAGTTTAGACTCTTGTTATTTTTAATACTATATTTTATTTTTATTTTTTAATTAATTTTTATTTGACCCATGGGCCGACCCTATCCATATTTCTCAAGCCCCACAAATCGGCAGGCTTATTTAGACCGGGCAAAAAAACTCTTTTCTTAAATGGGCTCCAAAAATGGTAGCCCAACCCTATCAAATCACGGGTTAGGCCATACCGGCCCAATGGGCCTAGCACATATTGACGGTTGTAGTATTAGTTAATATAGGAAATATGGAAGGAGTGGATTGCAAATAATAAAGAGTGGCAACTCAAGTCTTAACATAAACAATTGAAAATGGAAAGACTAAAGAACAATTAACTAATTGTCTATGAAGTCTCTAAACTATGAGGAATGTCAAGACAAGAGCCCCTGTCATCATAACAACTGAAAATGCTAAATACAATGTAAAAAAGGGATCCTCCGAAAAGCAAGGAGGCTCACCAACTGACTCTTAGTGCTCGACTGAATCAACGATGCGCTGGATGCTGATCCTGATTACCTGTATTTGCATCATAAAATGATGCAGGTCAAATGACATCAGTACATTAAATGTACGAGCATGCGAGGGGTAAACTAAACTTAACATAAACTTGAACTGAATTCTGAAATAAACACTTACCTCAACTTTACTCAACTCATGGATACTCAACTCAATGCATAAATGAACAACAGTAAAGAGCATTTTATATAAGTATTTAAACAGTAGGTAGCAATTCCATGTATTGAAAAATACAATAACAACTCAATATGTATGTATGTGTGTGTCTATATATATATATATATATATATATATATATATATATATATATGTAATTTTTCTGAAGGAGAACATATACTACACTCTGAAGATAGGCAATATAATACTTTAATAGACTTAACAATAAATCTTAGTGAAAAAAATTCAACAACAAGACAAAACTATAATAAAACTTTTAGAAGAAATAGAGGTAGTGCAAAATAAACAATTTAAAATATTAGATAAATTATAAAAGAATTTAGACTTCTTAAAAGCACAAGAACTAGAAATAGATAGAAAAATCCAATATCTAAATACAAAATTTAATTTAGAAAAAATACCTACTAAAGTAGAAATAGAAAAACTGGTAAAAACTATAATAGAAAAACCTAAAGAATTAGAAATTAAAAATACTCAAGTAGTAACAAAAATCATAGAACAAGTAGAAAAAATAAATACTGAAATTAGTCATTTAAAAGAAATAATTATAAGACTAGAAAAGCTCTCACTTTCATGAGTGAAGAAGACATAAATTATAAAAAGGCATTAGAATACTCAAAAAATTACAATCAAGAACCTATAGGATATTCTTGTTATATTCCCTCTAGCCAAACAGATAAGATAATTCTTAAACAAAATAATACTATAATAGTCTTACTAATATAATTAAATATAAAAGTAGATAAAACACTAAAAGAAAAACAACCTGAACAACAAGTTCATAATAATACAGAAATAGACAAATTAATAAATCAACTTAAAAAAATAGAAATAACCCCTCACCCAGAAAAACAAAAAGTAATTAAAAAACCACAAACATGGACTTTCTTTCAAATAGAAGAACAAACCAAGAAAGTAGACCAAGTTTCTCCGAAAATAGAATAAGCAATAATATAATTTCTAGAATATTATCTAAAAGACACTCAAATATAGAAGAAAATCAAGAATTAAATGAACTCATAGACATAGATAGAGATTTACAAATTTTCCAACAAAATCAACTTAAATTATTAAATCCTAAGACATTATATAATGTAAAGCATTTTTCTAAAGATAATCAATTATACAGACACTATAGAAAAGAACAGATATCAGCAATAAGAGAAGACTTTGCAAACCTAAATTTAGTAAACCCAACTTTCATCAAGACGGTCAAAAATTCCAAAAGTATGTTAATGCATATATGATTAATAATTGTAGGAATAAAAGGATTAACTAGAAAGAATTTAGGATCCAAAGTTCTAATTGTATTATACGATGATAGATGGTCAGATTTAAATAAACCAATAATTGGCTTAACTGAAGTAGACATGACAAATAATGGAGGAATTGTTTATATTAGTCCAGATTTTTTAATTAATCTAAAAGAATTTGGAAAACATATTAAAATAGGAACCCAGACTAAAGGATATGAAGAAATGAATAATGGAAATAATTTATTAATGTGTGTAGGATTCGTTGAAAAAATGACTTTAAGTAGTAACACAAAATTTAAACTCCAAGTAAATGATTTAGTAGAAATAATGGATAATAAAGGAATAAAATTAATAAAACCAATAAAAATAAATCCAGAAGAATATGCAGGATTAGAATGGAATTTAGATAAACTAAGTAAACCCAAAGTATTTGCGCCAGAACAACACTTAATGTATACTAGCTCAAAAGGAGAGACATCGATTAGGTTTACAGACTACAACTACACAAGTCAAAAAGAATTAGATGATAATGAAACTGAAAGTACCATAGAACAGAACAAGAGGAATTTATGAATATAGAATTAATACAAGAAGGATACGAGGTAGAAAGAGCTATAGAAGAAGCAAAAAGACAATACCAAGATAATAGCAATACAGTTTTTAAATGTAGAGGATGTAAAAAAGGTAAAATAGACATAATGGAAACTATAGAACATTTTAGAATATATCAGGAAAGCAATGATAATTTAGCATATAGAACAAGCGAATTAGAAGACATAAATAAAGAAAATGAAGAACAAGAAATCTTATCCATAACTAGTTACAAAGAATTGATGGAAGAAGCAACAAGCTCTCATTGTGCAAGTCCATTCCAAAGAACAATAGCAGCTCCAAATATTGACTATAGTACAAGTAATTTGCCTAGAAAATCATGGGTTAGACATGATCAAGAAATAAAAGATAATATTAGACTAGCAGGGAAAAGAATGCATATAGAAGAATCTATTAGACTACAAGAAGGAGGAAATAAAGGAAAAATATTAAACATAGCAGCACATGATCCACAAATGTGGAATACAGTAATAGACTTATGGAAAGGAATAGTGGTAGCAGATTTCATTAAAAATTATCAAGAAACTGATGCTGAGACTATGTATAGATATTTAGAGACATTTTTAGGAGAATCTTGTAAACCAGTATGGGAATCTTATAAACAAAATTTTCCACAAGAATTCCAAGCACTAATAGAAATAGGACCAAACTCATATAATTTCACTAACAAAATACATGTGTTATTAACAGGAGAAGACCCAAATAGTGGATTAGTGGCATTACAAAGAAATGCTCTAATAAAATTAGAATAGTTAAGTATATCTAATTGGATACATATAAAGAATTTTCTTAAAGATTATTTTTACTATTGTACTATTAGTGGAAATACATTTAATGAAGAATTAGGAAAAAAGTTATTTAATAAGTTGCCAGGAGCATTAGGAAGAGAAATAGAAGAAAGATGGTATAAAAGAGAAGGAGTGATGCAAGACCCTACACTTTTATGGTCGATAGGACAAAAAATAAATCACATAATGAAAATACTAACAAAAAAATGTACTAATATACAAATACAAAAACAATTAAAACAAAACAAAATGAATTTTTGTAAAACAATGATATATACGACCCAAAGTTATGATAAAGAACCTAGTAAACCAAGAAAATATAAGAGAAGACTAGACCATAGCCGAAGGCCATATAGATACAAAAAATACTTCTTAAGAAAATCATCAGCTAGAAAGTCATATTTAAATAGAGATAGACATGTTAGAAAATATAGAAATTATAGGAATTATAAAAATAAATTAGAGTGTTATACTTGTGGAAGTATAGAACAGTTAGCAAATACATACCCAAAAAGGAATAACATGAAAACTAGAAATTCTCAATTAATAGAAGACTTTCAAGAAACCTTATTAAATGTAGATGAATATATGTCAGACACAGAAAGTATATATTCTGTGGTAAGTATAGAGGCCGCAGAGTAAAGAGACATTCAATTAGACACGTCTGATTCAGAGGATGATAATTTAATTAATGAAATAGGATTAGAAAAATTAGAAATAAAAGAAGAAGATTTAAATTATACAATGATGAACATATATCAAGATTGTAATCATGAATTTGAAAGACAAAAAGGAATAGATAGCAATCAATGTAGTATATGTAAATGGTATCCTAGTAAAATAAATAGAGCTACATGTAAAAATTGTTATATGGAAGCATGTATAAATTGTATAGAAAATAAATTAAAACAACAAGTAGCCAAAAAACAAGAACAAGTTCAAACAAAAGACCATGCTACTAATCTAAGACTAATAACCTTAGAAACTAGAATGAATGACTTAGAACAAAGACTAATTACAATAGAAAAAGGAAAACGAAAAATAGATATAGACAATATACAATCACAAGGTACAATACATTTAGATCAAATAGAAAGTGAATTAATGAATATTGAAGAAAATAATACTAGTTTTATATGCAATGAAGATAAAAATTTTGAAACAATAAAAATACTAGTAAGAATAAAAATAAAAGATATAGAAATAGATACTTTAGCATTAGTAGATACAGGTTGTATTAGTTGTCTTCTTAATAAGAAAATAATACCTCAACATATACTACCAACACTAAAGACTTTAAAAGAACCAATAATAGCTATACAAATGGATGGAACATACAACATTTATGATAAATATATAGAAAAAACACAAATAAGCTTTATTAATACATGTAACAAGTTCTACAAACCAACGTATAATATGTATAAAATTTTAGTAAGAGATTTAAATATTAAAACTGATTTAGTATTAGGCTTACAATTCCTTATACAAAATAATGGTAGTTGTTCTTTAAAAAATCTATATGAAGAAGAACAAGAAGAAAATAAAGAAAATACATACATAGAAGACATAGAAAAAGATTATACTTTAATAAATATAGAAACAAAATTTTACAATTTTCAAAAGGGAATAAATACTATATGAACAATAAAACATCCTAAAGACTTAAAAAATATAATAGCAATATTAGATGAAATGAAAATAATAGGAGAAAAGCCTTTAATACATTGGGGAAGTAATAAAATTATGTGTAAATTAGATATAATAAACCCGAAATATACAATAAAGACAGCAACTATAGAAGCAAATAATGAAGACACCGAAGAATTCGGTAAACAGATTAAAGAATTATTAAAATTAGAAGTAATAAGAAGATCTATATCTAAACATAGATCAGCAGCTTTTATGGTTAGAAATCATAGTGAACAAATACGAGGAAAAGCTTATATGGTAATAAATTATAAAAGGTTAAATGACAATACTAGAACAGATGCATATAAATTACAAGACTAAAACAAGTTAATCAATAGAATACAAGGTAAAAAGATATTTAGTAAATTTGATTGTAAATCATGATACTAGCAGATAAAAATGCACCCGAAAAGCATAGAATAGACAGCCTTCACTTGTCCTAAAGGACATTTTGAATGGCTAGCCATGCCTTTTGGTTTAAAAACAGCTCCTCCTATCTTTCAAAGAAAGATGGATGATATGTTCGGAGATTATAAGAATTTTGTATTAGTATATGTAGATGATATTTTAGTATTTAGTAAAAATATACAAGAACATTTAGGATACCTACAAACAGTATTTAGATTATTTGTAAAATACGAAATAATAATTAGTAAAAAGAAAATGGAACTATGTAAGACACATATAAATTTCTTAGGAGTAACTTTAGAAGAAGGAAAGGTGAAATTACAACCACATATAGCTAAAAAAGTATTGGACATGCTAGATAAGCTAGATAATAAAAAAGAATTACAAAAATTTTTAGGATTAGTAAATTATGCGAGAAATTTTATTCAAGACTTTGGAAAAATAGCAGGTCCATTATATGCAAAGACAGGTAGTAAAGGACAAAAACACTTTAATATAGAAGACATTAAATTAGTACAACAAATTAAGGATAAAGTTAAAAATATACCAGACTTACAAATACCCCTAGAGTCAGATTATTTAATAGTTCAAACAGATGGTAGTAAATTAGGATGGGGAGCTATATTAAAATCAAGACCAAATAAATATAGTCCAAAAAATGAAAAAAAAAATATGTGCCTACCAAAGTGGGCAATACAAAAAAAAAGGTAATATGAGTAGTATAAATGCAGAAGTGTTAGCTGTAATATATGGATTAAATAGTTTTAAATTATACATTTTAAACAAAAATAAAGTATTAGTAAGAACAGACTCTGAAGCAATAGTTAAATTCCATGAAAAAATAAATAGTAAAGCTAGTAGTAAACGTAGATGGTTAAACTTTATGGATATAATATCTATATACAATAATATTATTTTTGAATATATTAAAGGAAAAGATAATGATTTAGCAGATAAACTAGGTAGACTACAATTAAAAACTAACTAAATTTTATTTCAGTATGAGACCAAGCATGAGACCAACTGGCCAAACGCCAGAAGACAAAGGCAAGGGCATCGCCCAGCCAGATACATATGCTCAGACATTATTAGGAAGACAAAATTTCAGACCATTAAGCACAACAGACAACTTAATGGAGAGAATTTATTTTGGTAAGTATAATTTAATTTCATATCCTAAGTATAATTTATCATTTAGAGTAGTTCCAGATTGTAATTACACAAGGCTCAACAATGTTTAATAGATAACTTATGAATTGCATACAATAAAAAAGACAAAGTATTTTATAGCAGTTTCTAATGCTTTATGTCAATACTTTTCAGACAAAAATAAAGATAATAAATTTAAATATTATGTAGTTATACATGGTAAAATCAAATGTATTTTTTAAACTTGGATAGAAGTAATAGATTCTATAAATGGGATAAAAAAAATCTGTTTTTTAAAGGTTTTAATAATTTCACTGAAGCTTTAGACTATGCAAGAGGAATACTTGGGCCAAATTATTATATTTCACCAGCCTTTAGACAAAACCCAAACCAAATACCTCAATACAATATCCAAAAAGATTCAGAAAAAATAACATTTTGTGTTCATTGTACATCCATGAGTGAGGGTTTCTAGAGACTCAATGCCAAAAATGAAATCCTTATTCAAGAAAATATGAGACTAGTGAAACAACTAGAGACATTTCAGAGCAAATACTCGCCAAGAACAGACGAAGACATGAGTTCTCCATCTCACTTAAAAATGGATGAGACAGGTGTGTATTCCCCTCTGAATGCTAAAAACTCTACTGTATCGGAGCATGATACAGCTAGTCCAGTTCAAATGGTGACCGATAAAGAACCCGTTGATGGCTGTCATTTTGCCAAAAAGTGATATAGAGGAGTCTTCTTCCTCACGAATGAGATTACCTAAATATTTTCAGAAAGAGTCATTAAGAAAAAATGAAGTATTAAAAAAAAAAATGAAAAATTAGAAAAAATAATCAAACAAACTTTAGAAAAAAAATTTCACAACAAAAGCCAAGACAAACATATTATCAAAGACATTTCCAGGAATGGCTCAGAAGACAGTATTCACAGTCCTTCATTATCGGACGAAGAATAGATAAATAATATTCAAGACTCTCAAGACCCTTATGATAATAATGATTCAGGCATGAGTTTTGATACTATTGCATTACACAATCTAGACACTTAATTTTTTTTATATTCCTTAGACACTTTACTATTTTATACGGATATAATTAAAGCAAAGACAAGGTAAAAATGAAAAAAAGATACAAAATGTCAAGAAGATATGGGCAAGAAAAAAGACAAAAATATAGGAAAGACATGGGAAAGAGGTACACAAATTCAAAAAATAAAATGGTGACAAGAGTGGAGTAGATAGACTTCATCATAGAAACTACGGAAAGGCAATTCAACAATTCAAAAGAAGTACAATTCAAAAGTAGTAAAGTCAAGAATGACATAATAACAAGAAGACAAAGAAGGCATGGGCAAGACATGGGCAAGAAGGTGGAAAATATTCAAGAATGAGATAAATACGGAAGAAGAAATATTAAGTAGTATAAAAAGATACCCACTACGTGTCTTGTAATATTTTAGAGTATTAGGTGGGGATACCCACTAAGTGTCCTGTAAAAATGAGTATGTTGTCACTTTATCACTATCATCTAAAAGAGGAAAAACCTGTTGACAAAACACGTGTCCCTTCAATAATTAAGTCTGTAATATAAGTCAAAAAGATGAAATTAATAATGCATGTGACGATGGGGCCCAATAAGCACCCGACTAGCATTATTAAGGGAATCTTATCTAGTTGTGTCGGCCAACAATAATAGAGGCCACGTAGAGTGTGTGAGAAGACTTGCTTAATTTTTCTATATAAAGACGGAAAGAGGATAAGCAGAGGACAGAATGAAACAGAGTGAGAAAAATCAGAGAGTGAGAAAGTGGAAAACGTAAGAAAATTTTCCAACATTCTTTCCTCCTTACATACTCCCTTATGTACCAAAAATCTTCTATTGTATATTAAAACTTGTGAAATAAAATAAGCGTGTTTGTGTTTTAAAGTTTTTGAAGTTTTTTCAAAGTTCCTCGGGGGTTCCCGAAAAGGAAACCTCTCTCAATTTATCATGTAAGTTTTACGATATTTACTTCCCGAAATTCCCCCCAAAAATATATTATCTTTTTATGTTAAATTTTAAGTTGTTAGTTTAATATTTGTATTTTTCTTAAGTTGTTAGTTTAATGTAAAATTATTGTACATGTGTTAAAAAATTACCCTAAGTATATGTTTAGCTCTTTAACTTCTTAATAACGACTATGGATTAACCTGTAAATTCCTAGGATTCTTGGCCTTTATAGTCCGCTTGATGAAAGAACGAATTTGTTGTCAGATTTTATATCCGGGGTGTTGTTAAAGATGAAGTTGTTAAGAACTCAGGTTAAGAAGAAGAGATGAACAGGGTAAGATAAAAAATAAATAAAAAAAACAACAAAAATATTGGAGAAATTAGGAAATTTAATCGTAAAAACACATAATTTAACTAAGATAAGAGAGGGAGTATTGAGTAGGATTTACAATATATTTGAAACCAACTCTTTAAATATATACTCTTCCACTTACAATATATATTATATTTGTTGTTATTATATTACTATATTAATATATTGGTCAAAAATCATAAGTCATAAGATAAGGTAGACAAATATTACTATATTCCTATATTAATATATTGGTCAAATATTGTATGTTCCATCCATTTGTATAGCTGTTATTGTTTATTAGAAAAATTAATGCAAAATATAATTCGAAGATATAGACAATTAACTCAGTGGCTTATAGAAGAAAAATACCATAACACATACCTTTTAGACAAAGAATTAGAAATAAAACGACAATTAACCGAAGAAGGATCATATTGCGACATAAATTATCTTAATAGGGAATTAAACTATATTCAGCAACAGATTGAAAATTCTAAAGTAAGAATAAGATATTACGAACAAAAACTTAAATATATATTTCGGATAATATACATGATTTTAGAATATATTAAAAGAATAAGATTAGTTTATAGTTAATTATACAACGAAATACAATATAGATTTGAACTTAAAAATACTCTTAAAACATTAGTAGAATATTTAGATTGGACAGAAGAACAATTAGCTAAAGAAAAATCTAGACCATATTTAATTTATTCATTAATAGAAGATACCTATATTATAGACTCATTAGTAGAGCATAAAGATAATCTTACTAAAGAAATAAATAACATTAACTTAGACATAAAATATACTATGAATAGGATAGAATACTATAAAAGAATTAGTAAAGTTAAAAGTTCACTAGGATAGAAAAATAGATCCGTTAAGACATCTTGAATATTTAGATTTAAAAATACATCCCGAAAAGAAATACAGATCATTATACAAAAATAATATTTTAAAGTGTAATTTTCCTGAAGAAGAACATATACTACACTCCGAAGATAAGCAATATAATACTTTAATAGACTTAACAATAAATCTTAGTGAAAAAATTCAACAACAAGACAAAATTATAATAAAACTTTTAGAAGAAATAGAGATAGTACAAAATAAACAATTTAAATTATTAGATAAATTAGAAAAGAATTTAGACTTCTTAAAAGCACAAGAACTAGAAATAGATAGAAAAATTCAATATCTAAATACAAACGTAGAAATAGAAAAACCTAAAGAATTAGAAATTAAAAATACTCAAGTAACGAAAATCATACAACAAGTAGAAAAAATAAATATTGAAATTAGTCATTTAAAAGAAATAATCATAAGACTTGAAAGGATCTCACTCTCATGAGTGAAGAAGACATAAATTATAAAAAAAGCATTAGAATATACAACTAAATTCCATCAAGAGCCTATAGGATATTCCAGTCATACGCCGTCAAGCCAAACAGACAAAGTAATTCTTAAACAAAATAATACAATAATAGCCTTACTAATAGAATTAAACATAAAAATAGATAAAATATTAAAAGAAAAACAACCTGAACAAACTCATAAAAATAATACAGAAATAGATGAATTAATTTTTCAACTTAAGAAAGTAGAAATAACACCTAAACAAGAAAAATATAAATTGACTAGATTACCTCAACAATGGACTTTCTTTCGAATAGGCGAACAGTCCAAGACAGCAGACCCAGCTTCTCAGAAAATAGAATAGGCAATAATATAATTTCTAGAATATTATCTAAAAGACACTCAAATATAGAAGAAAATCAAGAATTAAATGAAATCATAGACATAGATAGAGATTTACAAATTTTCCAACAAAATCAACTTAAATTATTAAATCCTAAGACATTATATAATGTAAAACATTTTTATAATGATAATCAATTATACAGACACTATAGAGAAGAACATATATCAGCAACAGGAGAAGACTTTGCAAACCTAAATTTACTAAACCCAGCTTTCATAAAGATGGTCAAAAATTCCAAAAGTATGTTAATGCATATAGGATTAATAATTGTAGGAATAAAAGGATTAACTAGAAAGAATTTAGGATCCAAAGTTCTAATTGTATTATATGATGATAGATGGTCAGATTTAAATAAATCAATAATTGGCTTAACTGAAGTAGACATGACAAATAATGGAGGAATTGTTTATATTAGTCCAGACTTTTTAATTAATCTAAAAGAATTTGAAAAACATATTAAAATAGGAATCCAGACTAAAGGTTATGAAGAAATGAATAATGAAAATAATTTATTAATGTGTGTAGGACTCATTGGAAAAATGACTTAGTAACACAAAATTTAAATTCCAAGTAAATGATGTAGTAGAAATAATGGGTAATAAAGGAATAAAATTAATAAAATCAATAAAAATAAATCCAAGAGAATATGCAAGATTAGAATGAAATTTAGATAAAATAAGTAAACCCAAAGTATTTGCGCCAGAACAACACTTAATGTATACTAGCTCAAAAGGAGAGACATCGATTAGGTTTACAGACTACAACTACACAAGTCAAAAAGAATTAGATGATAATGAAACTGAAAGTACCATAGAAACAGAACAAGAGGAATTTATGAATATAGAATTAATACAAGAAGGATACGAGGTAGAAAGAGTTATAGAAGAAGCAAAAAGACAATACCAAGATAATAACAATACAATTTTTAAATGTAGAGGATGTAAAAAAGGTAAAATGGAGATAATGAAAATCATAAAATATTTTAGAATATGTCAGGAAAGAAATGATAATTTAGCATATAGAACAAGCGAATTAGAAGACATAAATAAAGAAAATGAAGAACAAGAAACCTTATCCATAACTAGTTACAAAGAATTAATGGAAGAAGCAACAAGCTCTCATAGTGCAAGTCCGTTCCAAAGAACAACAGCAGCTCCAAATATTAACTATAGTACAGGTAATTTGCCTAGAAAATCATGGATTAGACATGATCAAGAAATAAAAGATAATATTAGACCAGTAGAAAAAAAAAGTCTATAAAATAACCTATTAGACTACAAGAAGGAGGAAATAAAGGAAAAATATTAAACATAGCAGCACATGATCCACAAATGTGAAATATGGTAATAGGCTTATGGAAAGGAATAGTGGTAGCAGATTTCATTAAAAATTATCAAGAAACTGATGCTGAGACTATGTATAGATATTTAGAGACATTTTTAGGAGAATCTTGTAAACCAGTATGAGAATCTTATAAACAAACTTTTCCACAAGAATTTCAAGCACTAATAGAAATAGGACCAAACCCATATAATTTTACTAATAAAATACATGTGTTATTAACAAGAGAAAACCCAAATAGTGAATTAGTGGCATTACAAAAAAATGCTCTAATAAAATTAGAACAGTTAAGTATATCTAATTGGATACATATAAAGAATTTTCTTAAAGACTATTTTTACTATTGTACTATTAGTGGAAATACATTTAATGAAGAATTAGAAAAAAAGTTATTTAATAAGTTGTCAGGAGCATTAGGAAGAGAAAGAGATCCGTTAAGACATCTTAAATATTTAAATTTAAAAGTACATCCCGAAAAAAAATACAAATCATTATACAACTAGTAACGTGGAAAACGTAAGAAGATTTTTCAACATCCTTTCCTCCCTACATACTCCCCGATGTACCAAAAATCCTCTATTGTATATTAAAGCTTGTGAAATAAAATAAGCGTGTTTGTGTTTTAAAGTTTTTGAAGTTTTTGAAAAGTCCCTCGGGGGTTTTCGAAAGGGAAACCTCTCTCAGTTTAACATGTAAGTTTTACGATATTTACTTTTCAAAATTCCCCCAAAAAATATATTATCTTTTTATGTTAAATTTTAAGCTGTTAGTTTAATATTTGTATTTTTCTTAAGTTGTTAGTTTAATGTAAAATTATTGTACATGTGTTAAAAAATTACCCTAATTATATGGTTAGCTCATTAAATTCTTAATAACGACTATGGATTAACCTGTAAATTCCTTGGATTCTTGGCCTTTATAGTCCGCTTGATGAAAGGACGAATTTGTTGCCAGAGTTTATTTTCGGGGTGTGGTTAAAGATGAAGTTGTTAAGAACTCAGGTTAAGAAGAAGAGATGAACAGGGTAAGATAAAAAAAAATATATTGGAAAAATTAGAAAATTTAATTGTAAAAACACATGATTTAACTAAGATGAGAGAAGAAGTACTGAGTAGAATTTACAATATATTTGAAACCAACTCTTTAAGTATATATTCTTCCACTTACAATATATATTATATTTGTTGTTATTATATTACTATATTAATATATTGGTCAAAAGTCATAAGTCATAAGGTAAGGTAGACAAATATTACTATATTAATATATTGGTCAAAAGTCATAAGTCATAGGATAAGTCATCAGTCATGAGTCATGGATGTACAATGATCACAAAATATTATTTTTTCTGAATCTTTTTGGATATTGTATTGAGATATTTGGTTTGAATTTTGTCTAAGGGCTGATGAAATATAATAATTTGGCTCAAGTATTCCTCTTGCATAGTCTAAAGCTTCAGTGAAATTATTAAAACCTTTAAAAAGCGAATTTTGTATCCCATTTATAGAAT
The DNA here is from genome assembly GCA_035578085.1 of Solanum pinnatisectum. Lineage (NCBI taxonomy): Eukaryota > Viridiplantae > Streptophyta > Magnoliopsida > Solanales > Solanaceae > Solanum > Solanum pinnatisectum. The sequence continues at coordinate 59,342 of JAWPEI010000074.1, read as the reverse complement.
CTATTACTTCTATCCAAGTTTGTAAAATACATATGGTTTTACCATGTATAACTACATAATATTTAAATTTATTATCTTTATTTTTTTCTGAAAAGTATTGACATAAAGCATTAGAAGCTGCTATAAAATACTTAGTGTCTTTTTTATTGTATGCAATCCATAAGTTATCTATTAAACATTGTAGAGTCTTGTCTAAATTACAATCTGAAACTACTCTAAATGATAAATTATACTTAGGATATGAAATTAAATTATACTTATCAAAATAAATTCTCTCCATTAAGTTGTTTGTTGTGCTTAATGGTCTGAAATTTTGTCTTCCTAATAATGTCTGAGCATATGTATCTGGCTGGGCGATTCCTTTGCCTTTGTCTTCTGGCATTTGGCTAGTTGGTCTCATGCTTGGTCTCATACTGAAATAAAATTTAGTTAGTTTTTAATTGTAGTCTACTTAGTTTATCTGCTAAATCATTATTTTTTCCTTTAATATATTCGAAAATAATATTATTGTATATAGATATTATATCCATAAAGTTTAACCATTTACGTTTATTACTAGCTTTACTATTTATTTTTTTCATGGAATTTAACTATTGTTTCGCAGTCTGTTCTTACTAATACTTTATTTTTGTTTAAAATGTATAATTTCAAACTATTTAATCCATATATTACAGCTAACACTTCTGCATCTATACTACTCATATTATCTTTTTTTTTGTATTGTCCACTTTGGTAGGCACATATTTTTTTCTTTATTTTTTGGACTATATTTATTTAGTCTTGATTTTAATATAGCTCCCGATCCTAACTTCTTACCATCTGTTTGGACTATTAAATAATCTGACTCTAGGGGTATTTGAAAGTCTGGTATATTTTTAACTTTATCCTTAATTTGTTGTACTAATTTAATGTCTTCTATATTAAAGTGTTTTTGTCCTTTACTACATGTCTTTGCATATAATGAACCTGCTATTTTTCCTAAGTTTTGAATAAAATTTCTCGCATAATTTATTAATCCTAAAAATTTTTGTAATTCTTTTTTATTATCTAGCATGTCTAATACTTTTTTAGCTATATGTGGTTGTAATTTCACCTTTCCTTCTTCTAAAGTTACTCCTAAGAAATTTATATGTGTCTTACATAGTTTCATTTTCTTTTTACTAATTATTATTTCGTACTTTACAAATAATCTAAATACTGTCTGTAGGTGTCCTAAATATTCTTGTATATTTTTACTAAGTACTAAAATATCGTCTACATATACTAATACAAAATTCTTATAATCTCCGAACATATCATCCATCTTTCTTTGGAAGATAGGAGGAGCTGTTTTTAAGCCAAAAGGCATGGCTAGCCATTCAAACTGTCCTTCAGGACAAGTGAAGGCTGTCCATTCTATATTTTTCGGGTGCATTTTTACCTGTCAATATCCTAATTTACAGTCAAATTTATTAAATATATTTTTACCTTGTATTCTATTAATTAACTCATTTTAGTCTGGTAATTTATATGCATCTGTTCTAGTATTGTTATTTAACCTTTTATAATTTATTACCATACGAGTTTTTCCTCGTATTTGTTCACTATGATTTCTAACCTTAAAAGCTACTGATCTATGTCTAGATGTAGATCTTCTTATTACTTCTAATTTTAATAATTCTTTAATCTGTTTACCGTATTCTTTAGTGTCTTCATTATTTGCTTCTATAGTTGTTGTCTTTATTGTATATTTCGAATTTATTATATCTAATTTACACATAATTTTATTACTTTCCCAATGTATTAAAGGCTTTTCTCCTATTATTTTCATTTCATCTAATATTGCTATTATATTTTCTAAGTCTTTAGAATTTTTTATTGTTCCTATAGTATTTATTCCCTTTTGAAAATTGTAAAATTATGTTTCTATATTTATTAAAGTATATAGAAACATAATTTAATCATAAAAACACATGATTTAACTAAGATGAGAGAGGAAATACTGAGTAGGATTTACAATATATTTGAAACCAACTCTTTAAATATATATTCTTCCACTTACAATATATATTATATTTGTTGTTATTATATTACTATATTAATATATTGGTCAAAAGTTATAAGTCATAAGATATGGTAGACAAATATTACTATATTACTATATTAATATATTGGTCAAAAGTCATAAGTCATAAGATAAGGTAAACAAATATTACTATATTACTATATTAAGTATTATATATTTTAAGTATTTAGTAGTAGTATAATTATATAAATTGGTAGTAGTATTTATATATTTTATGTTTATCATATTTTTTATTGTTTTTACTGTATTTACTGTTTTACTGTTTTTACTGTTTTACATCTATATTTACTGTTTTTACTATATTTACAATTTACTATTTTTACTGTATTTACAATTTACTGTTTTTACTGTATTTACATCTAAGAGCTATATATATTGGTATCAGAGCGAGAAATTTTTATGAACCAATACATATATGAAAAGACATCCTTCGTTTAGAAATATAAGATTTATATATTGGCATTTATATAGAGAATACAATCTTAGAAGTGTAGCTATCAAAAAGAAAAAATAACTAGAAAATAAATATAATATAAAAAACATAAAAGACTTAGACAAGTTAAGTTTAAGAGATCCAGAGTTTAGTAGTAATACTAGGTGGGATATAATAGGTTATGATAATGATATAATTTTGTATAATCAAAGAATACATTGGATAAATAAACGTATTAAGAAAGAAGCAATTTTGTTTGGATAATTAATGCAAACCATAGCTAGAAGCTATAGACAAGTAACTCAGTGGCTTCTAGAAGAAAAATACCATAAAACATACATTTTAGACAGAGAATTAGAAATAAAACAACAATTATTACTACAAGAATCAAACCAAAATATAAAATACCTAAATAGAGAATTAGAATATACTATAAGACAAGTTATAAACTCTAAAAGAAGAATAAAAATATATAAGAAAACACTTAACAATATACATTTTGGATAAATAGATGCCTTTAGAATATATAAAAAGAATAAGATTAAGAAATAATTGGCTATACGCAGAATTAAGATATAGATTTGAACTTAGAAACACTCTAAAAATATTAATAGATTATTTAAATTGGACAGAAGAACAGTTAACTAAATCATTAATAAACGATAAATATCTTATAGATTCATTAATAAAAGACAAACATCTTATAGACTCATTGGAAGAACATAAAGCTAATCTTATTAACGAAATACACAATATTAAATTAGATATAAAATATACTACTAATAGAATAAAATACTATAATAGAATTAGTCAAGTTAAAAATTCACTAGGATAGATATTTTAAGTATTTAGTAGTAGTACTATTTAGTAGTAGTATAATTATACAAATTTGCAGTAGTATTTATATATTTTTTATTTACCATATATTTTACTGTATTTACTATTTTTACTGTACTTTCTGTTTTCGTATTTATTGTAAGTGGAAGAGTATATATTTAAAAAGTTGGTTCAAATATATTGTAAATCCTACTCAGTACTCTCTCTCTCTCATATTAGTTAAATCATGTGTTTTGACGATTAAATTTCCTAATTCCCCTAATATTTTTTTTTTATCTTACCCTGTTCATTTCTTCTTCTTAACCTGAATTCTTAAAAACTTCATCGTTAACCACACCCCGAATATAAAATCTGGCAACAAATTCATCCTTTCATCAAGCGGACTATAAAGGCCAAGAATCCTAGAAATTTACAAGTTAATCCATAGTCGTTATTAAGAAGTTAAGGAGCTAACCATATACTTAGGGTAATTTTTTAACACATGTACAACAATTTTACATTAAACTAACAACTTAAGAAAAATACAAATATTAAACTAACAGCTTAAAATTTAACATAAAAAGATAACATATTTTTGGGAAAAATTTCGAGAAGTAAATATCGTAAAACTTACATGATAAACTGAGAGAGGTTTCCCTTTCGGGAACCCCCGAGGGACTTTGAAAAAACTTCAAAAACTTTAAAACACAAATACACTTATTTTATTTCACAAGCTTTAATATACAATAGAGAATTTTTGGTACATAAGGGAGTATGTAGGGAGGAAAGAATGTTGGAAAATTTTTTTACGTTTTTCACTTTCTCACTCTCTGATTTTTCTCACTCTGTTTCATTCTGTCCTCTGCTTATCCTCTTTCCGTCTTTATATAGAAAAATTAAGCAAGTCTTCTCACACACTCTACGTGGCCTCTATTATTGTTGGCCGACACAACTAGATAAGATTCCCTTAATAATGCTAGTCGGGTGCTTATTGGGCCCCATCGTCACATGCATTATTAATTTCATCTTTTTGACTTATATTACAGACTTAATTACTGAAAGGACGCGTGTTTTGTCAACAGTTTTTTCCTCTTTTGGAGGGTAGTGATAAAGTGACAACACACTCATTTTTACAGGACACTTAGTGGGTATCCCCACCTAATACTCTAAAATATTACAAGACACGTAGTGGGTATCTTTTTATACTACTTAATATTTCTTCTTCCGTATTTATCTCATTCTTGAATATTTTTCACCTTCTTGCCCATGCCTTCTTTGTCTTCTTGTTATTATGTCATTCTTGACTTTACTTCTTTTGAATTGTACTTCTTTTGAATTGTTGAATTGCCTTTCCGTAGTTTCTATGATGAAGTCTATCTACTCCATTCTTGTCGCCATTTTATTTTTTGAATTTGTGTACCTCTTTCCCATGTCTTTCCTATATTTTTGTCTTCTTTCTTGCCCATATCTTCTTGACATTCTGTATCTTTTTTTCATTTTTACCTTGTCCTTGCTTTAATTATATCCGTATAAAATAGTAAAGTGTCTAAGGAATATAAAAAAAATTAAGTGTCTAGATTGTGTAATACAATAGTATCAAAACTCATGCCTGAATCATTACCATCATAAGAGTCTTGAGATTCTTGAATATTATTTATCTGTTCTTCGTCCGATAATGAAGGACTGTGAATATTGTATTCTGAGCCATTACCGGGAATGTCTTTGATAATATGTTTGTCTTGGCTTTTGTTGTGAAATTTTTTTTCTAAAGTTTGTTTGATTATTTTTTTTAATTTTTTTTTTTTTTAATACTTCATTTTTTCTTAATGACTCTTTCTGAAAATATTTAGGTAATCTCCTTCGTGAGGAAGAAGACTCCTCTATATCACTTTTTGGCAAAGTGACAGCCATCAACGGGTTCTTTATCGGTCACCGTTTGAATCGAACTAGCTGCATCATGCTCCGATACAGTAGAGTTCTTAGCATTCAGAGGGGAATGCATACCCGTCTCATCCATTTTTAAGTGAGATGGAGAATTCATGTCTTCGTCTGTTCTTGGCGAGTATTTGCTCTGAAATGTCTCTAGTTGTTTCACTAGTCTCATATTTTCTTGAATAAGGATTTCATTTTTGGCATTGAATCTCTTGAAATCCTCAGTCATGAATGTACAGTGATCACAAAATATTATTTTTTCTGAATCTTTTTGGATATTGTGTTGAGGTATTTGGTTTGGGTTTTGTCTAAGGGCTGGTGAAATATAATAATTTGGCCAAAGTATTTCTCTTGCATAGTCTAAAGCTTCAGTGAAATTATTAAAACCTTTAAAAAGCGGATTTTTTATCCCATTTATAGAATCTATTACTTCTATCCAAGTTTGAAAAATACCTTTGATTTTATCATGTATAACTACATAATATTTAAATTTATTATATTTATTTTTGTCTGAAAAGTATTGACATAAAGCATTAGAAATTGCTATAAAATACTTAGTGTTTTTTTTATTATATGCAATTCATAAGTTATATATTAAACATTGTTGAGCCTTTTCTAAATTACAATCTGAAACTACTCTAAATGATAAATTGCACTTAGGATATGAAATTAAATTATACTTACCAAAATAAATTATCTCCATTAAGTTGTCTGTTGTGCTTAATGGTCTGAAATTTTATCTTCCTAATAATGTCTGAGCATATGTATTTGGTTGGGCGATGCCCTTGCCTTTGTCTTCTGGCGTTTGGCCAGTTGGTCTCATACTGAAATAAAATTTAGTTAGTTTTTAATTGTAGTCTACTTAGTTTATCTGCTAAATTATTATTTTTTCCTTTAATATATTCGAAAATAATATTATTGTATATAGATATTATATCCATAAAGTTTAACCATTTACGTTTACTACTAGCTTTACTATTTATTTTTTTCATGGAATTTAACTATTGTTTCGCAGTCTGTTCTTACTAATACTTTATTTTTGTTTAAAATGTATAATTTCAAACTATTTAATCCATATATTACAGCTAACACTTCTGCATCTATACTACTCATATTATCTTTTTTTTTGTATTGTCCACTTTGGTAGGCACATATTTTTTTCTTCATTTTTTGGACTATATTTATTTAGTCTTGATTTTAATATAGCTCCCGATCCTAACTTCTTACCATCTGTTTGGACTATTAAATAATCTGACTCTAGGGATATTTGAAAGTCTGGTATATTTTTAACTTTATCCTTAATTTGTTGTATTAATTTAATGTCTTCTATATTAAAGTGTTTTTGTCCTTTACTACATGTCTTTGCATATAATGGACCTGCTATTTTTCCTAAGTCTTGAATAAAATTTCTCGCATAATTTACTAATCCTAAAAATTTTTGTAATTCTTTTTTATTATCTAGCTTCTCTAGCATGTCTAATACTTTTTTAGCTATATGTAGTTGTAATTTCACCTTTCCTTCTTCTAAAGTTACTCCTAAGAAATTTATATGTGTCTTACATAGTTTCATTTTCTTTTTATTAATTATTATTTCGTATTTTACAAATAATTTAAATACTGTCTGTAGGTGTTCTAAATGTTCTTGTATATTTTTACTAAATACTAAAATATCGTCTACATATACTAATACAAAATTCTTATAATCTCCGAACATATCATCCATCTTTCTTTGAAATATAGAAGGAGCTGTTTTTAAACCAAAAGGCATGGCTAGCCATTCAAAATGTCCTTCAGGACAAGTGAAGGCTGTCCATTCTATGCTTTTCGGGTGCATTTTTACCTGCCAAGATATCACGATTTACTGATCAAATTTACTAAATATCTTTTTACCTTGTATTCTATTGATTAACTCATTTTTGTCTGGTAATTTATATGCATCTATTCTAGTATTGTCATTTAACCTTTTATAATTTATTACCATACGAGCTTTTCCTCGTATTTGCTCACTATGATTTCTAACCATAAAAGCTGTTGATCTATGTCTAGATGTAGATCTTCTTATTACTTCTAATTTTAATAATTTTTTAATCTGTTTACCGAATTCTTCGGTGTCTTCATTATTTGCTTCTATAGTTGCTGTCTTTATTGTATATTCCAAGTTTATTATATCTAATTTACACATAATTTTATTACTTTCCCAATATATTAAAGGTTTTCTCTTATTATTTTCATTTCATCTAATATTGCTATTATATTTTCTAAGTCTTTAGGATGTTTTAATGTTCCTATAGTATTTATTCCCTTTTGAAAATTGTAAAATTATGTTTCTATATTTATTAAAGTATAATCTTTTTCTATGTCTTCTATGTATGTATTTTCTTTATTTTCTTCTTGTTCTTCTTCATATAGATTTTTTAAAGAACAACTACCACTATTGCCACAGTCGTCACAACATGGAGTTGCAGCTTTATTAATTATTTTATTATCCTTAGGCAATTCTTTAGTAGGAATTTTATTAATTTGTACCGGAGTATATGTTGTATTTCTAAATAACATTATTCCATCTCTAGAAAATAAACAACTTTCATTATTTTGTATAAGAAATTGTAAGCCTAATACTAAATCAGTTTTAAAATTTAAATCTCTTACTAAAATTTTATACATATTATACGTTGGTTTGTATAACTTGTTACATGTATTAATAAAGCTTATTTGTGCTTTTTCTATATATTTATCATAAATATTGTATGTTTCATCCATTTGTATAGCTATTATTGGTTCTTTTAAAATCTTTAGTGTTGGTAGTATATGTTGAGTTATTATTTTCTTATTAAGAAGACAGCTAGTACAACCTGTATCTACTAATGCTAAAGTTTCTATTTCTATATCTTTTATTTTTATTCTTACTAGTATTTTTATTGTTCCGAAATTTTTATCTTCATTGCATATAAAACTAGTATTATTTTCTTCAATATTCATTAATTCACTTTATATTTGATCTAAATGTATTGTACCTTGTGATTGTATATTGTCTATATCTATTTTTTGTTTTCCTTTTTCTATTATAGTTAGTCTTTGTTCTAAGTCATTCATTCTAGTTTCTAAGGTTATTAGTCTTAGATTAGTAGCATGGTCTTTTGTTTGAACTTGTTCTTATTTTTTGGCTACTTGTTGTTTTAATTTATTTTCTATACAACTTATACATGCTTTCATATAACAATTTTTACATTTTATTTTACTAGGATACCATTTACATATACTACATTGATTGCTATCTATTCATTTTTGTCTTTCAAATTCATGATTACAATCTTGATATATGTTTATCATTGTATAATTTAAATCTTCTTCTTTTAGTTCTAATTTTTCTAATCCTATTTCATTAATTAAATTATCATCCTCTGAATCAAACGTGTCTAATTGAATGTCTCTTTCCTCTGCGGCCTCTATACTTACCACAGAATATATATTTTTTGTGTCTGACATATGTTCATCTACATTTAATAAAGTTTCTTGAAACTTTTCTATTAATTGAGAATTTCTAGTTTTCATGTTATTCCTTTTTGGGCATGTATTTGCTAAGTGTTCTATACTTTCACAAGTATAACATTCTAATTTATTTTTAGGGGGAACCCATTGGTGGCCCCCTAAACTTGGCACCAATTTTCACTTAGACACCTCAAGTAGGCTTTGTTCATTTTAAACACCTCAAGTAGGGGTCCGTTGTATAATTTTGACACTTTTTGTATTTTCAAAATCGCATATTAAGTGCGTACATCCAGACGCAAGAAGAAGAAGAAAAGAGGTGAGGTCATGGGGTTTGGGATATGGAATAAAGGAAAAAAGAAAGTAAAATTGAGTCTTTAAAAAATAATTAAAATTTCCACGTGTCACATATCAATTCGTTTATTTTTCCACATAAGAGCGTTTGGATGTACGCACTTAATATGCGATTTTGAAAATTTAAAAAGTGTCAAAATTATACAACGGACCCCTACTTGAGGTGTTTAAAATGAATAAAGCCTACTTGAGGTGTATAAGTGAAAATTGGTACCAAGTTTAGGGAGCCACCGATGGGTTCCCCCTTATTTTTATAATTCCTATCACTATGAGTTATGTGATGGTACAGCGTCTCACCCACGCTGCCAGAATTGTCCTATAACTTGCCAGGATATATGACGCCTCAACTAAGTGGATCCACTAGCCTATGCTAAAAACTTTAAGGAATCATCTAAAAAGTATGACCCTTTCTACCCACGATGGAGACATAGTTTATGGAGACTTGAGTTATTATGAAATCGTTCCCATATCGGTGCTCAATACTACTCCCAAAATATATTCAACTCATATGTTTAAAAACATAACTCTTTCTTTGTGGTTTGAGATTATTACTCAAAAACTAGCTCAAAACCTCTCTTGAAAATCGGTGTTTCCTCTCTTGTTTAAATGTGAAAAAATATTTTACTCTTGGGAATACTTAGTTCCTATATAATCTTTTGAAGAAATGAACTCTACTCTTACTCTTACTCATACTCAACTCAATACTCAAGTCTTTAAAACAAGTTTAAAATGTTTGCAAAAGACTTTTGAAAAAACTCTAAGAACTCTCTAGACTTGGCACTTAACTTTCCTTGAATTTGAATTTATGGATTCAAGGTTATGATTCGTGTTTACGGATGATTTCTAAATGTTTAGAAGTCATTTAGAGTAGTTAGAATCGATAGGAAGTGTTAATACACTTTAGAAGGACTCAGACGGGCTAAACGACGAAGAACTGGCGTGGGGCGCCAACCCTTAAGTTCAGAGACCCATTTAAAGCGCACTGCTGGCGCATCAGTGACGCGTTGCGCCAGCTTTGCCCCAGGCTACCTGACGAACTTTTCAACTCGTTTTCTAACCTTAATTCGATTTAATTCGATTATTTTTCTCAATTTCCCTTTAGATTCATATACCCAATACATGTACACAACAATCTAACTCAAAGCAACTCTAAAAATCGACACGATTATCTCAAAAACTCCTCAATCTTAGCCCAAATCAAGAACGAAAGCAAATTCAAGAACACACATCCATAACATCAAACTTTCAATCCTTTTAGGACGAATTCACGCTGAATTAAACATATTTGGCGCTTAGGTGAACGAACGCAATGCTATGTGAACTCACACATCTCATTGGATTGAATCCTTGGTGAAGTCCGCAATCACTTCCTCAAGAAATCGATGAATCTTGACCTTTCCCCTCTTTTCTCCTCTTGAGTTCTTTTATCTAAAACCCTAGTGTATAATTTGAGAGCATAAACTGAACCATTTCTGTTTAGACCCCTAAGTAATCACCAAAAATGAATTAAGCTAATTGGGTAATGAGAAGACCAAAATACCCTTCTAAAATCCGGTTTTGACTTTCCTTATCCAGACATTCCGACTTTAAACAGACATATCTCCCTCGTACGAACTCGAAAACAAGAAAGCTCGGTGGCGTTGGAAAGATAATTCAAAGACCTTTCATACAGTATATTGTAGCCCACCTAACTCATCCTGTGCTAGGAGTTATGGTCGTTTGAAGTTGACCCAAAACTTATACTTAACATAACTTGCCAAATTTCAGTTTTTTATTCTTTTCCAAAAATGGTTCTTTCTAATTTTAGATCTTTTAAATAACGGGGCGTTACAGAGTTTATTACTAAAATGTTACTTGACTTTCTTACATGAAAAAAATGTACTACTAATTGTTACCATTTCTTGAAGGGAGCATTATTTCAAGATATATTTTTATCATCTTAATAGTATGTTTACTAACTTATCCCCATTAAAATGGTTGAGGTTAAGCATTATTACTCATTGAACTAGTGATTCACTCCCCAATATATTTTACAAAAAAATACAAGTGATGTTGGTAAATATTTTATTAATTAGAACTTACAAGTTGGAAATTATTGATGAGCCCCACACTTGTTCGTGTGGGCATCAAGCTTATTTATTTGTTATGGACCTTTCTTTGAATTCTAAGATTCACTCCATCGGCAATTCCTTTATTTGATTCATGAATATTCTTTTGTTATTATAGATGTATGGCTAGAATAAAACTTTTTTCGTATTTGGAGATGAATTTAGTAGTATTACCTTGTGTACAGATTGCTAATGAATATGTGTCTTGTTTGAATATGTTGGTTAGTTGTTTTGTTGATTTTTGAGATAGAAATTTTTTGTATAGGCCCAGAAACTAGGAAAAATTTCCTCAATTTTTTTGAAGTTTCTACTAATGCTTACTTTGAAATTTGATTCCCTTAGCATCGCCGGTGATCACGATCTCTAAATTGGATCGTCACAAAATACCTAGATTGTTTATTAATAAAATATTCTTGCTTCTTCAAATTTTATTTGTTGTTGTTTGATTATTCTTCATACATTAAAATTTTATTTTAAACAAATTGGAACGTTCGATGGGATAAAGTTTGCCCTCATCTCTTCTCTAACAAATTAGATCTGTAAATCAGAAGCCACAACATTGCAAAGATGGAAGCTTTATTTTTATGAGTACGTCAAGTCTCCTTTTTGAGTTTCATTGAGTCTACACTCCAACAAGTCTTGGATATAGGGGAGTAGACATCAAAAATTTGTGGGACTCTACAAAACGAGTTCAATTTCTGTTACGGTTCTTGAAAGCTACTCTATCCTAAATTCTAGGTCATGTCTATTTAAACGGTAATATATTTCCTTTAGCAGACATCTAAAAATGCAATAAACTCTTGGTATGTTCATAAAGAGATCGAGTCATCAAATATTGTCTTTGTCAAAGTCGTCATTGACATTCGTAGCAATCAAATACATCCTAAGAAGGTCCAAATCATCCTTATTCAAGAAATACGCTACTACCAGCCATCTAATTATAGAGAAAAATTAGAGAGAAGAATCAAGGAATATACAGAACCTTACCCATACGTTTATTGATAAAATATTCTTACTTCTTCAAATTTTGTTAGTGGTTGATTTATTTGTTATACATCAAAATTTATTGTAAGCACATAAACAAGTAATTAAATTATACAACTATATCTCTTGCAAGAAAGCATTTTCTCTAATAAAAAAAAATAAAAGATTGTGATTCAAATTATAGAAGAGGGAGGGATATTATGAATTTTAGAAATACTAAAAGAGGCTTATGTTAAAGTAAAAAATTTGGAAGCGAAGAATAAGAGACATATTTTTTGGAGAATTATTTTTTTCTTGTTTTTCTTCCAATTCATCCTCATCAGTCATCAATGTCATTGATGGATCAATAGAGGTGGCCAAAGCCTCATGTATTTACTTCATGTTCTCAATTTGTGTAACACCTATGAAGTATCCAACTTAGATAAAAGTTATATAGTGTAGAAGAACTGTTGAAGTTTGCAATTTTTGGGTTTCATAGAAAGTGTTTACAGACTGTATAAGTTTGCATGGCCCGTAGATGCCACCCGTGAAGAGAACTTCAGAAGTTTGAATTTTCAGGATCAGGGTTACAGCAGGCTTTACGGATCGTAGATCATCTTCATAAAGTTGAAAATGAGTTGATAGGACGAAAAGTTTTTAAGGCTCATGGATGGTTCTAAATTGTAGATGAATTCATAGACCAAAGCTCTGAACTTCAAAAATGTTAGGCATCCCTTACCTTTCATGGAAGGCCAAGATGGGTCGTGGAAAGTATTACAAACCATAGAATGGTTTGTACATTGGAACTTCAGTTATAAGGGATCTCAGCTTCCACGGACATATGAACGGGCCTTGCTGTCTTCTACAAACTGTGGAAGGGTCCGTAGATCCAAACTTCAGTAGCCCAGTTTTCCTTTATGCCATCTACGAGGCCTTTCACGGTCCACGAACAGTTTTACAAACTGTAAAAGGTGTTTGTGAATGGCTTCCGATAGACTTTAGTCAGGGCTATTATAGTCTTTTCCCACTTTTTTAATTTCTATACTACATCGTTTTGGCCTATTTTAAGTTGGTATATATGATTCCTAATTACCATAACCTCCTCATTTCCTCTCATACTCTCAAAATCAATTTCTTCTCTCTCAAGGCAAGAACAAGGATTCAAGTTTCAAGTCTCTCTTCTTCCAAATTCAAGCTAGGGTTTCAATCAAGGTATGTAGAAACTTCAACAATATGTTCTTCTTCACTCATTGAGTCCCAAAAAATACTCAATTACTTAATTTATGGATTACCCAAATTCTAGGGTTTCATGATTTCTCATAGATTCTTGTTGAATTATAGTTTTTTTTCGTGATTGATCATATTATGCATGAATAGATTCTAATTCAATTTTTCAGTGATATTATCATGAACTCATAACATGCAAGTATTTTCTTGATCATATTTATGTTATTTTCACATGCATGCTTTAAATTATCAAATTTTTATGAATAAGGATGTTTTCGGATAAATTATCATTCAGTATGTATGATTATCATGATTTAGATTCTTTTAGATTAAGTGTCCCTCAGACTATGTTATGATATCATGATTTAAGGATCGAGAGTATATTCAAAACGCTCATGCACGGTCCTAGGTACCTATATTGAACCCAATCTATCAATTTGTTGAAGCACTTTCTCTTCAACTCTTGTTGAAGAACTTGTCACCAATTATTAATTTGTTGAAACACTTTCCTTCAACTCTCATTGATGCACATGTTAGAAACTTCCAATTTGTTGATGCATTTGTCGCCAACTTCCAATTTGTTGAAGCGCTTTCTCTTCAACCTTCAATTGTTGGAGCACCTTTCTCTCCAACATTTCAATTGTTATGCACTTGCATTTTCTCTTCAATCTTTAATTATTGGAGCACTTTCTCTTCTACATTCCAGTTTTGTTAATGCACTTTCTCATCAATATTCAATTATTAAAGCATTTTTCCTCCAACAATCCAACTTTGTTGATGCACTTTCTCATCGACTATCAATTTTGTTGGTTCACTTGAGATCAACTTTCACCTTCTTTTCTCTATTTTTCTAACTTTTAGAGAAAAGATTCTTTCTCTTGTTTCATATTTGCTTGCACCTATTTAAATCTACAATATTTTCCGCACCATCATCTTAACATGATTAATTTTTTAGGTTTATATCATTGGACAGACATGCAACATACATTGGTTGGCACCATCCATCGGTGGCAAACGTTATTTGATTCTTTATCAAGATCGTATGAGTTATGACATCATGTTAAAAATATTGATGCAAAATCAAAGAATAAGACACTTCTGGGAGAAATTTCCTCTTCTTTCTTATTTCTTCTTATTCATACATCACAATATCACCTCCTTTTATAGTCTAGATTTGATTTTTCTTTTTTCCTAATAGAATTACAATAAAGTTCTTCATGTCCCAATAGGACTACAATAATAATTTCATTAACTTAGAAGGAAATTGTAAGTGTTGGTATATAGGTCAGAGCAACCGCAACTAAGCGATAGAGAGTTGAGTTGATTAAATAAAGGTCAAGACTTGAGATGTGGGAGGGATATTAGCTAGTAAAGAAGACTAGGCTTGGTCTCAGACAATTATTTCAATAAGAATACATGCAATCTTGACATATAATAATATAATACCACAACCTAGCAACATGGAGAAAAGGGAAGTGTTTATTCCAGATTTTAAAGAATCATTTCCCACTGAAATGCACGTTTTTATACTAGCAAAGAATTGCAAGTAATTCATTTTCAGAAACCAATCCGATTCCACTTTGGATGTCATCAAGTTAATTAACTTGTGCACCTTGGAATGTCAAACTCAGATGCGATGCCTATCAGGAATACCAATACTGGTAAAATAGCATTTCGATTTCATCTAAAACAATCGAAATGGGTTGAAAACTTGAAATGAACCAACCCATAAAGGGACCTTCAATCTCTAAAATAATAAGTAAAGCTGAATATTCTATGAATAACCAACTTAGAGGCGAACCCCAAAAATCCAAATTTTGAACTCATAATAGCCTCTGTTGGGAACTTGAGGATCATGATCAAACTAAACTAATCGAGTTTGGTTGATGCATTTTAAAATGGAGGCAATCCCCAATCGGCTGGGCGGAAATCAAGTAAAGAATTCAAAACCTGATCAGCGACTTGATGATACGAGCTATCCAACCTTGCATCTGGAACCATAACCACTGACCTGCATGCAGTAACATAAATCCCAAGTCAATAGATGATAGCGCAATCAGAGCTTTATACATTTTCCTTTGACAACTGCATATCTGTATCTTCACTTTTCTCATAAGAACATCAATGCAATGGATGGGGGATAAAAGAGACCAAAATGCAACCAAATAATCTTCTATATCAATGACAATGGAAATCATAATGCCACTTCAGGACCCACTTGGCATGCGTTGTTACATCTACCAGAAGAAGCCCTTATCAATGAACAGAACTTTGGGGGTTTTAGTATCTAAAGCATGTTATTGGTGTTTAATCATGCCTCTCATAAGACCCAATAATGCAGTAATAATAGTAGCAAACAAAAATGAGGAAGTTCAAAACTCATGAAAACGGCTAACATTCCAGACTGAACACATCTGAAGAAATTAATTTAAGGAAAAAAAATAGCCTCATATTGGACAAAGCAGGAAAACGATAAGGAAAACACAAGAAACCAGAGCAAACACCGAAAAGGAACCATGTTACAAGGACTCTAATGATCACTACTAGCAAGAGATATAGATCTGCATATGTAAGGACCCAAACAAGGAATATCGTCTATCCATCACAGGCAAAACTAGGTGTTTGTGTGGGTGCCATAGAAAATTCAAGGTCCTGATAAAGTAGCAAACTGAGGCAAGTTGAGGACAGAACAATAATATGTATCTTTTAGATTATTGAATGATCCCGAAAGAAGATTATAAATCAGACAGAAAATTAGAACAACGGGAAGAACTTGCAATGTTGATAGGTTGAAGGAGATTCTTGAAAGTCAAGACAAAACCCCAAAATAGGAGGAAGAAAAAGCAAGATCTGAAGGAGTGCTCTGAGACCAAGAGCCAGACCAAAATCATATTGTTTTCTCAATACTAGATGTCATCTTCAAGAGATTTACAACACCTGTGAGTTAATCAACTAATTAGTGCCAAATTGTTGAGCCGTAAATCTAGACGAAATACAAAAGGCAAACTACTATTTACATGTTGAAACCAATCAGTGTAACCTTTTGCACAGGATGTCAAGTACATAAGACTGCTGTTGGAGAGCAAAATATTCATAGTAATAACTAAGACAAAACCATACAGTGAAAAAAAACAAAATGAAAGATATGCAGTTGTGCAAGCATTTACTGGAAAGTACAAGGAGAGTTGACATCTAAACTCCTTAAAACCATGGAAAACGAAGTTCTATGAAGTGAAATTTCACTCAACTTATTCTACTAGAAGAAAATCAGAAAAGTATCACCAGACATTAAAATTTTTGGTGATAGACTCACATTCCAGTATTCTTGGCTGCAAGGACACCAGAGGGCGCATCTTCAAATACAAGAATCCTCAGCGGATCTACTGGTCCACCCTGTCCATATAAAACATTAAGAATACAGCTCATAGGCATCCATGATATTTCATAATTGACTACCTAAAGTGACCATATATCTACTTTTCCATTATCTGAAGAAAGTTTTACAAATTACACCTAACTTTCTCAGATTTCGTAACCAAAATAGTGTTAGCTTACATTTTTTCCCTAAAGGCTTGTACATTCAGAAAAAGTAGCTCTCACTGTACAATTTTGGGAACAGATTTTGCCTTTCT
This sequence comes from Solanum pinnatisectum, assembly GCA_035578085.1. NCBI lineage: Eukaryota > Viridiplantae > Streptophyta > Magnoliopsida > Solanales > Solanaceae > Solanum > Solanum pinnatisectum. The sequence goes on along the minus strand of JAWPEI010000074.1, from coordinate 42,326 downwards.
GTATTAAAATGTCCTAGAAATTTTAGATGTTATATACTATCCGCTTCAATTCAAATGCCCACCTTCCAATTTTAGTTTATCCCAAAATAGTGTCCTTCCTAAAAAGAGAACTTCTTAAACATACTATACCATATGAAAATCACATGGAACCAGGTTTATCTCTTTTAAATACACTGCCTATCCCAAAACGTCTCCATGTTGAGTTTTGAATAACCAAAACACATTTCGTTCAAACATAACTTTGGATAAACTTTTATATACATAAGGTTAGATACATAAGAATAGTGACATAAGGATAGTGACAGTCCATGGAAGGAGGAAAAGACAAATAATAGTCTCTGTGTTCAAGGATAACTACGGATGGGTTGACTTAGCTTGAAAGATTCAGATGTTTGCTGAAAACAGGAGTATACAGACTCGTGAGGTAGTTCCTATCACCCAGTGATCATATGCAGAGGCTAAGATTCATAAATTGTCTGATACAGATATCTTATTATAGGCTGATAATGAAGATATGGTATTGAAGGTAGATGGGGAGTCTTTAATGCAATGAAAAAGTACATATTCACATGCTTAACAGAGAATGTAGAAGGGAAATCAGAGATGAAGTTGAACACAAGTGACTATATCTTGGGCCAGAAGAAGCTGGAAGCATCAAAGCTTGGGGTTGTTGAAATGATCAATGAAATATTTATTTTGGAATTTCCATCTGATATAGAAGTTACCAGGGTTAAGATTGGTGAATGGAGATGGAAGGGTAGAAAATTAATCTTGTGAACCGGACCTCGCTGACATCAATGTCCAGAAAATGCAAGTTCCAATGACTCAAGATGCAAGTTCCGCTCACTTAATTAGGTTATATTGGGGAATGGAGCAACGAAGGGGTATCATACTCCTTATGTCCCAATTTATATGACTCACTTTCCATTTTAGTCGGTCCCAGAAAGAATGACAAATTTCTATATTCAGTAACAATTTAACTAGAAATGTCCACTTTACCCTTAATGAAATGATTTATAGCCACACAAACATCAATTACTTATTTTGGACCACAAATTTTGGAAGCCTTTCTTCCTTTCTTAACCACCGTATCAAGTCAAACTACGTCACATAAATGTATATTTGTATATCGAACTTTTTTATACTCTTTTTGCTGATACGTTGCAATATTGTGCAGCACATTGATTAGTTAAAGTTGAAGATGGCAAGACAACTGTAGAACATGCAGAGGAGGATTGGATTGATATGAGAGAGTGAGATTCATAAGTTTAACTTCTGAGATGACAAAACAATGCAACATCTTAAACAAATATCATTGACTCCACTTTTTTCATTTGGAAGCTAACAATTAAAGATGACTAATGTGTTTGATCACTGCATCACCGTAAATAGCTCACAGAGAAAAATTTCTATTTCTAAAAGATAACATTATTTGAAGTTTGATATAAGAACCAAGCCAACAGAAACAGGCATATTTGAAAAGTCTAGTAGGTAAATTATCAGTTAGACAATACTAAGGGAGGTCTATGTAATAGAAGATTCACCAAGAGAAGGATAAGCATCATAGCTGAGATCTCTCAGGATATACCAATCTAGAGAAACAAAAACAGAGAAGTACCTCAAATCTGTTTGCAGCTGCAAGGAATATCAGGTGATGGCTTCCTTGTTTAACTTCTGGATCATCACCACGAACGATATGATGCATTAGTGAAAAAAGTTCGCTGTGTCTTTGAGTTTTCAAATCAAAGTGCCGCGTGTGTGTACTGAAAAATGCATTTATATTAGTTCACTTTTTGAATCTTACTTCTTAAACATTATCTTAGCATATGATAATTCTAATACTTCTACTTGCTATACAAATTATGCCACAAATGGTAAACTTCCTGGTGAACAAAATTAAAAGAAGATGACATACCCCGTAGCAACACAAATTGGTATCCCATTTTCATGAAGGTGATGCATCAGCCGGCTGGCCCCTATAACAGGACAGATAGTTAAAACAAGCAAAGAAATCGTGTATACTAATCCAATTTTGCATTAAATGAAATCAAAAGATTGAAATAAACAGTATGTGGAATTTATATGCTAGTCTTCATACTTAATATCCATTCTACTTCAGAAACAATTGTTCTAAACTAACATTACTAGACGCAAAGAACTTGAAAACATAATTATTCAAGAAGTTGTTGGATAGGATTCACAGGTATGGAGAATATGGAATTAGATTTATGATCATGCTGTAATTCTTGCAAGAGATTGTCAAGTTGATAGGTAACCTCTTGGATAATTATGTTTCAAGTTCTTTGCATCTAGTAATGTTAGTTTAGAACAATTGTTTCTGAAGTAGAGTGGATATTAAGTATGAAGATTAGCATATACATTCTACATATTGTTCATTTCCATCTTTATGCATAGTGACCTCTCGAATGGTGAAATTTTTGCAATGAGCTAAAAGATGCACAATACACATAATGAACAGTCAAACTAATCATTTACCAATGCGATGGTAGGAGCAAAAAGAAACCTCTGAAAATCATTTCTCATGTTCGCAGCAAAAGGTGTTCCAACTCTGAAGTATATACCACAGTCCACAAGAGGGTAATGAAGGTGTTTTCCTTGATATCTAGGAAATGGTACGTTCCAAGTCACTTAAGAATAAGCTTTTCTTTTCTCAAGTTTCAAAATTTTAACTTCTTTTTATAACAACTCTGTTGAGGCTAGCTTGCAGTACACCTCAACTAAAATTCCTTTGGTACCTGTTACCTCACACTATGTGCCAGATAACTCTACTCACCAAAACATAGACAAATTGGAAGTTTCATATAGGGTTGCCTCCGATGAGATTTGAATATTAATTGAACAAGGTTGTTACTCCGGCTCTCAACAGCTAGGCCATCTTCAAGGGACAGTTTCAAGGCTAATATGCAAAATATAGCATAAATGTTATGGAGGAAACATTTATTATGCATTTAGAGAAGTAGAGATTAGATGTCCCTGGTTATACTTTGGATGAAGAAAGAAAACAGAGCTATTTCCATCAAGTAAAGCAAAGCCTCTCCAAAACATTTAAAAAAACAGTTAAAGTTATCCTCTATTGGTAGTTCTTCGTCAAATGTCGTATAAGTTAGGCCCTATTAGCAGGCAAAGATGGAGATAAAGAGTAAGGATTGAAACCCCATTAGCAGCTAGTGTATGTTCATGCAATATGGGTGTCTCATCCTTAAGAACTGGAGTGGTTACACTTCCTCAGCAAAATTTGGAATGTTGAAGGGTAAGATCTTGCTTCAACAGAGATTCATGAGAATGTCTCCAACTCCACCCCTCTTTTCTTTTTCAAGAATTTCATAAATAGGAAGTTTAAAATCCAACATGAATATTGAAAGGATTATCAGATATAACACAAAATGTTCCACCTGTCCCTGCATGTCTATTTAAAACTACACAGAATTTAACTCAACATCTACTGGATCAATTATACTTCCCCACAATTATACTTCCCCAATGCTTTTTGCACAAGTTATGGAGGTAAAAGTATACTTGGGAGTTGAATGCTCCAATATTGAAAGTAATAGGTAGAAAGTAGTATGATTGATCACAGATTTGTTCTGGGCCTAAAATTCATCATACAACCAGAAAAATTGATCTTGTGGAGAAACTGATGTCTTACGTCACAACTTTGAGGAAACAATAGCCTAACAAAGGATTCAGTCCACTTTGGATGCCTATATAGGAGGTAAACTACATAATTTATACATATATGTATATTATTTATATAATATACATATATGTTACGATATCTATCCATGTATATACTATGCAAATCGGAACTCTCTTTTAAAGGGAAATCATATATAGTACGGTTACGTCTTCAGTCAAGAAGGTTACATAGTAAGTGAAGAAATTGATTTGAATACTTGATCAAGATCCACAAATTTATGCCATTTTAAGACAAATAGTCAATTCCATAAGTTTTACATCATGTGCAAATGTCTGCTCCTCTTAATGAACAGAACTGAGGAAGGGTGAGAAAGCTGAAACTTAAGAAATGAATAAACAAAAATACTATGTCTCTTGTGCCTATTAAAATTGTACCTGGCATGAGGTCGCTTGTGGGGAACATTTTCTGCAACATCTCCTCTCTCTCTAAAAGAAAATCTTCAGCTGTAAGTGAATCACTTATTCCTGTCTCTTCAACAAAGACCCTGGCAGCCTCTATTGCCTTCTTCCCCATCATCTTTGCCTTGAGCGACCAATCAAAAGTCTTATTATACCTAGAAAGTATAATCTCCTGGACCTCCGTATAGAATTTCTCGGTGTCTGATACACAAAAGAAAAGGAACAAAGAAGCTAGTCAACCAAGATTTGTCTTCAAGTAGCATCTATTCGACCACACAAAGATTCACTTATTTCTTTCCAATAGAATATGACAAACGGGAAAGGCCTGGTAAATATCAATCTTCCCTTTGATCTTCCCTTTGATCCCTTATGTTAACAATCTACCTCACACCTTCCCATTACTTATTTGCTTCCATCCTTAGAAGCTCTTTTATTTTCTAAAACATACTGCAGTGTCTTAATGTATCACGTGATGGGGTAAGTCCATATCAAATAATGTCTGTTGCGATCAAACCACATAGGTATACACAAAGCAGCATAACAGATTTGGCTGTGTGAATTTGTTTTTTGTGGTTATTTAAGTTACATAACTTGGGTAACAATAGAAAATCCAAATAACAAAACACCTAGAGTAAAACACTAATTGACGTCACAAAAAAATTATACGGACCAGTCCATGCATCCTTTTCCTGAACTTTAAGATCCCCTATAATAAATCAACATTGATCTTACTGTTACTTTGAGAGAACAAGGGGAACTAGATTTTATTTCTTTTTGGTTGATAAAGAGGGAACTAGATTCCTCTTGGATACTACAAATATTAAGGAAGCACAACAAGCTGTTTTAGGTATAAGAGTTGATTGTATTTTTGTACATCTCCAAAAAGAAGAATTCGTAAACGATCAGACAATACACGGTGGAAGGAACTTTCTCCAGCTGTCCTATTGCTAAACTTTTCCTCTAGAAACACACACCAGTATAAGGTTTTTACTGACTACAAATCATAACCGCATACAGGCAGTGAGTAATATGTAATTTACAAAAAGTGCGCAATCTTCTGCTATGGTGACATGCTTTAGAACCACCAATCCACATAATTTATTGATTTTTCAATTAGGGGAATATATATTCAAAGAACTTATATTGTTTACAGAAAGAACACAATTCTCTGCTATGGTGACATGCTTTCAGCACCACCAAGCCTCTGTAATTTACTCTTAATTCCTTTTGATTAGGGAAAAAGATAATCAAAAAACTAAGAAATGCACTGTGTTTTCTTTGATAGGTGAGAAATCTCTTAGTTCTTGAGTAGCTTATGTGCCAGATATGTGATGTTACAACAGAAAGACATAGACATACAAATGTGCACATGTGCTTGAGGAACACACTTATCATACCATCTCTACTGGAATGTGGAGTGGCTAAATAAAAGCATAACAGAATACATCAAAATACTCCTCCTCTAAATAAGAAATGGTCTAATTGTCACAGGGACTCACTTAAAGAGACTAGAACTATGGATTTGTTCACCTATAAACTATAATTGACAACTTTTGGTACCACCAGCAAAGGCAACTTCAAATTTCAAGTCAGATAATTCCTTCAAGCAGAGGCTCATTTTTTTTTTGGCACGGTGCACATATCCAACCATCTTCCAAGAATGCTATTTCACCCTTCAAAAGGATTCTCTAAATTTTGAAAATGCTTTGCATAATTACTTCAGTGGCCGTCGCATTTTCTAATATATGAGCTTCCCCGCCTTATCTTTACAAATCCTAAATCTGCCATCAAAAGTTACTGTGCTCATCATTCATAACAAGGGTAGAAAACATCACACTCAAATTTTGAATTTCACTCCCAAATGATCAGAAATTAAAACAATTTTAGCAAACGACTGCATACCAAGATTACATCAATTCTTGAGAAACTCTACTAATAGGCAATTTCCACAAGCACATTATCCATTATTGACAAAGTGGACAATTGAGTCGCAAAAGAGGGTATCATTGCATTCTCAGTTCATTCAGAATCGTAAAATAAACTTAAGTAAAGGAAAGAGAGTAGTAGAGCAAAATCCAAGTGAGATCTTATACATATTGATACCTAAAAGAAGACCGTCCATGTCAAGATTACCCGAGTGATTGAGCCTTTTCTTGCACATGGAGTATCATTGATGCCTTCATTCGCCATATTTGAACAACTTTTAGCTTCTCGCTCCTCCTTTCTTCCTCCCTGCTACTGCTGCTATCAATCCAATTGTACAAGCAGCAAAGCCGGAGGAGAGAGAGTGTAGAGGAGGAGGAAGCTTTTGAGTTCCACCGTCAAAGTAACGATAAGTGTTAGGAACAAAATATCACATTTTACATATATCATGGGTTGTTTTACATATAACTGTAACTTGGTTATTCATGTGTTAATCTTATATATGTATTAATTTTATAGAATGTTTGCTTGGTAGATTTTCAAACGTTGTATAAAAGTTATTCATGTATTAATTTTATACGTTATTTGGTTGTATAAAAGAATCTATTATAATTTATGCGGGACAAAAGATGAAATAAGTTATGTGCGGTCATTTGGTTTGAAGACAAGTCATGTTGGAATTAGTTTTGTCGGGATAAGTTTTGTTGGAATTAGTTATGCTGAAATTATTTTTCATTGGTTGTTTGATTTGTCATGTTCAAATAATATGCATGACATTCTTTCTAAGAATAAGTTGTTTGCTTTACAGAAACACACTTCATTTTATTTAGCTTTTTGTACTTTCTTTGCCAGTTTTAGTTATTCACTCTTAAAAATAAATTTTCATCTCATTTAGCTTAAATATTTTTGTGTGTGCATTCTCATAATTAGGCCGGATGTTTTTAAATAAAAAACATTCATCTTATTTAGCTTTAAAATAAAATTTCATCTTAAGTTTGTTAAAGTAAAATAGATTTTATTATTAATTTCATTTCATTTAAGCACATATCAAGCATATTAATGTAAAATATTAAAGTTATCTTCAATTTAATCATATATAAAATATAAATTTTTAAGTGATTAAAAGACTAATTAACTAAAAATATGTAATTCAATAGTGGAGTGAACATTTTAAGAGTAGTTTCCTCTTCCCCAGCCCCTTTGGACAGAGAAAGTCATTTTATGGTTTTGTTGTGGCACTTCTTCTTCATCCTCCCTCGTATCAAATCCCTGAGAGCATTAACAAATTGATTAAGAGTGGGATATGGTGTCTTACTTAGCATGATAGTCTTGAAGGACTTATACTTGAGACCTAGACCTCTAACAAAATTAATTACTTTGCTATCTTCATCTACAGGCTTGTGAATAGTTGCAAGGCCATCACATATGCCTTTGAATTCCTTAATATATTCATCAATCTTTTTGGTTCCTAGCCTCACACTTTGCAGTTGTTGTTTGAGTTGGAACTCCTTATCTTTTGTTGCTTGAAGATAAGCTTCTTTCAAGAATTCTCACATCTCCTTGGTAGTTGAGCAGCCTACCATCAGGTACATGCTTTCTTCTTTCAAGGTGTTTGAGATCTAACTCATTAGCAACACATCATTCTTCCCCAATCATCAATAATATTGTTGTCTACTGCATGCTTCTCTACTACTACAGCTTTCTTAATAGTCTGTTCAGTGGAACATATACCTTTAATTGGTTCATTCTCTGTGATGAGGTAAGTTAATCTCATCACTTGAATCAACTGAGAGATTTGTGTCCTCAATGAAGATAGTTTGTTGCCTTGAGTCTAATGGAGCAGGGCAAAAATAAGATGATAAAGTGAGAAAGTCGAAAGAGTGTTACTAGAGGGGGCCATTGCAATTCGATATTGTGGTTAATCTAATTTTGATATAATACGTTAAAGAGAGGAAAAACTGTAAAGCTCTGATACCATGTAGAAATCTCATGTAAAGTATGGAGAAATCAAGGATTATATTGATGAATGATTTGTTGAGTTACATGCTCCTTATATAGAAGAAGAGTCCTATACTAGCTATACTAGGATACAACACAAATATATTATTTACATGAGTAGTTTCTACTATATAGAAATGCCATAACTAGGACAATCAAGGGTAGATTCGTAATTTTAATTTCTTTTTAGGTAAAATAGTAATTATGTCTTAGCTATTAGAATGAAATTCTAGAAAGACATGGACCTTTCATTTTCCATTCCTAAACATACACAGACAAGAGTCTCTTCTCTTTCCTTGACAAAAAATAAATAAAAAAAATCTTCTTTTCAATTATTCATCAATAGTAATACAAGGTATGATTTTTTCCCCATCAATTTTCATTTTCAATAGTAATGCAAGATATGACTCTTCTTTCAAATTTCTTAATGTTGTCTTCTTCTATTTGAAAAAAAAAAAAAAAAAAAAATTTAAAAAAAAAGTTAATATTGTCTTCTTTATTCATAGTAATGTTGTTCTTCAAGACCATATGAACATGTCCCTCTTTTACTCCATTTTTCATCAATATACAAGGTATGATTTTTTTTCCATCAATTTTCATTTTCAATAGTAATACAAGATATGATTTTTCTTTCAAATTTCTTGATGTTTTCTTCTTCTATTTGAAAATAAAATAAAATAAAATAAAAAAATAATGTTGTCTTCTTCATTCATATGTTCTTCAAGACCACATGAACATGTCTCTCTTCTACTCCATTTTTTTTTTATTTTAGTTGATTATCAAATCGCACTGTAGTTGTAATACTCACCGGGGCATCGCGATACTTACAATTATAGGTTTATTTTTTCTTTCAAATTTGCCATAATCTTTCTTCCTTTATTCTTGATCTATTTTTCTTTTCATATTTTTGTTTTTGTTTATTTTCTCTTATATTTTGAGATTGCACATATCTCATTGTCATCACTTTCGAAACATTTTACGTTTTGAAATATTTAACTTTTAAGGGCAAAATAGTAATTGTATTTTAATTATAATTATGATAATTTCTAGAAAGAAGTAACCTTTTCATTTCTTAGAAAGAAAGGTCTTTTCAGTTGCAAAAGTAATCAGTCTTTTCCTTTACCTTGAAAATTACTTTTGAGGGTATATTTGTCCTTTTACCTAATAATAATTAATTCTTATATTTTATTATGTATATTGTTGTACTTATTCACAATTTATTATAGATATTTTTGTTCTTGTTCATAATTTGTGTGGCCGAAAATCAAACACATATGTCAATCTCTGTCTGAAAATTTCTACTCATGCTTTAAATAGACTTTTAGATCCCACCTTCTCTCTCACAAACACTTCATCTTCTGTTGAATTTTGAGCTTGTTAAGGTAAGTTTTCAGTAAATTCTTTTTTTTTTTTTCTAAATACTTGCTAACCTACAAAATAGATTATAAGTTCTGGCTTTTTTATTCTATGTTTGTGTAATGTTGTTGTTTATAATATTTTTTGTTCAGACGGCTGTTTTGTATTCTTCTGTACAATTTATGTTTTTTCAGCTCGATGCATTAATGGTTGTTTGATTGTTCGAGATTATGTTCTTCTGATAACATTGATTTTAGACTTTTCATCTAATTTTTGACTTGCAAACACTTGTTAAATAGTTGTAACAAATCAATAAGATATTTTTAAAATGGAGATTTGTTTGATGCAAATATACCTAAAATTTGCACTGTATGAAAAATATTAAATACACACTTTACCTCACAAATAATACTTCCTACAAAAAAAAAAAATATCACGCTACTATATAACTCACAAGTGCAAGGCCGAAATGATGTGAACTTTAATACCATGTATTGTATAGGTTTTATCATTAATCTATAAATCGCATCATCCACCCATAGCAATGGTCATTATAACATAGAAAGTTAAGAATTTTTCCAGATTTTGTCTATCTACAAGGCTACAATATAATTTCTATAATGGACACAATTGCATAAAAATTGGGCGTAGTTGTCTGCTTTGCATGAGTGTTACAATTTATATCAGAAAAAAACAGTAAGAGATTATTAACAACTAATAAGAGATTATATAAATAGCTTGATGCAAAAGTTAGAATTTCTCTTGCTATCTGGCTTAAACAGATGACGCTCAAAAGATAGAATATCATTGAAAGATTATGAATATTGGGTAGAAACTGTTCATCTTCACTCTTCTTCTATTTGCCCGTCTTTCTTTTAGTTTCTTGATTTCTGAATTATTATGGATCTTAAGTTCATAAGATCTTTGTTATAGTTGTTTAATATTCATTCATACAAACTTTTTTATATATGTTTTAAACTATCATCTTTAAAGTTTCTTATTTTAATCGAGATAGCTGTCTAATAGTGTGTTTTTGCAACATTTTAGTGTGTGGTAAGTACTGCTCTTCTAATTCTTCTTTATATAGCTATGGAGTTTTAGTTATATGCATTACTAATCAATATAAAATTGTATCTTGTTATATGTTATTTTCTATAAGACTTCAAAAAATATCAGAAACATAAAGATGTCGAGCAATAGAAATCATAAAAATGCACACTCTTTTGAAAAATCAAATTCTAAGAAAAATACTCGGAGACTGAGTTGTATAGATTAATGCCATCTGAGAAAAAAGAGGTCCTATTGGCACGTCGTCGAGAAAAAAGAGTTGAATTGAAAAGACAACGTTTATCTATAAGTTCAACAAATAATAATTCGGCTACTACATCATCTTCTATACACAATACTCTTCTTATGAGAGATCCAATACTCCTTTCCAATAGAGGTATAGAACTCAACTGACAATCAAAAGTAGTATAATATTATTATTTTTTTAATTATTATATAATTAATATTAATAATTACTAAATGTCCTTATTCTAAAATTGTCATATGCAAGGTCTGATTTCATATTACCCTGTAATTCAAGTGCTACGCCTTTAAAAATTAATTATGTCAAGTTAAATGATGTACCAGCATGTTTATTTTGCAACGCTAAAATATTTGAATTTGAACCACCTGCATTTTATTATGGCAATGGTTCTATTCAACTAACTTCACATGAAATTCCAACACAATTAAAAAAATCTTATTTAGGTGATACTGATGAATCAAAACACGTTATAACTTACATAAGAACATATAATAACATGTTTGCGTTCACTTCCCTCGGAGTAACTTATGATAAAGATTTAGCCAAAAGAAATAATGGTATTTACACATTTCGAGTTCCAGGACAGATGTACCATTTCATAAATGACCTGATTCCTACTAATCAAAAAGCAAAACACCTCCAATTATATTTTTTTTTAACAATGAAAATGGATTAAGAAATCGAATGGCATGTTCAAAAAAAGTAAATGAAAATATTGTGAGAACTCTAACGGACATATTAAAAATTAATCCATACTCTATGTTTCTAAAATCTTTGATAAATGTCCCACAACTATCTGATTTTTATATTGCACTTAAGTCTGATTCTGAATTAGATCAACGTGTATATAACTTACCAACTGTATCTGAAGTTGTAGGAATATGGGTAGAACAAGATATTAATAATTATATTCCTACGCCACATATTCGAATATCTACAAAAAGTGATAGAAGTCAATTGGTAAATTATTATTATGGTTGTTATGATCCTTTGCAATATCCATTGTTATTTCCATACGGTGGGTTGCATGGTGATATTAAAAAAATTAAGCATTCTTGTGATACATCAACACAAATATATTATGAGCAAGAACAGTTACCAAGTGTAATGAACATGTCTTCAATTGATGGATTACTTAATATGGAAGCTGAAATTATGAAAAAAGGGAAACAAAAAAAGGATGTTTCCTGTCGTTAGTATTATTGTTACAAGTTTCAAATAAGAGATAAAGAAAATATAATCTTACATGCAGGAAGATTATTTCAACAATACATAGTCGATGAATGGATAAAAATTGAAAGCCAACGATTAGACTTTGCTTCTTTTAATCAAGATTTATTTAGAGTAGATATATTAGAAGGAATCTTAGATGTTTACGAAAAGGAGAAAGGGAAGCTTCACAAGTAGGAAAACAACGCATACTTCCACTTAGTTTTACAGCAGGTCCAAGAGATATGCTAAGACGGTATATGAATGTTATTGCATTAGTACAACGTTTTGGTAAACCTGATATATTTTGAATATGACATGTAATCCTTCTTGGCCTAAAATAGAAGAAAATCTTATGCGAATAGACGAAGTACAAAATAGACCTGATTTGATCAGTAGAGTGTTTAAGGCAAAATTAGAAGAACTAAAAAACGATATCCTAAAAAGACATGTATTTGGTAAAGTTGCAGCATTTATGTATACAGTAGAATTTCAAAAACGAGGACTTCCATATGCTCATTTACTTATTATACTTCAAGAAAATTACAAATTACTAACTCTCGAAGAATATGATCGATTTGTATGTGCTGAATTACCAGATGAGAATATAAACCCATATCTATACTCACTTATTACACAACATATGATGCATGGTCCTTGTGGTAATTTGAATCCAATAAATTCTTGTACGAAAAAAAAAGGTTATTGTAAAAATAAGTATCCTAAAGAATTTGCAGAAAAAACAACAAAAGGTAAAAATTCATATCCAATTTATAGAAGGCGAAAGACCGAAAAAAGTGTAAAAATTAGAGGACACTTTCTTGATAATTCATGGGTTGTTCCTTACAATCCATTTTTACTTTGTAAATTTAACTGTCATATGAATGTGGAGATTTGTTCAGATATTAAAGTTGTTAAGTACATTTACAAATACATTTGCAAAGGACATGATAAAATAGCTTTTCAAATATATGCTAATGATGCAAAATTAGAGATAGATCAAATAAAAGAATATCAAACTGCTAGGTGGGTATCACCACTTGAAGCTGCATGGAGAATATTTATTTTTCCTATAAGTGAAATGAGTCCAAGTGTATATCATCTTCAATTACATCTTGATGAACAACAATGTAACACCCCAGAAAAATTTTCGAACTAAGCCTCGAACCGTTTTTCGTAGTGAGTGAGATTTTGCAAGGAATTTAAAATTTCTTGAGTAGTAAGGTCACTAGATGTATCGCATTGGGTTCCAAAGAGAATTAAATTGGAAATAGCAAAATCTGAAATTTTGCAAGTTAAGCTAAATATGAGTTTTGGGTTGACTTCAAATGATAATAACTCCCAGCTCAGGATGATTTAGGTGTGCTACAAGATACTGCAGGAAATATCTTTGAATTATCTTTCCAACTCCACCAAGTTTGCTCAGTTTCAAGTTCGTATGAGGGAGATATGTCCATTCGAAGTTGGGCTGTCTAGATAAGGAAGTCAAAACCGGATTTAAGAGGGGTATTTTGGTCTTTTCCTTACCAAATCAGATTTAATTCATTTTTAGTGAGGTTTTAAGGGTCTAATCCTATTAGGATCAGTTTTATAATCCTAAAATTAGCCTAGGTTTTTAGTTGAGAGTTCAAGAAAAGAAAAGAGGAGATGATCAAAGCGTTCGTCGAGAGACTTGCGTTTTGTTGCGAATTTTCGCCATGGGTTTAATCCCTAAGAGGTATGTAAGCTTCCATAGTGTTGGGTTAGTTCACCCACACACCAATCATGTTATTTTCAGCGAAAATTCATTCTTGAAGTTGAAAGATTAGAGTTCTTGATAGGTGTTCTTGAAGTTCATTCTAAATCTTGTTGTGTTGGGGTTTTGATGATTTCTTGAGATGAAATTTAGTAATTTGAGTGTTGTTTTGAGTATATTAGAGTGTACTTATGTTAAGTAATCGAATCCAAGTGATTGAGGAAGAAACCATTCGATTCTAGGCGAGTTAGGGTGAGAAAACGAGCAAGGAAAATTCGTCGGATTTTCTGGGTTGGGGCCTGGCACGATGCGCCAGCCAGAGTGCCCCAAACCCTCCTCTGAAGTTTAGGGGCTGGCGCCCCACGCCACCCATATCGCCAGCGTCGCCTGCCCCATCCAGTTTGTCGTCGGTTGCCCCGTTTGAGTTTGTTTAAAGTGCACCTTCACTCATTTTCAATTCTAACTACTCTAAGCTACTTCTAAACATCTAGAAATAATTCATAACATGATCATAACCTTGAATTCATACTTCAAATTCAAGGTAGAGCTAAGAGTTAAGTTTTGAGAGTTCTTTCGAATATTCTAAGAAAGTCCCTTTGAGTCCTTTTGTGGAGTCTTCTACAACTTCTAGTAACTTGTTTCAAGACTCGAGCAAGTGAGTGTGAGGATGAGGAGAATGTACTCATGAGTCTACTTTGTTATCATGAGATCTTTTATACCATGAATCATAACTCTTGAATTCATAATTCACATTCAAGAGAGAGTTAAGAGTAGAGTTCAAGAAAGTTTTTGAGTTCAATTGTGAATCCTTTGAGATCCACCGTCGATTTGAGTTAAGTTTTGAGAAGTAAGTATGACAATGAGAAGAGTCATATACTTGAGTTCCTCATTGATATTTTGACCCTTGAGTCAAGTCGTTCATGCCCATAACTTCTGCATGAATTCCATCAGTTTAGTATCTTTGAAAGGAGTAGTATCTTCAAGTTCTAAGTCTTGAGTATCGAGTTCCTAACCCTTCCGATATTATAATCCTAATCATGGGACTATTACTTATTACCCATGAAGTCCATGAGTTGAGTAGTTCATGCTCATAATTCCGCATGAACCTCCGAGTTGAGCATTCTTGAAATTAGTAGTATCATTGAAGTTCTTGAGTTCCAAGTATTTGAGTCTATCTATGGTTATTGAAAACCTTGCATTGAGTCGTTCAAGTCCATAATTCGGCGTGAACCATATTTTAAGAAGTCTTTTACAAATGTTTAAACTTTATTTTAAGACTTAAGCTTTGAAGTTGAGTAAAGAGTAAGAGTAAAGTTCATTTTCTTCAAAATGATTTATGAGAACTAAGTATTCCCAAGAAGTTTGAAAATGTTTTCACATTTTGAGAAAGAAAGGGGAACATCGATTCTAAGAGAGCTTTTAAGCTAAGTTTTGAGTAATTACCTCAAACCAAAGAAAGAAGTTGTTTTAACACATATGAGCTAAGTATATTTTTGGGAGTAGTATTGAGCACCGATATGGGGATGCGAGTTTATATTAACTCAAGTCTCCATAAACCATGTAGCCATCATAGGTATTAATGGGTCATACTTTTTAGATGATCACATAAGTTAAGCTAGTGGATCCACTAAGTTAAGCATTATATATGACGGTAAAGTATAGGACAGTTCTGGCAGCGTGGGCAAGACGTTGTATTACCACTTAGGCTCATAGTGGTGGTTGTCAGTTAGACAAACTCCTACAACAGTAATTGCATGGTTCCTCAAGGAGTTATGCTTAGTATGAATAGGGGTATGAGACTTCATTCATGCATTGCACAAGTAGACTTTGAGAGGGAGCATGGTATGTCTTTTATGAATTTATGATTATGAGTTGACATCATGTTTTAAACAGTTTTCCTTTTCTTTATATTGCACTTATTTTAAATTGCTTTATAACGAAATGAGTTCAGTTAAGTATTCATGAGTTGAGTGTCCAGAGTTGAGTATTTCAAGTCAAGTATCACATCTTTGAAGTTGAGTATCTAATCTTTGAGTCGAGTGTCATATCTTTGAAGTTGAGTATCTAATCTCTGAGTTGAGTATCTTATCCTTGAGTATTTCTGAGTTGAGTAAGTTTGACTAGTTTTGAGTATCCTTGAGTATTCCTTAGGTTGAGTGAGTTGAGAAAAGGTAAGTATGTTACCTTTTTATCATGATTCAAGCTTATGTTTATGTTTTAGAATTCCCCTTACATGCTCGTACATTTCACGTACTGAGCCATTTGGCTTGCATCTTTTCATGATGCAGACACAGATATTTAGGATCATCAACAGGAGCTTCGTTGATACATCCGGGAGTTCGAGTTAGCTATGGTAAGCCTCCTTGTTTTCGGAGGATTTCATTTGCTTTTCAGTTTAGTCAGGATGTCGTGGGTCTTGTCACGAGTTCCATATTTGTCAGTTAGAGGCTTCATAGATAGTCAATATAGTTGAGAAGTTTGTATTATTCATTTATTTTATTAAATGTTTTAAAGACTTAAGTGCCTATTTTATGGCGAGTTGAATATATCATTTATATTCTAAGTTGTTCGTTTGAGTTAAAGTTTTGAAAAGTTGAGTTTATTGAATTTTATTCAGTTTTAAGCTTTTGCATGCTTAAGTTAGTCTTCCGCTTGTAGTCAGCCAGGATGAGGGTTCGCTTGGTGACCAACAATGGTTCTTATGTGTCAGCCACATCCAGGGTGTAGACTCGGTCGTGACAAACAATATGTTTCCTTCAAAAGTACAGACAACATGAATAAAATTATAAATAATCCCATGATAAAAAAGACAATGTTAACTGAACCTTTTTTAATGAATAAAGTAAACAAAGAAGCTATGGACTTGAATTTATTGTATCGTGAATTTCCAGAGTACTTCATCAGGTCAACTACATATAGAATGTGGACTCTTCGTAAATGAGTCATGTTATTGTTTGTGTCGTAACGTGTCATCCAATCGAAGAAGAAAGATACTATCTTAGACTACTTTTAATAAATATAAGAGGACCAAAATTATATGAAGATCTGCGAACTGTAACTGAAGTACAATATAATACATTTAGAGAAGCTGCAGAAAAAATAGGACTTTTATTTTGTGATAATAACTTATAGAATGCATGTCTGAGGCTGCAAGTTATCAAATGTCATCTGGTTTAAGACAATTATTTGCTATGTTGTTGAACTATTGTAATCCAACGAATCCTAAAGAACTATGGAAACAATTTGAAAGCCCAATGTCCTACGATTTCAAGACAATTTTGAGCGTAGATGCAAGAGAAATTCGTTATAAAGTTTTAAATCATATAAATGAAATTCTTCATTCAATGGGTCGTGATATTAATGAATTTGAACTAATTCTCGAAATTATTAAAGCATCATCAACAACAACAGAAGCTAAGGATGTTCATTACGAAAGAAATATCGTAGTTAGTGAGGAAGATTTACTTTTACAAAATAAATTAAATATTGAACAAAGAAAAGCTTACAATATAATTCTTGATAGAGTGTTTTCAAATAAATCAGAGGCATTTTTTATTGATAGTCCTGGTGGAACTGGTAAAAGCTTTTTATATAGAGCTTTATTGGCTACAATAAGACACAAAGGATTTATAGCTTTAGCCACTGCAAGTTCTGGTCTTGCAGCATCACTTCTTCCCGGAGGTCTAACTGCTCATTCTCGATTTAAAATTCCTATTGATGTTGATGAAAATTTTAGTTGTAATATTAGTAAACAAAGTTCACTAGCCTCTCTAATGCGAGATGCAAAATTAATTGTATGGGATGAAATTTCAATGGCAAAAACGAAAATGGTTGAAGCATTTGATTTACTTTTAAGAGATCTAATGAAAATAAATACGCTATTTGGTGGTAAAGTAGTTGTTTTAAGTGGTGATTTTAGACAAACTCTTCCTGTTGTTCGTGGTGGAAAAAAGGAAGATTTTATTTGTGAAAGTTCATTGTTTTCTGAAATTTGGAATCAACTTGAAAAATTACAATTATCGAAAAATATGTGTGCTAATAAAGATCCTGAATTTTGTGAATATTTAATGAGAATCGTTGATGGAAGAGAAAAAAAATGACCATGGAAAAATTGAAATACCTTATCCTAGTCGACTTTAGCCTCATACACCATCAACTTAGTCGCACATAAATTAGGATTCAGTAGTCTAGTCCTAATGTGACTCTAACTCTAACTCGTCAGTCAGCTTCATTGAACTTGTTCCTTTGACATGTTCCATCGGCTTCCTTCAAAAATGATGACGAAGTTGATGCAACTGGTGGCATTGGTGGTGGTCCTAGCCATGCTAAATTAGCAGTAGTATTAATAGCTAAGCTAGAAAAAAGACGATTAAAAAGAGGGGTAGCTAGTAGGGGGGTATATGATATGGAGGGATATATATTTACTATTATTTTCCTGTTATCTTTGATTATATTATTGTTGTTATCTAATTTGCTTTGATTATCATATTATTGATTATTGCTACTGAGATTTTCTCCATTTTATTTTATATGGCTTCCACTTCTTTTTTTTTTTTTTTCATTTTTAAAAATGATTTTGTTATTCTCAACTTGAGTAAAACGTCTATTAGAAACAATCTCTTTACCTTTATATTATCCGGGTCG
Organism: Solanum pinnatisectum; assembly: GCA_035578085.1. Taxonomy (NCBI): domain Eukaryota; kingdom Viridiplantae; phylum Streptophyta; class Magnoliopsida; order Solanales; family Solanaceae; genus Solanum; species Solanum pinnatisectum. The sequence goes on along the minus strand of JAWPEI010000074.1, from coordinate 24,033 downwards.
ACTCCTTAAATAATCAAAATTGCTCAAATGATACTTAAAGACTTATTTAAATCTAGTAGTACAGAAGAAAATAGACTGTTTTATCACCCCCCCCCCCCCATTTTGATATTTTAACTTGCATGTGACCAATAGTTTTCTTTAGCCAATTTTGACATTTTACGTTCATGTGACCAATAATAGATTATTCATGGCTAGAAATCAATACATATTAGGTAATTTTATATAGATATTAATGTTATTACTGCTTTTATTTAATATTTGGGATTGAGTGTTATTTAGACACTTCACTAGAAAGAGGGTCAATTGAGAAATTGAAAGCAATAAGTAACAAATTAATTTAATCTTGATTGTTATCGTAACCAAAGTTCAATTTGAGCTTTCAATTCCTTAGCAACGTTAGAATAATTAATTAGAAGTAGAAAGTTGAAACTATATAATATAATAAAATGTTATCCACTTACTATTCTAAGTTTACCAATTACTGTTATTAGATAGATAAGAGAAGACATTGATAAACGGAAAAACAAGCTTCGTAGGATTGAACAAGTAATAGAATCGCGCAATAACTATAGCACCAATGTTTTATACATAAAATTGTAGGTAAATATAAATTATATATTAGTATCTTAGGTTTAAATTTTATGCAAAATCAATGTAGTGTATCTATATTTCTGTTTAAATTTAAATTATACACTTATTCTTTAGCGAAAACACTACTTATAAAAGTTTTTTTTCCAAATGAATAATGGTTATTCATGTCCTCAACGCCATCAAATTAAAATCTACTCAAGTCTCAACCTCCAATCATGAACTTTTTCATCAACTTTTGTATCAAAGTTGTGTCACATGATTGTGACTATCAACAATATAACAGACCCTTTAGGGATGAAATAATATTCACCTATATATAGGTAAAATAAACTTGAAGTGCTATGCTAGATTTTTACTAATATATATGTATTCTCAATCTTTAGACAAAATGATCAACTTGTTGGACATTTGCTCTTCAACTAATCTATTCTTTGGTTATCCGACAACTCAATTCTGAGATGGTTGCAATGAAAGTAACGGGTAAGTAAAGATTTTTTTTTATTATTAATATATAGAGTGATATTGTAAAAAGTTGATGACAAGTTATGGAGTAAATTAACAAATTGTATAGACATGAAGGGTTAAAAAAAAACAATAAAAGGTTTAAAAAAGCAACAAATTCAATTATAGATATAGGGTGAAATGAAAGTCACGTTACTATAAGTATAACAGACACAAGTATTAACACATTACTATCTTTTTGCTTCTTTGATAATTCGAACCTACAACTTTAACATTAACATCTAAGAAACCCAACTGGAAAAGGTGGAAGACTACGAAATTGTACTAAAAAAATTCTTAGACTTTTTCTAAGCCTGGTTAGCTTCCTAAAGGTTAATATGACTTATAGGCAAAGATTCATCAATAAAATGTCCAATCCCAATTCCATTTTATTGTTACTTTGGTGCATCGAGTAGTCCTCGCTAGTGGAGGAGATAAAAAATTTTATTAAGGAATTCAAAATATAAAAATTTAAATACGAAACGATTACAAGATGATAAATTGGAGGCGAAAACAAAAGAAAAGACATTAATTAACTTGCTTTACTTTACGCTTTATTGTCATTTATAACATGTAATTCCTTCCCATTTTCCCCTACTCCATCTAGCTTTTTAAAATTTTCTTGTACATTTTAAGTAAAGATTAACTTTTAAGGAAAAAAATAAAAAATAATATCATCTTGATATCTTTAAAAAGTCACTTATTTTGGAGGATATTACAAAAACTAAAATATCATTTAAAAAGAAATGAAGAAAGTAAAAGATTGTAACTTTACAAAATGAAAACTTCATAAAAGTCACAAGCTGATTCCCTCCAAATAAAAAAATATAACAAGAAGAAATCAATATCATAACTAAGCTAAGGATTAAAATGTTACTACAATTACATAGTACCTAGGTAAGTAATTGTACAAATGATAGAAAAATTCAATTCAATGAAGGTGACATTTAGTTGTCCAAAATAAGGAGCCTTTAAAAATGACATTTTACAATAAAAATATGTAAGAAAAAGTATATCTTTACCACAATATAAAGGAGGGTTTTTTTTGTTAAGCTTGGACAATACTACAATATTAAGAAAGAGCAGAACTCTTCCACTACCAAGAAGAATTGTTGCATGCTCGTCACCTTCAGTAACTCAAAGAATTTTACTTCTTTTCTGTTCATCACCATTAAAAGGCCATCATGTTGGGTTTAGGATCTTTTTTTCCCTTCCTATGTGGATAAATAAAAGTCTTATTAGGACCAGCCTACTTTAGCCCATAACCCAAATATTATGTGGCATATATAAGGCTTATTTGGTCTTATTTTCAGAAATACAAGAGAGAAAAATCAAGAGAGATTCATTTTAGAGATTGAGAGGAAAAGAGAAAAATCCCGTTTTTACTTCTGGAAATTTTCTGCTCAGGCAGTCCGCTTCAGAGAGAGTTTTCCACTTCGTTATCTGTTGGATCGTACTCAAATTTGAACTGGGAATTCTGAGCAAATGGTTCTTGCAATTCAACGGTGGAGATCAGATTTGGAGGTCTGTAGCTTCTGATTTGAGGGCGCGAACAATAGCGTGTTTGGATGAAATCTCTTCTTTAATTCTCTAATTTTGGTGCAATCTTGATTTGTTGTTGTTCGTTGTTTGGAGCTTATTTTGTGGCCAATTTTGTAACTCTTGGTGTTTATAGTAGAGCTTTTGGTTCTGTGGTTTTTTACTCTTCACATCGAAGGATTTTCCACGTTAAATCGTTGTGTTTTGTGTGATTGACTTGTTCTTATCTTATTGCTTTAGTTTGGTTGAATACTTGTTGTCCATTCTTCTTATTGCTTGATTTGGTTTGTCTTCTCCTTGTTCAAATTGAAAGGGAAAGTTTAGATTTGGGCATTATTCCGCTGTTATCTTGTCTGGCATTCTTGTTAGTGCCTTGTCTTTCTCAACAAAGTGGTATCAAAGCATTGTTGTTGTTCATAATTGATTTGAATGATGGAGGCAAATATGAGCAAGATGGTTTGTTTGAATGGTAGTAACTATCATATTTGGAGAGGCATGATGAAAGATCTTCTATTTGTCAAGAAAATGCATTTACCTGTGTTTACCTTTAATAAAACCCAGTCCATGACGGATGAGGAATGAGAATTTGAGCACTTGCAGGTTTGTGGCTATATTAGACAATGGGTTGAAGATAATGTTCAAAATCACATTGTGAATGAGGCACATGCCAGAAGTTTGTGGGACAAGCTTGAGACGCTATATGCTTCGAAGACTGGCAACAATAAGTTGTTTCTATTGAAACAATTGATGAATATCAGGTATAAAGAGGGCACTCCTATTTCTGATCATATTAATGATTTTCAGGGTGTTCTTGACCAGCTATCTGGAATGAATGTAAAATTCGATGAAGAAATACAGGGACTATGGCTTCTTAATACTCTGCCAGACTCTTTTGAAACTCTTCGAGTTTCTTTGACTAATTCTGCTTCCAGTGGTGTTGTGACCATGGAATATACTAAGAGTGGTGTCTTGAATGAAGAGATGAGAAGAAGATCTCAAGGCTCAACTTCTTCTACTTCACACTCCGATGTTTTGGTTACTGAAGATAGGGGGAGAAACAAGTTCAGAGGTCAGAGTGACAGAGATAAAAGTAGAGGTAAGTCAAAGTCTAAATACAAGAATGTTACATGTGACTATTGCCACAAGAATGGACATATCAAGAAATTTTGTTTTAAGTACAAGAGAGATATGAGACAATAAAAGAAAGAAGGTGACAATGAAAATTGTGTTGTTGTTGTTGCTAATGATGATCTTCTTGTTTCTTGTGATGAAAATGCGGTCAATCTTGTTTGTGATGAGTCTAGCTGGTTTGTGGATTCTGGTGCTACTTCTCATGTCACGCCCAAGAAGGAATTATTTTCTTCTTATACTCCAGGTAATTTTGGGATGTTAAAAATGGGTAATAATCATGAGGTTGCAGTTCTTGGTATTGGGACAGTTTGTTTGGAAAGTAGCAATGGTTCCAAACTAGTTCTCAATAATGTCAAACATGCTCTAGATGTTCGCTTGAATTTGATTTTTGTGGGATACCTTGATGATGAGGGTTATGTTAATACCCTTGGTGCTGGCCAATGGAAGCTTACTAGAGGTTCGATGGTTGTAGCCCGTGGTGATAAGTTGTCTAACTTGTATGTTTTTCAGGGCTCCATTTTTAGAGGCTCAGTAAATTTGGTGGAGAATGATACTTCATCATTGTTATGGCATAGAAGACTAAGTCATATGAGCGAGAAGGGGATGCACAATTTGGCTAAGAAGAATTTACTTTCTGGAGTGAAACAAGCAAAGTTGAACAAGTGTATTCATTGCTTAGCAGGTAAACAGAAGAGAGTTTCTTTTCAGAGTCATCCGCCTTCAAGAAAGCTTGATTTACTGGAGTTGGTACATTCTGATTTGTGTGGTCCTTTTAAGGTAAGGTCTCATGGTGGTGCACTTTATTTTGTGACTTTTATTGATGATTATTCACGCAAACTCTCGGTATTCTCTTTGAAGTCCAAGGATCAGGTACTTGATGTGTTCAAGAGTTTTCAGGCCTTGGTTGAGAGACAAACAGGGAAGAAATTGAAATGCATTCGTTCTGATAATGGTGGTGAGTATATTGGCCCATTTGATAGATATTGCAGAGAGCAGGGTATTCGGCATCAGAAAACTCCTCCAAAAACTCCTCAGCTAAATAGTTTGGCGGAGAGGATGAATAGAGCTCTTGTTGAGAGAGTTAGATGTATGCTTTCAGATGCTAAGCTGCCAGATTCCTTTTGGGCAGAAACACTTAATACTGCTGTATATGTTATCAATTTATCTCCTACCGTTGCTTTGAATGGTGATGTCCCTGACAAAGTTTGGTCTGGTAACAATGTTTCTTATGATCATCTTAAAGTTTTTGGGTGTAAAGCCTTTGTGCATGTTCCTAAGGATGAAAGGTCAAAGTTAGATGTTAAAACTAGGCAATGTATCTTTGTTGGTTATGGTCAAGATGAATTTGGCTATCGTTTCTTTGATCCAGTTGAGAAGAAACTTGTTAGAAGCCGTGATGTTGTGTTCTTTGAAGACCAAACAATTGAAGATCTTGACAAAATTGAGAAAGTTGATTCTCAGAGTAGTGACAGCCTAGTTGATGTTGATCCAGTGCCTTTGACTATTCCACCACGTGAAAATCTTCATGAAAATCAAGTTGATATTGAAGATGGTGATCATATTCAGAATGACCAGTATGCCGCTGATGTTCCAGTGCTAGACGATATGGTTGGTCTGCAACCAACTATTATTGATGCTCCAGAGAGCTCTCTCAGAAGATCTACTAGAGAGAAAATACCTTCATCTCGTTATTCTTCTAATGAGTATGTACTCTTGACTGATGGGGGAGAGCCAGAGAGTCTTGATAAGGCCATGGAAAGTGAAGAAAAAGAAAAGTGGTTTGATGCTATGGAGGATGAAATGAAGTCTCTACATGATAATCATACCTTTGATTTAGTTATGTTACCTAAAGATCGAAAAGCTTTGAAAAACAGGTGGGTTTTTTGGGTGAAACATGAAGATGGTAACCTAGTTCCACGGTACAAGGCTAGGTTAGTTGTGAAGGGTTTTAGCCAGAAAAAAGGGATTGATTTTGATGAGATATTCTCTCCAGTTGTGAAGATGTCATCCATTCGTGTGGTTCTAGGCTTGGTTGCAAGTCTGGATTTAGAGATTGAACAGATGGATGTTAAAACTGCTTTTCTCCATGGTGACTTGGATGAAGAAATTTATATGGAGCAGCTGGAAGGCTTTGAAGTCAAGGGAAAAGAGAATTATGTTTGCAAATTGAAGAAGAGCTTGTATGGTTTAAAACAAGCTCCCAGGCAATGGTACAGGAAGTTTGGTTCTTTTATGAGTCAGCAAGGCTTCAAGAAGACTTCTTCAGACCATTGTATTTTTGTGCAAAAATTCTCTGATGGTGACTTTATTATCGTTTTGCTTTATTTTGATGACATTTGTTGTTGGTTATAATGCTTGCAGGATTAAAGCATTGAATAAGTCTTTTGCTATGAAAGACTTAGGACCAGCAAGACAGATTCTTGGCATGCAGATTGTCCGTGATAGAGATGCCAAGAAGTTGTAGTTGTCACAAGAGAAGTATATTCAGAAAGTACTTCGTAGATTCAACATGGACAAAGCTAAGGTTGTCAATACACCTTTAGCTATGCACTTCAAATTGAGTACTAGACATTGTCCTTCCAGTGATGGTGAGAAGGAAGATATGAAGAAAGTTCATTATGCTTCAGCTATTGGTAGTCTGATGTATGCAATGGTGTGTACAAGACTAGATATTGCTCATGCTGTTAGTATTGTTAGCCGTTTTCTTTCTGATCTGGGAAGAGAGCATTGGAATGCTATTAAGTGGATTGTGAGATATCTTTGTAGCACTTCTAGTTTGAGTTTGTGTTTCGGTACAGGAAAGCCTATTCTTTGTGGTTACACTGATTCAGACATGGTTGGTGATGTTGATACTCGTAAGTCTACTTCAGGCTACTTGATTACTTTTGTAGGGGGAGCTGTGTCTTGGCAATATAAGTGCAAAAATGTGTTGCTTTATCTACTACAGAAGCTGAGCTTATTGTTGATGTTGAAGCTTACAAAGAATTGATCTGGATGAAGAGATTTTTGGGGGAACTTGGTTGTGCTCAAGAGAGGTATGTGCTTTATTGCGACAGTCAAAATGCTATTCATCTTGGCAAGAATTCTACATTTCATGGTCGGTCTAAACACATTGATATGAGGTATCATTGGATTCGAGATGTGTTGGATTCTAAGTTGCTTGAACTTGAAAAGATTCATTGGTTCATACCAATGATAATGGCTTCGACATGATGACTAAAGCTTTGCCAAGAGGGAAGTTTGAGGATTGTTGCATGATTGCCGGGATGGCGGTCTCTTCCACATAGTTGTGAGGGGGAGAATTGTTGGGTTTAGGATATTTTTTTCCCTTCCTATGTGGATAAATAAAAGTCTTATTAGGACCAACCCACTTTAGCCCATAACCCAAATATTATATGGCATATATAAGGCTTATTTGGTCTTATTTTCAGAAATACAAGAGAGAAAAATCAAGAGAGATTCATTTTAGAGATTGAGAGGAAAAGAGAAAAATCCCCTTTTTGTTTCTGGAAATTTTCTGCTCAAGCAGTCCGCTTCAGACAGAGTTTTCCATTTCGTTAACCGTTGGATCATGCTCAAATTTAAACTGGGAGTTCTCAGAAAATGGTTCTTGCAATTCAACGGTGGCGATCAAATTTAGAGGCCTGTAGCTTCTGATTTGAAGGCGCGAACAATAGCGCATTTTGGGTGAAATCTCTTCTTTAATTCTCTAATTTTGGTGCAATCTTGATTTGTTGTTGCTCGTTGTTTGGCGCTTGTTTTGTGGCCAATTTTGGAGAACAATTTTGTAACTCTTGGTGTTTATAGTGGAGCTTTTGGTCCTGTGATTTTTTACTCTTCACATCGAAGGGTTTTCCACGTTAAATCGTTGTGTCTTGTGTGATTGGCTTGTTCTTGTCTTATTGCTTTAGTTTGGTTGAATACTTGCTGTCCATTCTTCTTATTGCTTGATTTGGTTTGTCTTCTCCTGGTTCAAATTGAAAGGGAAAGTTTAGATTTGGGCATTATTCCGCTGATATACTGTCTGGCATTCTTGTTAGTGCCTTGTCTTTTCCAACACATCACAAATGATTTTTGCGATATTCTTCTTCCATATCTCTAGACTGTAGCTGTAATTCTTGTCCATAAACTCATCAGATTTTTAAAAAATTTTAATGTAAGGAATATAATGACATTATTTGTCGTTGCAACTATAGTTGTTTGTGTTCAACACCAACTGATAACAAAACACCTTATAACATGATTGTTTCTAAAGATGAGATCGAAAATTTCAACACAATTGATGGAGCAATATTGCCTGTCCCTAATCGCAGTGTCAATCCATTCTTCATAAAAATTAAGAAAGACACATAACAAGAATATATAGAGTTGATAAAAATAAGACTAATATTAACATGATCGCAGAAGGGATGAATACTATGATAATAACAAGTAATAGAAGTTTTGTCGACGACAATAAAATCTATGATATTGCAACCATTGGTAAGTCCCTCTCTCTATAAATACATAAATTTTATTAATTTTGATGAATTATAATGGTTTCTTTCTTATTTAATTTGTAGGGGTTCTTGGCGATGGCTTCATAACCCAAGACTTAACTTTTAGGAATAATGTCAGACCTATAAAGCATTAGGCAGTGGCATTAAGAGTTGAAGCAAATTTGACATCTTTTTATAGATTTCGATTCGAGGGTATCAAGACACCTTGTATGTGAAAAGACAGCATCAATTCTATCGAGATAGTGAAATCTATGGCACGATAGATTTCATATACGATGACGCAGTGACCCTGTTCCAAAACTACTTGAATGTAGCACACGTTCCATTGGCCAAACAATATAACATAATCACAACCTAAGAGAGAGTTTGAGGACGTTCCAGCTGGAATAGTGCTTCAAAATTGCACTATAAAGGCTACCGGAGATAACATCATGACGTATTTAGGTTAGCCATGGGGTATATTTTCTAGGACCGTGATAATGAAAAATTATACCTGTAACTTGATAGATCCTAGAGGATGGATTGAATGGATTGCATCGACAAATAAATCTGCAAGCCCCGACCCTATTATCTGGAGTACTAATTTATTTTCCTTATTTCTTTTTTATGTTATATTTGATAATAATGTAAAGAAGACTATAAATCACGATAATAAAAACTTAAAATGTCTAAAAATTTGTTCATTCTTAAAATTTTTTTGTCCACATAAATTGAGGCAGAGAGAGTAACATATATAATGTGAAAAATACGTAAAAAATTATTATAAATCATAATAATTAACAACTTAAAAGTCTAAAAATTTGTTGACCCTTATTTTGTCCACATAAATTGAGGCTAACAACTTAAAGTATCTACAAAGGTATTAAAAAAAATTAGTTGACTCTCGAAATCTGATTGAGCCATATAAATTGGGATAAAGGGAGTAATATGTATTATGTGAAAATTACGTAAAAGTTCTGTTAATCATAATAATTGATAACTTAAATATTCTTAAAATATAAATTTTTGGTTGACTCCAAATTATATTTGTGTCACATAAATTAAAACAAAAAAATAACATTTATTGGACCCGTGCTAGCACAGGGTTCTTATATCTAGTAAAAAAAATAATAAAGCTTATAATGTTATAAATTCATTGAACTAAGTGGATTGTCCATTGAGTTTATCCATAAACTTATACTTATCATCTATGTGTATTTCCTAGGTTACACCTGCCATGTGAACCATTTGCAACTATATGATAGATGCATTTATGGAATGGTCTCATGTGCTTTGTTGTTAACTTACAAATTGTTTTTTGTAAGGTTGTTTTCTCGAATTTAAATTAGGAGCATCGTTCCAAACTATGAAATTATGTTGATAATGCTGGTTGGTTTAGCAGAAATTGTATGCCTCCAATTATAGCTAAATCATTGGTATGAGAACAAAACTTCCAAATGAGATTTAATATGAGATGAGTTTATTTAACATGTAGCAACACATGTACACATCAAGCCAACAACGTTTCCCCATCATACTTGGTTCAGAGTCAAGAACCAAATAATTTTCATCTAAAGTTTGAATGTGCGATATCTGATTTAATTGCTCCACCATACACAAGATGGATATCCAAATGAGGTTGGGGTGAATGTTAGTTTTTCTAACATTAGGGGGAGAGATGATTTGCAGCTGAAAATTATGAGATGAATTATCTAATTCTCGTTTTAGAAAAAAATGTGAACGCGAAGTTCAAGAGATAATTCATTTGCATAATGTTGCAAATTGATCGCCAGATGAATTTGCTATCCCTATGTTATAATTCGGTTGAAAATGCTCCAATGAGAAGTCCTTAAAGGACAAGGTCTATGGTACGCCTGAAGCGGGTACTTGAAATGATGAAATATGAAGAGATCTCGATAAGTTATGTCGTATTGGAATCGAGTCAAAAGACCATCGACGGTATCGTTTGATATGAAGTAGCGCTCAATGCTACAGATGACGACGAGGATCTTGAATTCTAAATTGTCATATAATGTGGACAGATAAATGATTGGCCAAATAAAATGCATAATTCAAATATATCATGTTTCACTTTGAAAAGTGATGTTTTGGAGTTATAGTCCATGAATCAAGATATAATGTCAGTGGGGTATAAATAAATTATTGTGCGGAAGTATAACTGTAAGATATAAAGTACGGCTTGTGCCTTGGGGCATAAAGAATTTTTGCAAAAGTCCTGACATTATTAAATGAAGATATAGTCTCATGTGGTGAATGCAATGAAGTTTGTTTTAGTCTGGCAATAGATGAAATACTTGAATATGTGTAATGAATGATTTTCATGTCTAACTAGACGATGAAGGTTATATGAAAATCCATGAAAGATTTAAAGCAATTCCATTGAGTACCCTAATGGTTGTGAGATTTCTTGACATAAAGAAAGATCAATTTCAATCTCATGAAAATGATTGAAAAATATCATGTATTAGTGCAAAAGGTGCACAAACAAATTATTAATTATGCAGATGCTGGAAACTATGTGGTTTTTCTTTGAAAAGAGATATTTCAACCACCATGTATGAAGATAATGATGCATGTATAGCTTGTTTGAAGAATGATACATCAAAGGAGATTGGACAAAGTACATTTCACCAAAGTTTGATCATCAACAAAATGATGAGATAGAAGTTCAAAAGTATGTTTAAGTGATAATCTTACAGATTTATTCACTAAGATATTATATTGCCAACATCAACATTTGAGAAGTTGAGATATAAGATTACAACCTTTCTGACCCACTCTAAAAGATTGGAATGCGTCATCCGAGATGTCAAGTAAAACTTTCATCAGGGGGAGTGAAATTTGCGCTGTAATCTTTTCCTTAATCATGGTTTTGGCCCAATTGAGTTTTCATGGTAAGGTTTTTAATGAGGCCGCACTCAAAGCGTATTATGAGATGTGTGTACTCTTTTTCCTTCATTAGGCTTTTTACCACTTGATTTTTTCTAGTAAGGTTTTAACGAAACACATTATTATGGACATTCAAGGGGGAGTATTATAAATACATTGAACTAAGTGGATTGTCCATTGAGTTTATCCATAAACTTATACTTATCATCGATGTGTATTCACTAGGTTCTATGAACCTTTTTGGATAAGAATGTATCTATTTATTATGATACTTAATATGATGACTTTTGGAATGATTTCTCAACCTATAAATAGGGTTGTGCATTCACCATTGTAAGACATATACATGAGAGACAAGAAGACATTTGAATAAGATGATCTTTACATTCTACTCCCATATCTTTTATCTATATTATTGTAGTATATTGCTTATATTTTACAACATATAACAATTTCTGAAAGTTTCTTAAGAAAGAATACGCAAGTAGCTAATTAACAATTAACAAACTAGATACGGGACCCCGTGCCAGCACGGGCCTAATATATATTCCCCTGTCTCAATTTATGTGATATATTTTGGATTTTGAGATTTAAATAAGTCTATCTTTGATCGTAAATTTTTCATAAATCTTTTAAATAATTTGAATTGTCAATTATTGTGAGTTAAGTACTTTTTTACGTAGTTTAAAAATATATAAATTTATTTTTAAAAAATTGAAGATTACATAAGCAAATTCTCAGTCAAACTTAAACTTTCGAAAACAAAATGTGTCACATAAATTGGAACAGAGGGAGTATTATTTTTTATTTTAATTTATGTGATACAAATAGAACTTGAGAAATTATTCAAATTTTAAGTAATTAAATATGTAATTTATAATATTTTTATATAATTTTGTTGAAACAATATATATTATTTCATTTCTCAATTTATGCGGCACATATTTAAATATTTTAAGTTACTAATTATTGTAATTTGCAGTACCTCTTACGTAATTTTTAAATAATATATATTACTTCTCATGTCTCAATTTATAGGACATTGGTATAGCCAATTTTTTTATGTCTTTTGAATATTGTAAGTTATTAATTAATGTAATTTATAATGCTTTTACGTTATTTTAATCAAATACGAAATATCTTACATTTTATTAGTTAATTTTCTTTTACGTGAAATAATAAGTTCTCTTCAAAGATAACAAAAATTACAGTCTGATGGGATGATTGGGGTAAGTCCGAATACCAACACTTTTATGCCTTTTTAGACATTTTAAAAAGGCTCAAACTTCAGTTTATTTACTAATGTGTACCAATGGATTTAATGTAAAATGGTGCAAAAACAAGGGGCAAATGCAACTTTGAAAAAGTTGTGTATTACCAACAAAAAAACACCGTGGAAATCAGAGGAAAAATCATGAAGCAGACAACTCTCAAAGCAAATTGTACTACCATCCAACAAAGCAACGCAAAAGCAGAGTTATCCACTAAATTACCAAGTTGCCCTTGTCTAGGAAGCAAGCATGTTGACGAATAACTGCTTCCTAGACTCTTCTATAATATATAATATGGAAAAGAGCCTAAAATATCCTTAAAGTATTGAAAATGGTACACAACTACCCCTCATCCACCTATTGACTCCCAAATACCCTCCTATCCAACTATTGGCTCCCAAATACCCTCCCCATCCACCTTTCGGTCCAATTTAGTCACTTCATTAATGGAGTACCATTTAAAATAATTAAATAATACGTTTAATTACGTGGCACTCAACCATTCGTTGCAATATAATTTTAAACCCATCCATTACCCACTCATTTTTAACTAAACCCGCCCCAATACATATTAAATCCATCCGTCCCAATACAAAAAGAATCCAACTAATAAAAAAGAACCCTAAAACCTTTGTTACCAAATTTACACTCCATTTCCCTAACTTATTTGCAAGAGAAATCATCCCATCTGCAATGTAATTATACTATATCATCAGCATACTCACATGTGGTAGAAAAAAACTTATGGAAGGCTTTTCAATTGTATTTTCCAGGCAGGACGACATTAAAGGACGAGATACATAATTTTGAGTTGCAATACCTATTTTAGGGTTGGGGAAATGGAGTGTAAATTTGGGAACGAAGGCTTTAGGGTTCTTTTTTATTTGTTGGATTCTTTTTTTTGTATTGGGACGAGCGGGTTTAATAAGTATTGTGACGAGTTTAGTTAAAAATGGGTGTGTTTAAAATTATATTAAATAATTAAATTGAAACCAATGGTTGAGTGCCATGTAATTAAAATGATTATTTAATTATTTTAAGTGGTGCTCCTTTAATAAAGTTAAAATTGACCAAATGGATGAGGAGATATTTGGGAGCCATAGGTGGATGAGAGCGATTAATATCATTTTCAATACTTTGAGAGTATTTTAGGCCCTTTTCCGTATATAATATATATAGTAAAGTAAGGTACTACCTATAATGTCCATTGATTTAATTAAAATTAAAAAATAAAATATTTTAAAGAAGTTTTTTTTAATATTAATAAAGAAATACTAAATTAATACATACACCGACCCGAAGCCACCGCCTTTGAAATATTCTTGGTCCAAATACATCCGCGTAATTTCTTATCCTCATCGCTTAATCATATCCGTGTTTCATACCCCCTTAACCCTCCTATAAATACAGTTTGACAAGTACCCAATTCTTCCATGCCGGTTTGTATTGGTTTACTTCTCTTTTTTTTTTCTATGATTTGGTGTTCTTTCATTGAAATTTGCAGTGTTTGATCAAGATATATGGGTAATTATTGTTGATTCTAATGTCTTCCTTTAGTTTTGATTTCGAATCTTTTAATATGGGTTGTGGGTTTCTGATTTGCAACTCTTTGATCATGATCATCTATGGAGGAGGAACGTTAGGGGTTTTGGGCGTTCGCAATTAGTTCTTTTTGTTTTTTTTTTGCCAATTTATTGATTCGTTGTTGGTGTTTGTTTGATCAGGTATGGGTAATAATGATAGGAGAATGATTATGGGTACCTTTGCAGTGCATTTATTTTCTTGTGTGCCTTCGATTGATTTCCAATGTTTTTTTAGAAATTGGAAGCTAGTAACCATTCTAGATGCAGTTTTGGGGGAATCAAGTTTTGCTTCCAGGTTTTGGGAAATTCTGAGGTTTTTGTTGTGAGAAATCGTGTGTTTCCTATTTACTACTCTGAAATATAGCAATTTCCTTTTGTTGAATCAGAATACGAGTGGAAGTGGAAATTTGGATCTTGAGATGAATCAGTCCCCTCATCTTTTCTTGTTACAACCATAGAGTGGACCTATCAGTTTTGGATTTGATATCTTGACTTCCATCTTTAATGCTAATTTTGATGCTAATCATGTTTCTCCTCGCTCAACTTATTTGATTTGGTCATCAGTGGATGTCATTCTTAGCTGTCGAGACTACATGGACGGGCATCTAGGTCCAAGTTGGTCTACTGGAATAAGTGTCTTGCTTTGATGTTCGTCTTGGGAAAGATGCAGCAGTTCCCAGGTTTTTGACTATAGGTATTGGATTTTTCAGTCTCTCGAAGTTTTGTCAAAACTGCTTATGGAAGTTCTCAACTATGATAATTATCTTCACTTGTGTTGTATAGCCGTTCTGCTGCCAGTTTTAGTTCATAGTTCAGATGCGCATGTTCTTTGGCGATCCTGCTATCTCTTGTGGTGTTTTGGGCACTGGATAAGTAGTCAAAAGTCTAATTCTGGATCTCAGATAGTATCGTGAAGTGTTCCTCTGCCTTTTGTCCTAGCTACTTACCTTCTCTTTGCTTCCATTTTCCCTTGGTTATCACGCCTGCTTGATTTTGTTTGTTGGTGAATTTGTGCGTAGACCACGTGGTGACATCAATGGAGGATTAGTTTTGGAGACTTTAAAGGCTTGTGTCCAGTATGCATTCCTGTGCACCTGTTTCTTGGTCTTTTTGGTGCTTGCACTCCAAGATGGATATTGTCAGGCTTAGACTAAAAATGGGTTTTTCAATTGTCTCTTGCATCTCTAGTGGTTTCTTAGGTGATAAGGGTTTTGTCAGCTTTGCACTGAACTGTTCCCTTCTTTCTGTGCTTGCAGTTGGGTCTAACCGAGTAGTGGATTGTTCTTTTCATGGAGGGCTTTGTTTGGACATTTGTGTTGAGGTTTTCTTTAGTTCAGGTTTTGTGAGTACTGGGATTCTCATTTCAGTTTTCTTCCCCAATTAGAGTGGTCCCTCTTCTCTTTGTCAAAAATTACTGCTATAGGGAAGTTCCCAGCTAGTATAGTTTTTCTTGCACTAGTGTGTGTTGTATTCTGCTGCCGTTTTTTGTTCAGATGCTTGTGTTCTTCGCCAATTAATGAGATCAACCTGGTGGTTGATGGGTATATGGTCTAATTGACTGCTGAGAAGTAATCAAAACTCAATCCTAGATCTCTTGACAGCCCCATCAAGTTGGTCCGTCTCTTTTGGTATATTCTTGCTGCTTATCTTCTCGGCTTCCTGTTTGTTGTGTCACCCCAGCTTGATTTTATTTGTTGGATGGATTACAGTTAAAAGGATTAGATTTGGAAAATTCCGAAGGTTGATGCCTAGTGCCTAGGAATGGGCAGCCTGTTTCTCTGCCATTTCAGTGGTGGCACTGGAATCTGAATATTATCAGGCAAGATAGAGGGGTTTCTCAATCGTGATACTTTGCCATTTTTGTGCTTGCACCGCAATCTGAATATTATCAAGCTTCGAGAGAGGGGTTTTTCAACCCTGTCTTTGCATTTTCTAGTGGGTTTCGTCAGCTTTGCACATAACTCTTCCCTTCATTCCTTTGCTTGCAGCCATTGGGTCGTACAAAGCAGTAGATTCTTCTTTTCATGGAGTGACCTTGTTTGTCCATGTGAGTTGAGGCCTTTTTAGTTTAGTCTTTTACAAGTATCGATAATTTTCAATTCAGTTTTCTTCCCTCATGGCTCCTCTTATATTTGTGAAAACTACTGTTGTATGGAGGTTTCTCAATTAGGATATTATTTTGACCAGTGTGTAGTATTTTTCTGCTGCCATGAAGTTCTTAGTCCAGACGCACATGTTCTTCAATAATCCAAGTGATGAGGCTTCCTATTGTGATGGGGTCTTTTATGGCTGTGGACACCTGAATAAGTACTCGGCCAATTCTAGATCTTCTGATAGTGACAGATACGTAAAATACTTGTTTACTTTTGGTCTTCTAGCTACTTACTTATCTTCTGTGCTTCCATTTTTTTTTTCATTATCACACTAGTTTGTTTTGGTTGGATAGATGTGTAGCCATATGGTGATACTGTTATGGACATTCAGATTTGAAAATTTCAAAGATTGGTTATAACCAACATGTGATCCTCTGTAACCTTTTGGTCTTTGTGCTTTCACTGCAATTTGGATTTTCGGGCTTTGACATAAGGGGGTTTTTAGTCTTGTCTATGGCATATTTAGTGATTATGAGGGTGGTTTTGGGGTTCGTCAGATTTGCACTTAACTGTTCCTTTCTTTCAATTCTTGCAGCCATTGAACCACAGGGCAGTGGATTATTCTTTTCATGAGTACTGGGATTTTCATCTAAAATAGTTTTTGTTTTTCACTAGAGTGTGTCATATTCTACTGTCATTTTGTTTTTTTGTCCAGATACTTCTTTTCTTTAATTATCCAACTGATGAGACTCCAGATGGTTGATGGTTATGGTCTTATGGACACCTGACAAGATCTCAATTTGGATCTCTTGAAAGCCTCATAAACGGTCCTCTCTTTTGGTGTTCTCGCTGCTCATTTTTTCTGCTTCCTTTTTCTTGTATTACGCCAGCTTGATTTTGTTTGTTGGATGGATGTATGGTGAAAGTTGAGGGGATTAGACTTGTTGGAGGATTTTGAAGGTTGGTGTACAATGTGCATCCCGTGCACCCTGTTTCTTGGCCATGTTAGTGCATGCACTACAATCTTCATACTATCAGAGGCTTTGAAAGAAGGCGGTTCTCAATCTTGTCTCGCATTTCTAGTGAATTCTAGGTGGTACGGGCTTCACCAACTTTGCACTTAAACTATTCCATTCTTCTGTGCTTGCAGCTGTTGGGTCTTTCAAAGTTGTAGATTCTTCTTTTCATGGAGCGGCCTTGTCTGTCAATTTGTGTTGAGGTTTTTTTGTTGATGCTTTAATGATTATTGAGATCTTCAATTCAGTTTTCTTCCGTAATCGGAATGGTTCCCTTCTCTCTTTGTCAACACTGCTTCACTATTGCCTATTTTGTTGCCATTTTTTAAAGTAATCCAGATCCTTATGCTTGTTGGTGATCCAACTGATGAGATCGCCATGGTTATGGATAGTCGATGAATGTATTCAAACTCAGTCTTGGATCTTTTGATAGCCCTGCAACACCTTTATTTTCAAGTTCTCGCTGCTTACCTTCTTTGCTTTCATTTAGCTTACCAGTTGATTTAGTTTGGTTGGATGAATGTTTGTAGGCCACATGGTGGTGATATGATGATAGTAGGAGGATAAGATTAAATTCTGTAATTTGGTTTCGATGTGCCCTGTGAACCCTGTTTCTTGCCATTCTGGTGCTTGCATTGTAATCTGGATGATAGGATATCACCAGACGCTTCAAGAAATGGGCGCTTTGCAATGTTATATTATTTGGCGTCTCTTGTGGTCTTGCTGCGTGGTATGAGTTTCCTATGAGTTTCCCATGTTTTGCACCTACCTGTTTTGTTATTTTTGTGCATGCAACTGTTGGGTGTTCTACAGAATGAACTCCAGTTCAGTTTTTTTCTTGATCAGTGGGGACCCTTTTCTCTGTCAAAACTACTGTTGTGTGGAAGTTCTCAATAATGGTTATATTTTCCACCAGTGTGTTTTACTCTGCTTTCCATTTGTTGTATCACCCTATGTTGCTGCTTGGACTCTTCAAAATGTCAATGGGTGTGTGTCGGATTCGCCAAATGTAGTGTGTTTTTGGAGAATCTGACACGGGTGCGGCATCAAAAGTGAAGAGTCCGCGCAACTAAGGTATCACCCCAGCTTGATTTTGTTTGTTGGATGGATGGCAGTTAAGAGGATTAGATTTGGAAAGTTCCGAAGGTTGATGCCCAGAGTCCATTCCTGTGCATCCTGTTTCTTTGCCTATTTCTGTGCTTGCACTGCAATCTGAATATTATCAGGCTTCGACAGAGGGGGTTTCCAATTTTGTTTCTTTGCCATTTTTGTGCTTCCACTGTAATCTGAATATTATCAGGCTTTGAGAGGGGTTCTTCAATCTTGTCTGGCATTTTCTAGTGGGTTTCATCAGCTTTGCACGTAACTCTTCCCTTCATTCCTTTGCTTGCAGCCATTGGGTCTCACAAAGCAGTGGATTTTTCTTCTCAAGGAGTGCCCTTATTTGTCCATATGTGGTGTTGAGGTTTCTTTAGTTCAGTCTTTTACGAGTATGGATAGTTTTCAATTTAGTTTTTTTTCCCTAATGACTCCTTTGTCTTTTCAAAACTAATGTTGTATGGAAGTTTCTCAATTAGGACATTATTTTTCACCAGTGATTGTCTTCTTCTGCCGTGAAGTTCTTAGTCCAGACGCATATGTCTTAGATGGTCCAATTGATGAGGTCTCTTATGGTGATGATGAAGTCTCTTATGGCTATGGACACCTGATAAGTACTTGGCCAATGGATCTTTTGATAGTGGCATAAAATACTTTGTTTGTTTTGTTCTTCTAGCTACTTACTTATCTTCTCTGCTTCCATTTTTTTTCTGTTATCACACTAGTTCTTTTGGTTTGATGGATGTGTAGACCGTTCGGTGACACTGTTATGGACGTTCAGATTTGGAAATTTCAAAGCTTGGTTAACCAATATGCGATCCTCTGCCACCTTTTGGGCTTTTTGGTGGTTGCACTGCAATCTGGATATTGTCTGGGCTTCGACAAAAGGGGGTTTTCGGTCTCGTCTATGGCATATCTAGTCATTATTTGGGTGGTTTGGGGTTTGTCAGATTTGCACTTAACTTTTCCCTTCTTTCTGTTCTTACAGCCTTTGGCTACAGGGCAGTGAATTGTTCTTTTCATGAAGCGGCTGTGTTTGTTCATTTGTGTTGAGGTTTCTTTAGTTAAGTTTTTTGTGAGTTCTGCGATTTTTAATTCCAGTTTTCTTCCCGTATGGCTCCCTTTCCTCTGTCAAAACTATTGTTGTATGAAAGACTGACAGTTCTCAACTAAGATAATATTTTTCACCAGTGTGTGCTGTGTTCTGCTGCCATGAAGTTTTACCAGTAAGTACTCGGTCAATTCTGGATCTTACTTTTTGACAGTGCCATAAAGTGCTCCTCCACTTCTGGTCTTCTAGCTACATATGTTCTTTCCTGCCATTTTCTTTCAGTTGTCACAACTTCTTATTTTTGATGGATGGATGTGTAGACTATAAAGGTTATAGTTGACAATTCGAAGTTACACATTATCCCTTTCCTGCAATGGATCTGGTAGAAAAAGGGCTCCTAAATTTTTACTATCCGTTATTTCGTATGTGACGACAGGTCGAACTATATGGTGGCAGTATTAGAGGTTAAAGATTTGGAGATTTCAAAGGTTGATGTCCAGTATGGTATCTCTGTACCCTCTTGGTCTTTTTGGTTCTTGCACTGTAATCTGGACATAGGTCAAGGCTTCAACAAAGAAGGGGTTTTAATCTTTGTCTATATGGCATCTCTTAGTGATTTCTTAGGTGGTAAGGGTTTTGTCAGTTTTGGACTTGATTGTACCCTTCTTTTTGTGCTTGCAGCCATTGGGTCTTACAGAGCAGTAAAGTATTCTTTTGATGGAGAGGTTTTGTTTGTCCAATTTCTGTCGAGGTTTCCATGGTTCAGGCTTGTATGAGTACTGACATTTCCAACTAATTTTTTTTTCAACTAGTGTGTGCCATATTCTATTGTCATTTTTGTTTTTCGTTTAGATGCTTATTTTCTTCAATTATCCAGCTGATGAGATTCCTGATGGTTGATGGTTATGGTCTTGTGGACACCTAACAAGTACTCAATTTTGGATCTTTTGATTCGTTATTGGTGTTTGGTTGATCAGGTCTGGGTAATAATGATAGGAGAATGATTATGGGTACCTTTCCAGTGCAATTATTTATTTTGTTCCCATTTTCTTGGTGTACCTTTGATTGATTTCCAATGTTTTTATTTTAGAAATTGGAAGCTGGTAAGGTCCGTTCTGGATGCAGTTTTGGGGGAAATCGAGTATTGCTTCCAGGTTTTGGAAAATTCTGAGGTTTTTGTTGTGAGAAATCGTGTGTTGTGTACATTGTTTTGTCACCCTATTTACTACTCTAAAATCTAGCAATTTCGTTCTGTTGAATCAGAATATGAGTTGAAGTGGGAATTTGGATTTTGAGATGAACGAGTCCCATCGTCTTCTCTTGTCATAACCATAGAGAGGAGCTATCAGTTTGGATTTGATATCTTGACTTCCATCTTTAGTGCTAATATTGATGCTTATCATGTTTCTCCTCGCTCAACTTATTTGGTTTGGTCATCAGTGGATGTCATTCTTAGCTGTCAAGAATACATGGATGGGCATCTAGGTGCAAGTGGTTCTACAGGAGTAAGTGTCTTGCTTTGGTGTTCGTCTCGGGAAAGATGCAGCAGTTCCCTGGTTTTTGACTATAGGTATTGGATTTTTCAGTCTCTCGAAGTATTGTCATTACTGCTTATGGAAGTTCTCAATTATGATAATTCTCTTCACTTGTGTGTATAACGCTGCCAGTTTTAGTTCATGGTTCAGATGCTCATGTTCTTTGATAATCCTGCTATCTCTTGTGGTGTTATGGGCACTGTATAAGTAGTCAAAAGTCAATTCTGGATCTCTGATAGTGCCGTAAAGTGCTCCTCTGCCTTTTGTGTCCTAGCTACTTATTTTCTCTCTGCTTCCGTTTTCCCTTGGTTATCACACCTGCTTGATCTTGTTTGTTGGTGAATGTATGTGTAGACCACATGGTGATATTAATAGAGGATTAGTTTTGGGTACTTCGAATGCTTGTATCCGGTATGCGTTCCTGTGCACCTTTTTCTTTGTCTTTTTTGTGCTTGCACTCCAAGATAGATATTGTCAGGCTTCGACTAATGGGGTTTTTCAATATCTCTTGCGTCTCTAGTGATTTCTTAGGTGATAAGGGTTTTGTCAGCTTTGCACTTAACTGTTCCCTTCTTTCTGTGCTTGCAGCCTCCTTTCTGTGCTTGCAGTTGGGTCTAACCGAGCAGTGAGTTATCCTTTTCATGGAGGGGCTTTGTTTGGACATTTGTGTTGATGTTCTTCTAGTTCAGGTTTTATGAGTACTCTGATTCTCATTTCAGTTTTCTTCCCCAATCAGAGTGGTCCCTCCTCTCTTTGTCAAAAATTGCCGTTATACGGAAGTTCCCAGCTAAATTAGTTTTTGTTGCACTAGTGTGTGTTGTATTCTGCTGCCGTTTTTAGTTTGTAGATTAGATGCTTGTGTTCTTCGATGATCCAATTGATGAGATTCCGAGATTCCTGGTGGGTTGATGGGTATATGGTCTTATTGACACCTGATCAGAAATCAAAACTCAATCCTAGATCTCTTGATGGCCCCATCAAGTGGGTCCGTTCTCTGCTTCCTGTTTGTTGTATCACCCCAGCTTGATTTTATTTGTTGGATGGATGACAGCCGAGGATTAGATTTGGAAAATTTCGAAGGTTGATGCCCAGTGTCCATTCTTGTGCAACCTGTTTCTCTGCCATTTCTGTGCTGGCACTACAATCTGAATATTATTAGGCGAGATAAGAGGGGTTTCTCAATCTTGATTCTTTGCCAGTTTTGTGGTTGCACTGCAAGATGGATATTATCAGGATATGAGAGGGGTTTTTCAATCTTGTCTTGCATTTTCTAGTGGGTTTCGTCAGCTTTGCAAGTAATTCTCTCCTTCATTCCTTTGCTTGCAGCCATTGGGTCTTACAGAGCAGTGGATTCTTGGAGTGATCTTGTTTGTCCATATGAGTTGAGGCCTTTTTAGTTCAGTCTTTTATGAGTATCGATAATTTTCAATTCAGTTTTCTTCCCTCATGTCTCCTCTTATCTTTGTCAAAACTACTATTGTATGGAAGTTTCTCAATTAGGATATTATTTTTGACCAGTGTGTTATATTTTTCTGCTGCCATGAAGTTCTTTGTCCAGAAGCATATGCTCTTCGATGATCCAAGTTGTGAGGTGTCCTATGATGATGAGGTCTTTTGTGTGGGCACCTGAAGAAGTACTCGGCCAATCCTAGATCTTTTTATAGTGATGTAAAATACTTCTTTACTTTTGTTCTTCTAGCTACTTATTATCTTTTGTCTTCCATTTTTTTTAATTGTCATGATAGTTTGTTTTGGTTGGATAGATGTGTAGCCATATGGTGGTGGTACTGTTATGGACATTCAGATTTGGAAATTTCAAAGCTTGGTTTTACAATCAACATGTGATCCTCTGTCACCTTTTGGTCTTTGGTGCTTGCACTGCAATTTGGATTTCCGGGCTTTGACATAAGGGCGTTTTTAGTCTTGTCTATGGCATATTTAGTGATTACATGGGTGGTTTTGGGGGTTTGTCAGATTTGCACTTAACTGTTCCTTTCTTTCAATTCTTGCAGACATTGAACCACTGGGCAGTGGATTATTCTTTTCATGAAGCGGTCGTGGTCGTGTTTATCTGTTTGTGTTGAGGTTTCTTAGTAGATGAGTATTGAGATTTTCGATTCTGTTTTCTTTCCTTATAGGTCCCTTTTCTCTGTCAAAACTATTGTTGTATGGATTTTTTTTTGACTAAGATAATATTTTCTTGCAAGTGTGTATTGTGTTCTGCTGCCATGAAGCTTTTAATCCAGACAATTTGTTCTTCAATGATCCAACTGATGAGTTCTCTCCTCATTATGGTTAGTCACTTGATAAGTACTCGGTTTGTGGATCTATCTCTTCATAAAGTGCTGCTCTACTTCTGGTCTTTAGCTACATATATTCTTTGCTGCCATTTTTTTTGTTGGATGGATGTGCAGACTATATGATGACAATATTAGAGGTTAAGATTGGGAGATTTATAAGGTTGATATCCAGTATGGTATCTCTGTACCCTCTTGGTCTTTTTGGTTCTTGCACTGCAATTTGGATATATTGTCGGGGCTTCAACGAAGAAGGGTCCTGTAATCTTGTCTATGTGGCATCTCTAGTGATTTCTTTGGTGGTGTGGGTTTTCGTCAACTTTGAACTTGATTGTACCTTTTTTTTTTTGTGCTTGCAGCCATTGGGTCTTAAAGAGCAGTGAATTATTCTTTTCATGGAAGCCACTTGTCCATTCATGTCGAGGTTGCCTTAGTTCAGGCTTTTATGAGTACTGGGATTACATCAAAAATAGTTTTTGTTTTTACTACTGTGTGTCATTTTACTGTCATTTTTGTTTTTTAGTCCAGATGCTTAGTCTCTTCAATTATCCAACTGATGAGATTACAGATGGTTGATGGTTATGGTCTTATGGACACCTGACAAGTACTCGCTGCCTAAGTTGCTCGGACTCTTCACTTCCGATGCCGCACCCGTGTTGGATTCTCCAAAAATACCCTACTTTTGGCGAATCCGACACGCACCCCTTGACATTTTTGAAAAGTCCGAGCAACATAGCAGTCACTGCTCATTTTTTCTGCTTCCTTTTTCTTGTATTATGCCAGCTTGATTTTGTTTATTGGGTGGATGTATGGTGAAAGTTGAGGGGATTAGGCTTGGAGGATTTTGAAGGTTGGTGTACAGTTTTGCATCGTGTGCACCTTGTTTCTTGGCCATGTTAGTGCACGCACTACAATCTGGATACTATCAGAGGCTTCGAA